>OX451206.1:31754220-32354220 GCA_949628255.1 Macrophya alboannulata | reverse complement strand
TGAGGACTGTCTTTTTAGCCGTCAGAGTATGGATGACAAGATACAGGAGTCGGCTGATGTAGATTTCCACCGTTTAACATGAATTTCAGAACTGATTTTATTTTCTCTAGTTTGAAAAATCCATCGATATATTGGAAAAGATGATTTATCTCTAAGAACTGTCTTTTCACGCGTCAGAGTATGGATTTCAAGATACAGGAGTCGGCTGATATAGATTCCCACCGTTTAACATGAATTTCAGAACTGATTTTATTTTTTCTAGTTTGAAAAATCGATCGATATATTTCACAAAATGATTTATCTCTAAGAACTGTCTTTTTACGCGTCAGAGTATGGATTACAAGATACAGGAGTCGGCTGATATAGATTTCCTTCGTTTAACATGAATTTCGGAACTGATTTTATTTTCTCTAGTTCGAAAAATCCATCGATATATTGGAGAAAATGATTTATCTCTAAGAACTGTCTTCTTACGCGTCAGAGTATGGATTACAAGATACAGGAGTCGGCTGATATAGATTTCCTCCGTTTAACATAAATTTCAGAACTGATTTCATTTTATCTAGTTTGAAAAATCGATCGATATATCCGAAAAAATGATTTATCTCTGAGAACTGTCTTTTTAGCCGTCAGAGTATGGATTACAAGATACAGGAGTCGGCTGATATAGATTTCCTCCGTTTAACATGAATTTCAGAACTGATTTTATTTTTTCTAGTTTGAAAAATCGATCGATATATTCGAAAAAATGATTTATCTCTAAGAACTGTCTTTTTACGCGTCAGAGTATGGATTTCAAGATACAGGAGTCGGCTGATATAGATTTCCTTCGTTTAACATGAATTTCAGAACTGATTTTATTTTCTCTAGTTTGAAAAATCCATCGATATATTGGAAAAAATGATTTATCTCTAAGAACTGTCTTTTTACGCGTCAGAGTATGGATTTCAAGATACAGGTGTCGGCTGATATGGATTTCCACCGCTTAACATGAATTTCAGAACTGATTTTTCTTTTTCTAGATTGAAAAATCGATCGATATATTCGAAAAAATGATTTATTTCTGAGGACTGTCTTTTTAGCCGTCAGAGTATGGATGACAAGATACAGGAGTCGGCTGATGTAGATTTCCACCGTTTAACATGAATTTCAGAACTGATTTTATTTTCTCTAGTTTGAAAAATCCATCGATATATTGGAAAAAATGATTTATCCCTAAGAACTGTCTTTTCACGCGTCAGAGTATGGATTTCAAGATACAGGAGTCGGCTGATATAGATTTCCTCCGTTTAACATGAATTTCAGAACTGATTTTATTTTCTCTAGTTTGAAAAATCCATCGATATATTGGAAAAAATGATTTATCTCTAAGAACTGTCTTTTCACGCGTCAGAGTATGAATTTCAAGATACAGGAGTCGGCTGATATAGATTTCCACCGTTGACATTGAATTTCAGAACTGATTTCATTTTTTCTAGTTTGAAAATCGATCGATATATTCAGAAAAATGATTTATTTCTGAGAACTGTCTTTTTACGCGTCAGAGTATGGATTTCAAGATACAGGAGTCGGCTGATATAGATTCCCACCGTTTAACATGAATTTCAGAACTGATTTTATTTTTTCTAGTTTGAAAAATCGATCGATATATTTGACAAAATGATTTATCTCTAAGGACTGTCTTTTTACGCGTCAGAGTATGGATTACAAGATACAGGAGTCGGCTGATATAGATTTTCTTCGTTTAACATGAATTTCGGAACTGATTTTATTTTCTCTAGTTTGAAAAATCCATCGATATATTGGAAAAAATGATTTATCTCTAAGAACTGTCTTTTTACGCGTCAGAGTATGAATTTCAAGATACAGGATTCGGCTGATATAGATTTCCATCGTTTAACATGAATTTCAGAACTGATTTCATTTTTTCTAGTTTGAAAAATCGATCGATACATCCGAAAAAATGATTTATCTCTGAGAACTGTCTTTTTAGCCGTCAGAGTATGGATTACAAGATACAGGAGTCGGCTGATATAGATTTCCACCGTTTAACATGAATTTCAGAACTGATTTCATTTTTTCTAGTTTGAAAAATCGATCGATATATTCGAAAAAATGATTTATCTCTAAGAACTGTCTTTTTACGCGTCAGATTATGAATTTCAAGATACAGGAGTCGGCTGATATAGATTTCCACCGTTGACATTGAATTTCAGAACTGATTTTATTTTTTCTTGTGTGAAAAATCGATCGATATATTCGAAAGAATGATTTATCTCTAGGAACTGTCTTTTTAGGCGTCAGAGTATGGATTTCAAGATACAGGAGTCGGCTGATAAAGATTTCCACCGTTTAACATGAATTTCAGAACTGATTTCATTTTTTCTAGTTTGAAAAATCCATCGATATATTGGAAAAAATGATTTATCTCTAAGAACTGTCTTTTTACGCGTCAGATTATGAATTTCAAGATACAGGAGTCGGCTGATATAGATTTCCACCGTTGACATTGAATTTCAGAACGGATTTTATTTTTTCTTGTTTGAAAAATCGATCGATATATTCGAAAGAATGATTTATCTCTAGGAACTGTCTTTTTAGGCGTCAGAGTATGGATTTCAAGATACAGGAGTCGGCTGATAAAGATTTCCACCGTTTATCGTGAATTTCAGAACTGATTTCATTTTTTCTAGTTTGAAAAATCGATCGATATATTCAAAAAAATGATTTATTTCTAAGAACTGTCTTTTTACGCGTCAGAGTATGGATTTCAAGATACAGGAGTCGGCTGATATAGATTCTCACCGTTTAACATGAATTTCGGAACTGATTTTATTTTTTCTAGTTTGAAAAATCGATCGCTATATTCAAAAAATCGATTTATCTCTAAGAACTGTCTTTTTACGCGTCAGAGTATGGATTTCAAGATACAGGAGTCGGCTGATAAAAATTTCCACCGTTTAACATGAATTTCGGAACTGATTTTATCTTCTCTGGTTTGAAAAATCCATCGATATATTGGGAAAAACGATTTATCTCTAAAAACTGTCTTTTTACGCGTTAGATTCTGAATTTCAAGATACAGGAGTCGGCTGATACAGATTTTCACCGTTCAACATGAATTTCAGAACTGATTTTATTTTCTCTAGTTTGAAAAATCCATCGATATATTGGAAAAAATGATTTATCTCTAAGAACTGTCTTTTTACGCGTCAGAGTATGGATTTCAAGATACAGGAGTCGGCTGATATAGATTTCCATCGTTTAACATGAATTTCAGGACTGATTTCATTTTTTCTAGTTTGAAAAATCGATCGATACATCCGAAAAAATTATTTATCTCTGAGAACTGTCTTTTTAGCCGTCAGAGTATGGATTACAAGATACAGGAGTCGGCTGATATAGATTTCCACCGTTTAACATGAATTTCAGAACTGATTTCATTTTTTCTAGTTTGAAAAATCGATCGATATATTCGAAAAAATGATTTATCTCTAAGAACTGTCTTTTTACGCGTCAGAGTATGGATTTCAAGATACAGGAGTCGGCTGATATAGATTTCCTTCGTTTAACATGAATTTCAGAACTGATTTTATTTTCTCTAGTTTGAAAAATCCATCGATATATTGGAAAAAATGATTTATCTCTAAGAACTGTCTTTTTACGCGTCAGAGTATGGATTTCAAGATACAGGTGTCGGCTGATATGGATTTCCACCGTTTAACATGAATTTCAGAACTGATTTTTCTTTTTCTAGATTGAAAAATCGATCGATATATTCGAAAAAATGATTTATTCCTGAGGACTGTCTTTTTAGCCGTCAGAGTATGGATGACAAGATACAGGAGTCGGCTGATGTAGATTTCCACCGTTTAACATGAATTTCAGAACTGATTTTATTTTCTCTAGTTTGAAAAATCCATCGATATATTGGAAAAGATGATTTATCTCTAAGAACTGTCTTTTCACGCGTCAGAGTATGGATTTCAAGATACAGGAGTCGGCTGATATAGATTTCCTCCGTTTAACATGAATTTCAGAACTGATTTTATTTTCTCTAGTTTGAAAAATCCATCGATATAATGGAAAAAATGATTTATCTCTAAGAACTGTCTTTTCACGCGTCAGAGTATGAATTTCAAGATACAGGAGTCGGCTGATATAGACTTCCACCGTTGACATTGAATTTCAGAACTGATTTCATTTTTTCTAGTTTGAAAAATCGATCGATATATTCAGAAAAATGATTTATTTCTAAGAACTGTCTTTTTACGCGTCAGAGTATGGATTTCAAGATACAGGAGTCGGCTGATATAGATTCCCACCGTTTAACATGAATTTCAGAACTGATTTTATTTTTTCTAGTTTGAAAAATCGATCGATATATTTCACAAAATGATTTATCTCTAAGAACTGTCTTTTTACGCGTCAGAGTATGGATTACAAGATACAGGAGTCGGCTGATATAGATTTCCTTCGTTTAACATGAATTTCGGAACTGATTTTATTTTCTCTAGTTCGAAAAATCCATCGATATATTGGAGAAAATGATTTATCTCTAAGAACTGTCTTCTTACGCGTCAGAGTATGGATTACAAGATACAGGAGTCGGCTGATATAGATTTCCTCCGTTTAACATGAATTTCAGAACTGATTTCATTTTATCTAGTTTGAAAAATCGATCGATATATCCGAAAAAATGATTTATCTCTGAGAACTGTCTTTTTAGCCGTCAGAGTATGGATTACAAGATACAGGAGTCGGCTGATATAGATTTCCTCCGTTTAACATGAATTTCAGAACTGATTTTATTTTTTCTAGTTTGAAAAATCGATCGATATATTCGAAAAAATGATTTATCTCTAAGAACTGTCTTTTTACGCGTCAGAGTATGGATTTCAAGATACAGGAGTCGGCTGATATAGATTTCCTTCGTTTAACATGAATTTCAGAACTGATTTTATTTTCTCTAGTTTGAAAAATCCATCGATATATTGGAAAAAATGATTTATCTCTAAGAACTGTCTTTTTACGCGTCAGAGTATGGATTTCAAGATACAGGTGTCGGCTGATATGGATTTCCACCGCTTAACATGAATTTCAGAACTGATTTTTCTTTTTCTAGATTGAAAAATCGATCGATATATTCGAAAAAATGATTTATTTCTGAGGACTGTCTTTTTAGCCGTCAGAGTATGGATGACAAGATACAGGAGTCGGCTGATGTAGATTTCCACCGTTTAACATGAATTTCAGAACTGATTTTATTTTCTCTAGTTTGAAAAATCCATCGATATATTGGAAATAATGATTTATCCCTAAGAACTGTCTTTTCACGCGTCAGAGTATGGATTTCAAGATACAGGAGTCGGCTGATATAGATTTCCTCCGTTTAACATGAATTTCAGAACTGATTTTATTTTCTCTAGTTTGAAAAATCCATCGATATATTGGAAAAAATGATTTATCTCTAAGAACTGTCTTTTCACGCGTCAGAGTATGAATTTCAAGATACAGGAGTCGGCTGATATAGATTTCCACCGTTGACATTGAATTTCAGAACTGATTTCATTTTTTCTAGTTTGAAAATCGATCGATATATTCAGAAAAATGATTTATTTCTGAGAACTGTCTTTTTACGCGTCAGAGTATGGATTTCAAGATACAGGAGTCGGCTGATATAGATTCCCACCGTTTAACATGAATTTCAGAACTGATTTTATTTTTTCTAGTTTGAAAAATCGATCGATATATTTGACAAAATGATTTATCTCTAAGGACTGTCTTTTTACGCGTCAGAGTATGGATTACAAGATACAGGAGTCGGCTGATATAGATTTTCTTCGTTTAACATGAATTTCGGAACTGATTTTATTTTCTCTAGTTTGAAAAATCCATCGATATATTGGAAAAAATGATTTATCTCTAAGAACTGTTTTTTTACGCGTCAGAGTATGAATTTCAAGATACAGGATTCGGCTGATATAGATTTCCATCGTTTAACATGAATTTCAGAACTGATTTCATTTTTTCTAGTTTGAAAAATCGATCGATACATCCGAAAAAATTATTTATCTCTGAGAACTGTCTTTTTAGCCGTCAGAGTATGGATTACAAGATACAGGAGTCGGCTGATATAGATTTCCACCGTTTAACATGAATTTCAGAACTGATTTCATTTTTTCTAGTTTGAAAAATCGATCGATATATTCGAAAAAATGATTTATCTCTAAGAACTGTCTTTTTACGCGTCAGAGTATGAATTTCAAGATACAGGAGTCGGCTGATATAGATTTCCTTCGTTTAACATGAATTTCAGAACTGATTTTATTTTCTCTAGTTTGAAAAATCCATCGATATATTGGAAAAAATGATTTATCTCTAAGAACTGTCTTTTTACGCGTCAGAGTATGGATTTCAAGATACAGGTGTCGGCTGATATGGATTTCCACCGTTTAACATGAATTTCAGAACTGATTTTTCTTTTTCTAGATTGAAAAATCGATCGATATATTCGAAAAAATGATTTATTTCTGAGGACTGTCTTTTTAGCCGTCAGAGTATGGATGACAAGATACAGGAGTCGGCTGATGTAGATTTCCACCGTTTAACATGAATTTCAGAACTGATTTTATTTTCTCTAGTTTGAAAAATCCATCGATATATTGGAAAAAATGATTTATCTCTAAGAACTGTCTTTTCACGCGTCAGAGTATGGATTTCAAGATACAGGAGTCGGCTGATATAGATTTCCTCCGTTTAACATGAATTTCAGAACTGATTTTATTTTCTCTAGTTTGAAAAATCCATCGATATATTGGAAAAAATGATTTATCTCTAAGAACTGTCTTTTCACGCGTCAGAGTATGAATTTCAAGATACAGGAGTCGGCTGATATAGATTTCCACCGTTGACATTGAATTTCAGAACTGATTTCATTTTTTCTAGTTTGAAAATCGATCGATATATTCAGAAAAATGATTTATTTCTGAGAACTGTCTTTTTACGCGTCAGAGTATGGATTTCAAGATACAGGAGTCGGCTGATATAGATTCCCACCGTTTAACATGAATTTCAGAACTGATTTTATTTTTTCTAGTTTGAAAAATCGATCGATATATTTGACAAAATGATTTATCTCTAAGGACTGTCTTTTTACGCGTCAGAGTATGGATTACAAGATACAGGAGTCGGCTGATATAGATTTTCTTCGTTTAACATGAATTTCGGAACTGATTTTATTTTCTCTAGTTTGAAAAATCCATCGATATATTGGAAAAAATGATTTATCTCTAAGAACTGTCTTTTTACGCGTCAGAGTATGAATTTCAAGATACAGGATTCGGCTGATATAGATTTCCATCGTTTAACATGAATTTCAGAACTGATTTCATTTTTTCTAGTTTGAAAAATCGATCGATACATCCGAAAAAATGATTTATCTCTGAGAACTGTCTTTTTAGCCGTCAGAGTATGGATTACAAGATACAGGAGTCGGCTGATATAGATTTCCACCGTTTAACATGAATTTCAGAACTGATTTCATTTTTTCTAGTTTGAAAAATCGATCGATATATTCGAAAAAATGATTTATCTCTAAGAACTGTCTTTTTACGCGTCAGATTATGAATTTCAAGATACAGGAGTCGGCTGATATAGATTTCCACCGTTGACATTGAATTTCAGAACTGATTTTATTTTTTCTTGTGTGAAAAATCGATCGATATATTCGAAAGAATGATTTATCTCTAGGAACTGTCTTTTTAGGCGTCAGAGTATGGATTTCAAGATACAGGAGTCGGCTGATAAAGATTTCCACCGTTTAACATGAATTTCAGAACTGATTTCATTTTTTCTAGTTTGAAAAATCCATCGATATATTGGAAAAAATGATTTATCTCTAAGAACTGTCTTTTTACGCGTCAGATTATGAATTTCAAGATACAGGAGTCGGCTGATATAGATTTCCACCGTTGACATTGAATTTCAGAACGGATTTTATTTTTTCTTGTTTGAAAAATCGATCGATATATTCGAAAGAATGATTTATCTCTAGGAACTGTCTTTTTAGGCGTCAGAGTATGGATTTCAAGATACAGGAGTCGGCTGATAAAGATTTCCACCGTTTATCGTGAATTTCAGAACTGATTTCATTTTTTCTAGTTTGAAAAATCGATCGATATATTCAAAAAAATGATTTATTTCTAAGAACTGTCTTTTTACGCGTCAGAGTATGGATTTCAAGATACAGGAGTCGGCTGATATAGATTCTCACCGTTTAACATGAATTTCGGAACTGATTTTATTTTTTCTAGTTTGAAAAATCGATCGCTATATTCAAAAAATCGATTTATCTCTAAGAACTGTCTTTTTACGCGTCAGAGTATGGATTTCAAGATACAGGAGTCGGCTGATAAAAATTTCCACCGTTTAACATGAATTTCGGAACTGATTTTATCTTCTCTGGTTTGAAAAATCCATCGATATATTGGGAAAAACGATTTATCTCTAAAAACTGTCTTTTTACGCGTTAGATTCTGAATTTCAAGATACAGGAGTCGGCTGATACAGATTTTCACCGTTCAACATGAATTTCAGAACTGATTTTATTTTCTCTAGTTTGAAAAATCCATCGATATATTGGAAAAAATGATTTATCTCTAAGAACTGTCTTTTTACGCGTCAGAGTATGGATTTCAAGATACAGGAGTCGGCTGATATAGATTTCCATCGTTTAACATGAATTTCAGGACTGATTTCATTTTTTCTAGTTTGAAAAATCGATCGATACATCCGAAAAAATTATTTATCTCTGAGAACTGTCTTTTTAGCCGTCAGAGTATGGATTACAAGATACAGGAGTCGGCTGATATAGATTTCCACCGTTTAACATGAATTTCAGAACTGATTTCATTTTTTCTAGTTTGAAAAATCGATCGATATATTCGAAAAAATGATTTATCTCTAAGAACTGTCTTTTTACGCGTCAGAGTATGGATTTCAAGATACAGGAGTCGGCTGATATAGATTTCCTTCGTTTAACATGAATTTCAGAACTGATTTTATTTTCTCTAGTTTGAAAAATCCATCGATATATTGGAAAAAATGATTTATCTCTAAGAACTGTCTTTTTACGCGTCAGAGTATGGATTTCAAGATACAGGTGTCGGCTGATATGGATTTCCACCGTTTAACATGAATTTCAGAACTGATTTTTCTTTTTCTAGATTGAAAAATCGATCGATATATTCGAAAAAATGATTTATTTCTGAGGACTGTCTTTTTAGCCGTCAGAGTATGGATGACAAGATACAGGAGTCGGCTGATGTAGATTTCCACCGTTTAACATGAATTTCAGAACTGATTTTATTTTCTCTAGTTTGAAAAATCCATCGATATATTGGAAAAGATGATTTATCTCTAAGAACTGTCTTTTCACGCGTCAGAGTATGGATTTCAAGATACAGGAGTCGGCTGATATAGATTTCCTCCGTTTAACATGAATTTCAGAACTGATTTTATTTTCTCTAGTTTGAAAAATCCATCGATATAATGGAAAAAATGATTTATCTCTAAGAACTGTCTTTTCACGCGTCAGAGTATGAATTTCAAGATACAGGAGTCGGCTGATATAGACTTCCACCGTTGACATTGAATTTCAGAACTGATTTCATTTTTTCTAGTTTGAAAAATCGATCGATATACACTCCTCAAAAGAATTAAAGCAACACCTGATCACGAGTCGAAAAATGATGAATTTTCAAGCGCCTGTATCTCTCGATTGGGAGACCATATTGAGAATTCGAGGGATGCAAATTGAAGCTTGAAGTGTCTTCTTTGATGTCATCTTAATGGATATTCTTTATCATGTCCCATTGTTGAGTTGCATCTCTCTGGAGCGATCGGCGCGGAAATTCACGTTTTACCGCAAAGTTCAACGTAGCACACCGGAAGGATAAATTTTTTTTTTGAAATTCCGTTCCGTGTAAAAGTTGGAAAATTTCCTTCACTTTGAAATGCTTTTTTGAGAATCCTTGTCAATTTTTTTTTCGCGGAGTTACGCCAGTTTGAAGCAAACTACTCTGAGAAATTATCAAACCACCATAACTTCCGACAGAATTATGGTAGATCAATATTCCGCACACTGATTTTTAGGTAATTTCATCCTCTTTAAGATGCATTTATGAAATTGATTTTTCCATAATTTCTAGAGGGTTGAGCTCACTTTTACTACAGAAGCGCATACGTTCAAATGCATTGAAAATTAGGGTTGAATCCAACCGCCAAAACTCGATTTACACTTCTTGGAAATTAAAAATCGGAATCATTTTCCAAAACCTCAAGTCTTTCTCTTCAAAATTCTCTACCTGGTCATCTCGGTACCATTTTTTTTCACGAAGTTACGCCACTTTGAAGTAGACCACTGCGAGAAATCTTTAATTTGCCATCATTACTGATCAGTTAATCGTAGAACAATTTATCGCGGACCGTTCTGGACGTTCTCTAGGTGCTTTATCATCAGATCGATCTTTAATTTCAAATTTCCAAAAATTTGAAACTGCTCACGATCTGTACGTGTGCTTCCCGCTTTTGGCGTTATCCAGGATCAACGACGTGGACGTAGCGGGAATCTGATCCCTTCGGGGTGTATGTTAAAAGTGAGTCCCCTTGCCTCGCACTTTCGGGGTGCTTGTTTCATGTGATTCCCCTTGCCTCTCATTTTCTGGGTGCTTGTTCTATGTAAGAGGCAAAGGAACTCACATAAAATAAGCACCCAGAAAATGAGAGGCAAGGGGAATCACATGAAACAAGCACCCCGAAAGTGCGAGGCAAGGGGACTCACTTTCAACATACACCCCGAAGGGATCAGATTCCCGCTACGTCCACGTCGTTGATCCTGGATAACGCCAAAAGCGGGAAGCACACGTACAGATCGTGAGCAGTTTCAAATTTTTGGAAATTTGAAATTAAAGATCGATCTGATGATAAAGCACCTAGAGAACGTCCAGAACGGTCCGCGATAAATTGTTCTACGATTAACTGATCAGTAATGATGGCAAATTAAAGATTTCTCGCAGTGGTCTACTTCAAAGTGGCGTAACTTCGTGAAAAAAAATGGTACCGAGATGACCAGGTAGAGAATTTTGAAGAGAAAGACTTGAGGTTTTGGAAAATGATTCCGATTTTCAATTTCCAAGAAGTGTAAATCGAGTTTTGGCGGTTGGATTCAACCCTAATTTTCAATGCATTTGAACGTATGCGCTTCTGTAGTAAAAGTGAGCTCAACCCTCTGGAAATTATGGAAAAATCAATTTCATAAATGCATCTTAAAGAGGATGAAATTACCTAAAAATCAGTGTGCGGAATATTGATCTACCATAATTCTGTCGGAAGTTATGGTGGTTTGATAATTTCTCAGAGTAGTTTGCTTCAAACTGGCGTAACTCCGCGAAAAAAAAATTGACAAGGATTCTCAAAAAAGCATTTCAAAGTGAAGGAAATTTTCCAACTTTTACACGGAACGGAATTTCAAAAAAAAAATTTATCCTTCCGGTGTGCTACGTTGAACTTTGCGGTAAAACGTGAATTTCCGCACCGATCGCTTCAGAGAGATGCAACTTAACAATGGGACATGATAAAGAATATCCATTGAGATGACATCAAAGAAGACACTTCAAGCTTCAATTTGCATCCCTCGAATTCTCAATATGGTCTCCCAATCGAGAGATACAGGCGTTTGAAAATTCATCATTTTTCGACTCGTGATCAGGTGTTGCTTTAATTCTTTTGAGGAGTGTATTCAGAAAAATGATTTATTTCTAAGAACTGTCTTTTTACGCGTCAGAGTATGGATTTCAAGATACAGGAGTCGGCTGATATAGATTCCCACCGTTTAACATGAATTTCAGAACTGATTTTATTTTTTCTAGTTTGAAAAATCGATCGATATATTTGACAAAATGATTTATCTCTAAGGACTGTCTTTTTACGCGTCAGAGTATGGATTACAAGATACAGGAGTCGGCTGATATAGATTTTCTTCGTTTAACATGAATTTCGGAACTGATTTTATTTTCTCTAGTTTGAAAAATCCATCGATATATTGGAAAAAATGATTTATCTCTAAGAACTGTTTTTTTACGCGTCAGAGTATGAATTTCAAGATACAGGATTCGGCTGATATAGATTTCCATCGTTTAACATGAATTTCAGAACTGATTTCATTTTTTCTAGTTTGAAAAATCGATCGATACATCCGAAAAAATTATTTATCTCTGAGAACTGTCTTTTTAGCCGTCAGAGTATGGATTACAAGATACAGGAGTCGGCTGATATAGATTTCCACCGTTTAACATGAATTTCAGAACTGATTTCATTTTTTCTAGTTTGAAAAATCGATCGATATATTCGAAAAAATGATTTATCTCTAAGAACTGTCTTTTTACGCGTCAGAGTATGAATTTCAAGATACAGGAGTCGGCTGATATAGATTTCCTTCGTTTAACATGAATTTCAGAACTGATTTTATTTTCTCTAGTTTGAAAAATCCATCGATATATTGGAAAAAATGATTTATCTCTAAGAACTGTCTTTTTACGCGTCAGAGTATGGATTTCAAGATACAGGTGTCGGCTGATATGGATTTCCACCGTTTAACATGAATTTCAGAACTGATTTTTCTTTTTCTAGATTGAAAAATCGATCGATATATTCGAAAAAATGATTTATTTCTGAGGACTGTCTTTTTAGCCGTCAGAGTATGGATGACAAGATACAGGAGTCGGCTGATGTAGATTTCCACCGTTTAACATGAATTTCAGAACTGATTTTATTTTCTCTAGTTTGAAAAATCCATCGATATATTGGAAAAAATGATTTATCTCTAAGAACTGTCTTTTCACGCGTCAGAGTATGGATTTCAAGATACAGGAGTCGGCTGATATAGATTTCCTCCGTTTAACATGAATTTCAGAACTGATTTTATTTTCTCTAGTTTGAAAAATCCATCGATATATTGGAAAAAATGATTTATCTCTAAGAACTGTCTTTTCACGCGTCAGAGTATGAATTTCAAGATACAGGAGTCGGCTGATATAGATTTCCACCGTTGACATTGAATTTCAGAACTGATTTCATTTTTTCTAGTTTGAAAATCGATCGATATATTCAGAAAAATGATTTATTTCTGAGAACTGTCTTTTTACGCGTCAGAGTATGGATTTCAAGATACAGGAGTCGGCTGATATAGATTCCCACCGTTTAACATGAATTTCAGAACTGATTTTATTTTTTCTAGTTTGAAAAATCGATCGATATATTTGACAAAATGATTTATCTCTAAGGACTGTCTTTTTACGCGTCAGAGTATGGATTACAAGATACAGGAGTCGGCTGATATAGATTTTCTTCGTTTAACATGAATTTCGGAACTGATTTTATTTTCTCTAGTTTGGAAAATCCATCGATATATTGGAAAAAATGATTTATCTCTAAGAACTGTCTTTTTACGCGTCAGAGTATGAATTTCAAGATACAGGATTCGGCTGATATAGATTTCCATCGTTTAACATGAATTTCAGAACTGATTTCATTTTTTCTAGTTTGAAAAATCGATCGATACATCCGAAAAAATGATTTATCTCTGAGAACTGTCTTTTTAGCCGTCAGAGTATGGATTACAAGATACAGGAGTCGGCTGATATAGATTTCCACCGTTTAACATGAATTTCAGAACTGATTTCATTTTTTCTAGTTTGAAAAATCGATCGATATATTCGAAAAAATGATTTATCTCTAAGAACTGTCTTTTTACGCGTCAGATTATGAATTTCAAGATACAGGAGTCGGCTGATATAGATTTCCACCGTTGACATTGAATTTCAGAACTGATTTTATTTTTTCTTGTTTGAAAAATCGATCGATATATTCGAAAGAATGATTTATCTTTAGGAACTGTCTTTTTAGGCGTCAGAGTATGGATTTCAAGATACAGGAGTCGGCTGATAAAGATTTCCACCGTTTAACATGAATTTCAGAACTGATTTCATTTTTTCTAGTTTGAAAAATCCATCGATATATTGGAAAAAATGATTTATCTCTAAGAACTGTCTTTTTACGCGTCAGATTATGAATTTCAAGATACAGGAGTCGGCTGATATAGATTTCCACCGTTGACATTGAATTTCAGAACTGATTTTATTTTTTCTTGTTTGAAAAATCGATCGATATATTCGAAAGAATGATTTATCTCTAGGAACTGTCTTTTTAGGCGTCAGAGTATGGATTTCAAGATACAGGAGTCGGCTGATAAAGATTTCCACCGTTTATCGTGAATTTCAGAACTGATTTCATTTTTTCTAGTTTGAAAAATCGATCGATATATTCAAAAAAATGATTTATTTCTAAGAACTGTCTTTTTACGCGTCAGAGTATGGATTTCAAGATACAGGAGTCGGCTGATATAGATTCTCACCGTTTAACATGAATTTCGGAACTGATTTTATTTTTTCTAGTTTGAAAAATCGATCGCTATATTCAAAAAATCGATTTATCTCTAAGAACTGTCTTTTTACGCGTCAGAGTATGGATTTCAAGATACAGGAGTCGGCTGATAAAAATTTCCACCGTTTTTATGAATTTCGGAACTGATTTTATCTTCTCTGGTTAGAAAAATCCATCGATATATTGGGAAAAACGATTTATCTCTAAAAACTGTCTTTTTACGCGTTAGATTCTGAATTTCAAGATACAGGAGTCGGCTGATACAGATTTTCACCGTTCAACATGAATTTCAGAACTGATTTTATTTTCTCTAGTTTGAAAAATCCATCGATATATTGGAAAAAATGATTTATCTCTAAGAACTGTCTTTTTACGCGTCAGAGTATGGATTTCAAGATACAGGAGTCGGCTGATATAGATTTCCATCGTTTAACATGAATTTCAGGACTGATTTCATTTTTTCTAGTTTGAAAAATCGATCGATATATCCGAAAAAATGATTTATCTCTGAGAACTGTCTTCTCAGCCGTCAGAGTATGGATTACAAGATACAGGAGTCGGCTGATATTGATTTCCACCGTTCAACATGAATTTCAGAACTGATTTTATTTTCTCTAGTTTGAAAAATCCATCGATATATTGGAAAAAATGATTTATCTCTAAGAACTGTCTTTTTACGCGTCAGAGTATGGATTTCAAGATACAGGAGTCGGCTGATATAGATTTCCATCGTTTAACATGAATTTCAGGACTGATTTCATTTTTTCTAGTTTGAAAAATCGATCGATACATCCGAAAAAATTATTTATCTCTGAGAACTGTCTTTTTAGCCGTCAGAGTATGGATTACAAGATACAGGAGTCGGCTGATATAGATTTCCACCGTTTAACATGAATTTCAGAACTGATTTCATTTTTTCTAGTTTGAAAAATCGATCGATATATTCGAAAAAATGATTTATCTCTAAGAACTGTCTTTTTACGCGTCAGAGTATGGATTTCAAGATACAGGAGTCGGCTGATATAGATTTCCTTCGTTTAACATGAATTTCAGAACTGATTTTATTTTCTCTAGTTTGAAAAATCCATCGATATATTGGAAAAAATGATTTATCTCTAAGAACTGTCTTTTTACGCGTCAGAGTATGGATTTCAAGATACAGGTGTCGGCTGATATGGATTTCCACCGTTTAACATGAATTTCAGAACTGATTTTTCTTTTTCTAGATTGAAAAATCGATCGATATATTCGAAAAAATGATTTATTTCTGAGGACTGTCTTTTTAGCCGTCAGAGTATGGATGACAAGATACAGGAGTCGGCTGATGTAGATTTCCACCGTTTAACATGAATTTCAGAACTGATTTTATTTTCTCTAGTTTGAAAAATCCATCGATATATTGGAAAAGATGATTTATCTCTAAGAACTGTCTTTTCACGCGTCAGAGTATGGATTTCAAGATACAGGAGTCGGCTGATATAGATTTCCTCCGTTTAACATGAATTTCAGAACTGATTTTATTTTCTCTAGTTTGAAAAATCCATCGATATAATGGAAAAAATGATTTATCTCTAAGAACTGTCTTTTCACGCGTCAGAGTATGAATTTCAAGATACAGGAGTCGGCTGATATAGATTTCCACCGTTGACATTGAATTTCAGAACTGATTTCATTTTTTCTAGTTTGAAAATCGATCGATATATTCAGAAAAATGATTTATTTCTGAGAACTGTCTTTTTACGCGTCAGAGTATGGATTTCAAGATACAGGAGTCGGCTGATATAGATTCCCACCGTTTAACATGAATTTCAGAACTGATTTTATTTTTTCTAGTTTGAAAAATCGATCGATATATTTGACAAAATGATTTATCTCTAAGGACTGTCTTTTTACGCGTCAGAGTATGGATTACAAGATACAGGAGTCGGCTGATATAGATTTTCTTCGTTTAACATGAATTTCGGAACTGATTTTATTTTCTCTAGTTTGAAAAATCCATCGATATATTGGAAAAAATGATTTATCTCTAAGAACTGTCTTTTTACGCGTCAGAGTATGAATTTCAAGATACAGGATTCGGCTGATATAGATTTCCATCGTTTAACATGAATTTCAGAACTGATTTCATTTTTTCTAGTTTGAAAAATCGATCGATACATCCGAAAAAATGATTTATCTCTGAGAACTGTCTTTTTAGCCGTCAGAGTATGGATTACAAGATACAGGAGTCGGCTGATATAGATTTCCACCGTTTAACATGAATTTCAGAACTGATTTCATTTTTTCTAGTTTGAAAAATCGATCGATATATTCGAAAAAATGATTTATCTCTAAGAACTGTCTTTTTACGCGTCAGATTATGAATTTCAAGATACAGGAGTCGGCTGATATAGATTTCCACCGTTGACATTGAATTTCAGAACTGATTTTATTTTTTCTTGTTTGAAAAATCGATCGATATATTCGAAAGAATGATTTATCTCTAGGAACTGTCTTTTTAGGCGTCAGAGTATGGATTTCAAGATACAGGAGTCGGCTGATAAAGATTCCCACCGTTTAACATGAATTTCAGAACTGATTTCATTTTTTCTAGTTTGAAAAATCCATCGATATATTGGAAAAAATGATTTATCTCTAAGAACTGTCTTTTTACGCGTCAGATTATGAATTTCAAGATACAGGAGTCGGCTGATATAGATTTCCACCGTTGACATTGAATTTCAGAACTGATTTTATTTTTTCTTGTTTGAAAAATCGATCGATATATTCGAAAGAATGATTTATCTCTAGGAACTGTCTTTTTAGGCGTCAGAGTATGGATTTCAAGATACAGGAGTCGGCTGATAAAGATTTCCACCGTTTATCGTGAATTTCAGAACTGATTTCATTTTTTCTAGTTTGAAAAATCGATCGATATATTCAAAAAAATGATTTATTTCTAAGAACTGTCTTTTTACGCGTCAGAGTATGGATTTCAAGATACAGGAGTCGGCTGATATAGATTCTCACCGTTTAACATGAATTTCGGAACTGATTTTATTTTTTCTAGTTTGAAAAATCGATCGCTATATTCGAAAAATCGATTTATCTCTAAGAACTGTCTTTTTACGCGTCAGAGTATGGATTTCAAGATACAGGAGTCGGCTGATACAGATTTCCACCGTTTAACATGAATTTCGGAACTGATTTTATCTTCTCTGGTTTGAAAAATCCATCGATATATTGGGAAAAACGATTTATCTCTAAAAACTGTCTTTTTACGCGTTAGATTCTGAATTTCAAGATACAGGAGTCGGCTGATACAGATTTTCACCGTTCAACATGAATTTCAGAACTGATTTTATTTTCTCTAGTTTGAAAAATCCATCGATATATTGGAAAAAATGATTTATCTCTAAGAACTGTCTTTTTACGCGTCAGAGTATGGATTTCAAGATACAGGAGTCGGCTGATATAGATTTCCATCGTTTAACATGAATTTCAGGACTGATTTCATTGTTTCTAGTTTGAAAAATCGATCGATACATCCGAAAAAATTATTTATCTCTGAGAACTGTCTTTTTAGCCGTCAGAGTATGGATTACAAGATACAGGAGTCGGCTGATATAGATTTCCACCGTTTAACATGAATTTCAGAACTGATTTCATTTTTTCTAGTTTGAAAAATCGATCGATATATTCGAAAAAATGATTTATCTCTAAGAACTGTCTTTTTACGCGTCAGAGTATGGATTTCAAGATACAGGAGTCGGCTGATATAGATTTCCTTCGTTTAACATGAATTTCAGAACTGATTTTATTTTCTCTAGTTTGAAAAATCCATCGATATATTGGAAAAAATGATTTATCTCTAAGAACTGTCTTTTTACGCGTCAGAGTATGGATTTCAAGATACAGGTGTCGGCTGATATGGATTTCCACCGTTTAACATGAATTTCAGAACTGATTTTTCTTCTTCTAGATTGAAAAATCGATCGATATATTCGAAAAAATGATTTATTTCTGAGGACTGTCTTTTTAGCCGTGGGAGTATGGATGACAAGATACAGGAGTCGGCTGATGTAGATTTCCACCGTTTAACATGAATTTCAGAACTGATTTTATTTTCTCTAGTTTGAAAAATCCATCGATATATTGGAAAAGATGATTTATCTCTAAGAACTGTCTTTTCACGCGTCAGAGTATGAATTTCAAGATACAGGAGTCGGCTGATATAGATTTCCACCGTTGACATTGAATTTCAGAACTGATTTCATTTTTTCTAGTTTGAAAATCGATCGATATATTCAGAAAAATGATTTATTTCTGAGAACTGTCTTTTTACGCGTCAGAGTATGGATTTCAAGATACAGGAGTCGGCTGATATAGATTCCCACCGTTTAACATGAATTTCAGAACTGATTTTATTTTTTCTAGTTTGAAAAATCGATCGATATATTTGACAAAATGATTTATCTCTAAGGACTGTCTTTTTACGCGTCAGAGTATGGATTACAAGATACAGGAGTCGGCTGATATAGATTTTCTTCGTTTAACATGAATTTCGGAACTGATTTTATTTTCTCTAGTTTGAAAAATCCATCGATATATTGGAAAAAATGATTTATCTCTAAGAACTGTCTTTTTACGCGTCAGAGTATGAATTTCAAGATACAGGATTCGGCTGATATAGATTTCCATCGTTTAACATGAATTTCAGAACTGATTTCATTTTTTCTAGTTTGAAAAATCGATCGATACATCCGAAAAAATGATTTATCTCTGAGAACTGTCTTTTTAGCCGTCAGAGTATGGATTACAAGATACAGGAGTCGGCTGATAAAGATTCCCACCGTTTAACATGAATTTCAGAACTGATTTCATTTTTTCTAGTTTGAAAAATCCATCGATATATTGGAAAAAATGATTTATCTCTAAGAACTGTCTTTTTACGCGTCAGATTATGAATTTCAAGATACAGGAGTCGGCTGATATAGATTTCCACCGTTGACATTGAATTTCAGAACTGATTTTATTTTTTCTTGTTTGAAAAATCGATCGATATATTCGAAAGAATGATTTATCTCTAGGAACTGTCTTTTTAGGCGTCAGAGTATGGATTTCAAGATACAGGAGTCGGCTGATAAAGATTTCCACCGTTTATCGTGAATTTCAGAACTGATTTCATTTCTTCTAGTTTGAAAAATCGATCGATATATTCAAAAAAATGATTTATTTCTAAGAACTGTCTTTTTACGCGTCAGAGTATGGATTTCAAGATACAGGAGTCGGCTGATACAGATTTCCACCGTTTATCGTGAATTTCAGAACTGATTTCATTTTTTCTAGTTTGAAAAATCGATCGATATATTCAAAAGAATGATTTATTTCTCAGAACTGTCTTTTTACGCGTCAGAGTATGGATTTCAAGATACAGGAGTCGGCTGATATAGATTCCCACCGTTTAACATGAATTTCAGAACTGATTTTATTTTTTCTAGTTTGAAAAATCGATCGATATATTCGACAAAATGATTTATCTCTAAGAACTGTCTCTTTACGCGTCAGAGTATGGATTACAAGATACAGGAGTCGGCTGATATAGATTTCCTTCGTTTAACATGAATTTCAGAACTGATTTTATTTTCTCTAAGTAGATAAGATAAGAGAGTTCTGACTCACAGCATCCCAAGATCTGATCTGCAGATCACAGCATCCCTGGACCACTGGACCGCTGGACCAAAAACTTAGACATTTTTTTTTTTTTTTCATCAACCTAACTCAACCGAATCAGGCTCGATTCTATGAATGCTGCAGAGAGAGAGAGATAGAGAGAGAAAGGGAAGGTTGGGCGAATAATAAGATTTTCGATGATCTATTCATTGATTTATTATTCATTTTCAAATTCCGTATCCTGAGGGGGTAGTGATCGCGGTATTAACTTGCTGCGCCTGATGTGTGCACCATCATCGTTGGTTGTCGAGTGGTATACCGATTCGCCTGAGCTGTGACCGACCCAGTCGGGTACCCATTCCCTGTCGTTAGTGAAATTTTTGAACTGTAAATTTTTCACGAGGCCTATTGAACTGTGAATTTTTCTATCTTTGCAGCGGTGAATGCATATAATTATATTTGGCTTATAATATTGTCGCCAGTCTGGAAAAACTTTCCTGTCTTGACGTGTTCAAAGTGAATGCTTGAACTAATTAGCACTAATGACCTTCGACATCGTTAGTGAAATTTTCGAACGGTAAAATTTTCAGCGAGACTTAATGAACTGTGAATATTTCTGTCTTCGCAACGGTGAATGCACATAATTATATTCAGGTCAAAATATTGTCGTTAGTGTAAGAATTCCTGTCACAACGTGTTCAAAGTGAATGCTTTGACTAATTAACATGAATAACTATAAGTAGACAAATTTGAATAAATATGTTCTCATGTATTCATTGATTTACTATCGCATTTATTTTTTTATTCATTATTTATTTTACTCTATTATTATTATTATTTACATCAATGTTTATTTACTATTTACATTTATTATTATTATTATTATCATTATTATCACTATTATATTTTCAAAATTTCCCCATTGCGTAAGTATGTAGGATCTGGAAATGATGCGAAACAATAATTAGTTTCTTTCCTCTTCAATAAATCTATATATATATATATATATATATATATATATATATATATATATATATATATATATATATATATATATATATATATATATATATATATATATATATATATATATATATATATATATATATATATATATATATATATATATATATATATATATATATATATATATATATATATATATATATATATATATATCGCCACAATAAAGTTACATACCACTGCACGGAAAAACCCTCATCGGCATCATAATCCTGCACCTCAACATCCTCAACATCTTCCACTTCCATTTCTTCCTCATCCGAATCCACATCAGGCCTGTAACGTATCCTCATATTTGCAAGCAGCTCATGATCATCATCATCTAGATCATCAGCTTTGTCAATGTTGTCTTCACATTGCCACGACATCAAATAATTAGTTAGTCTGTACGGGTGGTTATAATGACGATCGCCAAGCCGAGCAAACCACCAATAATATTGTCGGTGGTTCATCACCAATTGCGTTGCCACATTATTAATGGTTATCATGGCGCCCTCAACATGGCCTCTTTCGGCAATCCATCGATCCAGATGTCGTTGAATTTCATCACCCAAACTATTATCAGTGCCCCATTCAAGAGGAGTCACCCAATGATATGTGACAGTCCAAGCTTCAATGGAAAACATATGTAAAAAAAAATTAGAGTATAAACTATATATACTTATATGATGGTGATAATGATGAAAATCAAAACTTGCAAGATATATAAAGAATCAGTCTATGAATTCTATTCCATGCAGTCTATTAATATATTGAAAATTATACTCACTATGTTTCATTGTATAAATCGGTATCGTTACTTTTTCAAACAGATTACTTTGACGTTCTTGTACAATTATTTGGACACTTTTCAGACTTAGAATGTTAATAATCCTGCTTAGTGACGGGTTTATATATCGCGCAAGGGTGACTGGGGGTGATTGGCATCAATGAGCACACATTACGCCCACCGCCAGCCAGCCAACGAAACTTTTTCAAATTTTGAAATTTTTGGTTTTCAGAACGGTCAGACGCACATAATTATATTTAGTCTGAAGTATTGTCGCTAGTTTTTAAAATTTCCACTTCGTTGCATTTAAAGTGAATACTTGGGGTAGTTACGCTGGCGACTGTATGTATGCATGAGCACATTGGTCAATTTCATTGAACCATGAATTTTCGATTTTGCGGTGGTGACGAGCGTGGGGTAATTATACCTAGACCGAAGTATGCCAGTTTCAAAAATTTTACTTGGAGGGTGTGAATTTGAAGTACGGCTGGTGGGAGGTGTCATCGAGTCTTTGTGCTATGGTTTAGCCTTCTCCTCATTATTTGAATGTATATATAAGGTTGATGCTAAACAGGGAAGTGATCATTCACATAAGTTCTAACGTCAAAAGTAAACCTTAACGATCAAACAAACAACGTACGATATTTCTGAGGTCATCATGGATGCACAAGTATACACCAATCTCCTCAAGTGCATGGAATGGGCCTACAACTTGCTGGCTACGGGAACCGCTCAACAAACAGCCGATGGCATCGTCGCACACTGGTGCGATATTGGGCAGCAAAAAATTGAATTCCTGACTAATATTTTAGCACAGCCCCACCTACATGTGAGCGAAAAGCAGAAAATTCAAAACGCAATTTCACAAATACAATCATGGTGTGTAAAGTTTCGACAATATCAAACACGAGCGGTTGTTGTTGGTGCGGGTGATATCATTGTGAATAATAATAATAATAATATCGATGATCGTGTTCAATGGAGTGATTTGAATAGTGTATTTGGTGGTCGAATTCGCACAGGCGTCGTCACAAATCTCAAACATACAGATATGGGCGGATTTTTAGTTGATGTCGGGGTTGTGGTGAATGAACATTTAAAAAATATACTACGCACCGAGGGGAATATCAAAGTAAATGTGGTATTATCGTGCAAGTTTGAAAATTCGAAAAACGATGTCGTCTGTGTGGAAATGAAGTATTTCAATACACGCAATATACCTATTCTCCCATCAACGGATCTGAATAGCTGGTTCGAGGACAATATCGCAGGTGTTCTACTTAGTAAGGTGGAAGATTTTGAGCAACGAGATTCCGGATGGAGCATGATCGAGATAATCAACGCCGTGGTCAACATCAATCGGTACGAGCCTCTTCGTGGTGGACTTTCCACTTTTGTTATGCTACCGAAGGATATCCAGCTGAAGAAAGCGGTGGTCAACGTGAGGAACGACGATGATCGTTGCTTTTTATGGTCTGTGACGGCAGCTCTACACCCCGCTGCACGCAATGCCGATAGGATGGCTAGTTACAAACCATATATTGATGAGCTGAATTGCGCAGGTATAAGTTTCCCCATGACTTTGCATGGTGTGGAGAAATTTGAAAAATTAAACAATCTCAGGATTAATGTATACGGTATTGAATCCGAAACTTTCTCACACTATGCAAAGTCTGAGAATAGTGTTATCGTTCCGCTATATCTAAGCAAAAATTTGACAAGTTCAAATGGTAATAATACAATCCACTTGCTTATTATCGAGGCTAATTCTAATAATAATATGGAGCATGATGGTGACTTGAGCGTTTTTAAACCAAATTTCCACTTTACTTGGATCAGGAATCTTTCACGTTTGGTGAGCAAACAGCTGTCGAATCATAACGGTGAGCAATTGTTGTGCGATAGATGTTTGTGCCACTTTGTGGTGCAAAGCGCCTATGAAAATCATAGGCTAGATTGTATAAATTTGAATAAAGTCCGAATGTCGTTTCCGGAAAATAAAGATTTAGATTTTTCAAATTTTCGTAATAAAGGCACCGTGCCGTTTGTCGTGTACGCGGATCTTGAATGTATATTGAAACCGACGACGAATAATGATTCCCAAGTGCATATCCCACACAGTGTAGCATTTTATGTACATTGTGCATACGATGACAAATTATCCGAATATAAAGACCGCCGCGGACCCGATTGCATCGAATGGTTCAACATGCAGCTCCGCGAACTATCAGCGAAAGTAGAGTCACGCATAAAAAATATAATCCCGATGGAAAATTTAAGTCAAATGCAACGCGATCGACATGTACGCGCGAAAAATTGCCATATTTGTGAGAAACCATTCGAGGCAGATGAGAAAAAATGCTATGATCACTGCCATTTCACTGGTAAATATCGCGGAGCTGCCCACAATCGTTGCAACCTTAATTTTAGCGAGAAGCATACCATTCCGGTAGTGTTTCATAATTTGTCGGGCTATGATTCGCATTTTTTGATTGAATCTCTGGCCACAACTTTTCCGGGCGATATTACACTGTTACCGATCAATAAGGAGAAGTATATTTCATTCACTAAGAGGGTTGGTGACAGTGATATGCACTTGAGGTTCATTGACTCGTTTCGCTTTATGGCAAGCGGGTTAGACAAATTAGCTTCTTATATTGACAATGCAGATAAAAAGATAACCGGCAAATATTACGAAAATTTGGAAGAATTTCAGCTGATGACTCGTAAAGGTGTTTTCCCATATGAATACATTGATTCATGGGAAAAACTTGATGGGATAAATCTGCCCAATAAGAGAGATTTTTATTCAAAACTCAATGACTCAGGTATTAGTGATATCGATTATGAACATGCAAAAAACGTTTGGGATAAATTTAACTTGCGTACATTGGGGGAGTATTCCGATTTATATTTGAAAACGGATGTACTCTTATTGGCAGATATATGCCAAAATTTTAGAGATAGTTGCTTTAAGACATACCATTTGGATCCACTTCACTACTACACCGCACCGGGGCTTGCTTTTGATGCGATGTTAAAACATACAAAAGTGAGTCTCCAGCTTTTGGATGACCCTGAAATGATATTGTTTATTGAAAAAAGTATCAGGGGCGGTGTAGCACAGTGCTCCAATCGGTATGCAAAAGCGAATAATCGATTCATGGGTGCTGATTTCAATCCAAGTAAAGCGGAATCCTACTTAATGTATTTTGATGTAAATAATCTTTACGGTGCAGCTATGAGCGAGAATTTACCCTATGGATCATTCGGGTGGGAACACACCTCTGTTGATGTGATGTCCCTGCGCGATGATTCACCAATTGGGTATATTTTCGAGGTTGATTTGGATTATCCGACAGAGCTCCACGAGCACCATAAAGATCTACCACTCTGCCCCGAACATTTTATTCCACCAGGGAGTAAGATTGCAAAGCTGGCCACAACGCTTTTACCAAAGGAAAAGTATGTGTTGCACTATAGAAATCTGCAGCAATATTTGAATTTGGGCATGCGATTGGTAAAAGTGCATCGTGTCCTGAAATTCACACAGTCTCCATGGTTAAAACCGTATATCGACTTGAATACCGACATGCGAAAGCAATCGAAGAATGAGTTTGAGAAAAACTTCTACAAACTCATGAACAATGCGGTATTTGGCAAGACCATGGAGAATGTGCGAAAGCATAAGGATGTGAAGCTAATAACAAAGTGGGGTGGTAGGGGTGGCGCGAGAGCTCTGATCGCACGACCGAATTTTCATAGCTGCACCGTATTCGATCATGATATGGTAATTATTGAATTAAATCGCGCTCAGGTCAATTTCAATAAGCCAATATATATCGGTGCAGCGATTCTTGATCTTTCAAAAATCTTTATTTATAAGTTTCACTATAACTATATTAAGAACAACTTTGCAAATAATCAGGCTAAATTATTGTACACAGACACCGATAGTCTTATTTACCAATTTAGTGTACCCAATATTTATGATATCATCAAACGTGATGTTAATGCAATGTTTGATACTTCGGACTACCCACCAGACAATGTCTACGGTATCCCGTTAATGAATAAAAAGCGTCTCGGTCTAATAAAAGATGAAAATAACGGCAAAATCATGACCGAGTTTATCGGGTTACGCGCTAAACTGTATTCATTTAAAACTATGGGTGACAGTGATAAAAAACGCGCCAAGGGTGTCAAAGGCTCTACATTGAAAACCATCACGTTTGATGATTATAAGCGGTGTCTGATTGAATACAAGAATTTGGTTAAGCCTCAATGTTTGATTAGGAGTAGGCAACATATCGTTAGCACCATCGTGCAAAATAAATTGGCATTAAGCTGGCGGGACGATAAGCGGAACTTGATACCTGGTCAAACGGATACCCTACCTTGGGGTTTTATCGATACTTTGTAAGTTTATTTTTAGGAAAACCAAAGTGTAAATATGTATTTTTTTTTTTTTTTTTTTAATGCATGGTTAGCATTCATATGATTATTTGTAAGACATGTAAATAAAACAAAATGTGATTATGATAAATATATTCTCCAAAAATTACTTCACGAAAAGAAGTAATGTAGATATGTTATTATTATAAATATTTGGATACTTTGCCTTGGAGCTTTAATAGTTTGTAAGATTAGCTGTAGGAAAAAACAGAAAAGTGTACATTTTTTTTTTTTTTTTTTGGTTAGCATTCATATAATTATTATTTGTAAATGTATTTGATAGAAAAAATATGTAAATAAAATAATGTAGATATGTTATTGTAATGATTATTGATATTATCATTGATTATCATGATGGGTTTAAACATTTATATGGAAGTTTGTAAAAATAAATGAATCAACAACAGCAACACCATAAATATATCCAATTGATAAATTTCATTTATTGATAATAAAATATATATATTTATATTTCAATTTTACATATCTGTTTTATTTATCCAACTATTATGTGAACTATCAAAACCCAGCCACTTTACATATTGCCTATCCCCGCGTTTACGCAACACTTTTTCCACAAGATAACCATCGGGATAACGAACTTTGTTGAGTTCCTCTTCGTAGAAGCCGCCCTCGATTGGCTGCTTCAGGTAGTCGGTGAGTTTGTATGTTGGTGGATTGGTATTTTTCACCTCGGTAACGGCGAATATTTCAGTCGTCCAATTCGGTGTGTAGCCTTTTTCGAAAACATTTTTATACTTGCTAATTCGAACCTTATCACCAACTTTAAATTTTCGCTTTCGTTTGCTTCTTTTAATCTGACGTGGTTTGTACACACTTCGATATATCTCTTTTTCATTGCTGGTCGTGACATTTTTCGGCTTCATTCCAATCGTGCGATGTTTAGTGTTGTTATACGATTCAACCAATTCCAATAGAATATCGATCCATTTGTGTGATCCTCGCAGAGTAAATTGCTTCCACATTTTATTTTTCAATGTTCGATTGAAACGCTCGCATATCGAGGCCTTCAAGTTGCTGAATGTAGAGTACATGTTTATACCGTAATGATTCATCAGAGTTTTGAATTCATTGTTGTAGAATTCTTTGCCCTGATCTACGTGTAGATGTTTTGGTATGCGACCGCGGGTTAGCACCGATCTCATGGCAACCGTCACATCTCTACCACTTTTACTCTTGATGGGCACACCCCATGAAAACTTTGAAAATATATCGATAACTGTGAGCAGGAATTTATAGCCATTATTGACAGATGCGTAGGCTGACATATCGACAAGATCAGCTTGCCAGGTCTCATCCAACCCACGTATATCAACATAGCGTCGAGGATAATTACGACGAGCGGATCTATGAAGTTCACTTGCGATCACCTCCTTCATGTCCCTATGCTTGTAGCTGCTTTTTGATGTATTTGTTGCAACCATGGTTCAAACGTTAATTTCCTCGTATGATGCTCTCACTCAACAAAGATCCCGTCATGAATAAGTTTGTCATCTTCACGCTTGTGTTTTATATGCGGTTAGTCCTTTCTCCGCACTCTCGAGGTTAATTGGTTGAGGAATCGAGTATTCACGGCTAGCAGCTGCGCTCGATCTGCATTTATACCTTTCACGATGTGTGATTCGAAGGATGTGGCTTCCACCTTTGACAATCTATTATCCACATATTTCGCAAACTGCGACGTGTTAGCGGCGAAATTATAAACGTCCTCATATATCGAATCTTGCAGCTTTCTATTTTGAATGATTTTCCTCTTCTGGGCGGTGAGGTCTGCTTGAATGGTATTAATTTTCGCATCTAGAGTGAGGAGTTTAGTTTCGAGTACATTAATAGCACTGAGTTGTTTTTCAATCATTCTCTGCTCCAGAGCGGTAAGTTTTAGCTCGAGTGCATTATATTTGATTTCAAACGCTTTCATGTGAATAGCATCGGTTGGTTGTTGTGGATCCGCAATATTACACAACCGTTTGTTGTCCATATCATAATTATCGTCGGGGGTAAATTTAAATCCAATACCGGGAGGTCCGCGGACACCTCCTCCTCCTCCTCCTTTTACCAACTGTCTACCAAAGATGTCTATGCTCATTGTTCAACGCTCAATGCTTGAATGAAAATTTTGCTGTTGATTCAGCGCTAATAAATGATTCCGGCTTCACGTAACTCTTCAATAATGGCTGATATTTCATTAGAATGGCTGGTATTACCAGCTGCTTGGGAGGCCATGAGTAGTCGAAGACGATCAACAAGTTCATTAGGATCATCCCAGTATACATAATCCAACCTCTGTCCCCCTTTTCGCGCAATCTTATAGTCGGGTAAACGTCCACCAGATTTTTTTTCCTCAGTTTTCTTCTTCTGCGTCGATGTGTGAATGTGTGGAGCTATGAAATCCTTGTACTTGGCACTTTTGACATCCTCACGTGGGCTTCTGTTGGCTTGGTAATATTTACGATCCGCATTCGTTCTCTTTAGAATTTTAACATAGTTTCTCCTATCATCCACTTTCACGATAGCAGGATTTGGTGTCTTTTTAAATAATAATTCGAGTAAACCCGGTGTGCTTTCATAGCTTTTGTCTGCCACATATATCAAATCATCGTGACAATTGATATGCGAATCGCCAATCATCATTCCGTGCAGCAACTTTCGAACGCCATATTTCTCATCCAAGTTCCTCCGCCCAGCCGATGTGGTAAACATCTCCAAATAGTTGACTAGTTTATCATCCACTTTTCGTTTCGGTGTACTTGTAGCGGCGGGGAAGTCGCTTGGTACAATTGTATCATCACTTTTGTCCTCATCATCATCATCATCATCATCATCATCAACAACACCAACATCATCATCATCCTTCATACGATCATCATCAAATTCCATGGAAACACCTGATGGCTCTATCTTTGCCTCCTGCTTCATTTCCCGCTTTATTTCCTGCTTTATCTCCTGCTTTATCTGCTTTTTCCGCATCGTCTTCTGCTGCTGCTGCTGCTGCTGCTTTGAAGTATCAACCAATTCTTGCAATGGTGTTACTATGGGCTTGAACATTTCGCCCATAACCACCTCGCTAGTGTCTCTGTTCAACTTGATCTGCTTGTGTTTGCACCTTATCGCATCGCTAGCCTTTGCTATTTCATTCAACACAGTAGATATAATATGGGGATTCTGGAACAGCCGCCAGAGGCGCTGCAGTCGTGGGTTACCGACAGTCGGTAACTTGCCGATTGTTGAGTGGGTAAGTTACCATCCGATTTTCTGTATTACCGATCTCGCCGATCTGCCGCCAGAGGCGCTGCGGTGGTGTTACCATCCGATTTTCTGCATTACCGATCTCAGACTGCCGATTTTCTGCAATACCGATCTCAGAATTCCGATTTTCTGCACTACCGATCTGAGAGCGGATATGTTATCTGTCGATTTTGCGTCATGCGGGGGCGCCACTGCCGATTCGCGGGCAGGTATGTTACCATCCGATTGCCGATTATCCGATTTTCCGACCTTACCGATCAGTGAGCAGGTATGTTATCATCAGCTTGCCGATCAGCCGATTTTCCGACCTTACCGATCCGCGAGCTGGTCTGAAATTATCCGATTTTCTGCCAGCCATAGTTAAGCATGAACCAACGTGAATTCTATAAAAGCATTCATTTTATACATGAATATATCAGTTACCCTGGCACATAATCATCATTTGTTATAAAGAATTCCTCTGTCAGCCGTGATCGTCTAGTGGTTAGGACCCTATGTTGTGGCCGTAGTAACCCAGGTTCGAATCCTGGTCACGGCAAAAGACTTTCTCGTATCGTCAAAGCGGAGGTGAATTTTTAGCATTTTGATTCTAATAATATTAATAATTGTGTAATAATAATAATAATAATAATGGATGCATAGTGGTCGACCAATGAAATTTCTCACACCCACCGTGTCGTAAAAGGTTCGGCCAATAGCGTAAGGGTCTTTTCTTTTGAAGAAAGATTTTGACACCATGCTGTTAGCGTAACAGCCAATGGGTTGGATATTCGACTGAGAAAAAATTGTGGGGTAGGGGGAGGATTTCAAGAAACTGACCCACAGTGGGGGTGTATATTGAGCCAATGATCAGTTTGCATTCCACAACGATCTAGTGTATACGAAACTGCAACATTAGAAGGGTGAAGAAAAAAAAGTCATGGACGGTAAAATGTACGCGGAACTTCTTGAGATGATGGAAAATGCTTACGCCTTGCTACGCACACTGAGCCCTGGACCGATCAGCAAAGATATTATTTCCCGTTGGTGCGATATCGGTCTTCAAAATATCGGATTTTTGTGCGATATTCTCAAACGTCCACACCTGAGCGTTGCCGAAAAACAACAGATTCAACATACAATTTCCATGCTGCAATCATACTTGGTGAAATTTGAACGACAATGCGGGGGTATTGTTGGGGGTAATATTGGCGATGACATCCATAATCGTGTTCGATGGGATGATATGGAGAGTGCCTTCAACTGCCGTATACGCACCGGAGCTGTGACAAATCTCCAACACAAGGATTTGGCAAGATTTTTGAGCGATGCTGAGGCTGTTACGATGGAACGCTTGAAAGATACTCTACGCGATGAAGGAAGTATTAAGGTGAACGTGAGCATTTCATGTAAATTTGAGAACGTCAAAGGCGACGAGGTTAGTCTGGAGGTAAAGACCTTCAATACGCGCAACGCCACGATTCTTCCATCGACGTGGCTGGAAACCTGGTTCATCGATAACGTAACGAATCCTCTGCTGGTTAAGGTGGAGGATTTTGAGCAACGTGACTCTGGCTGGAGTATGATTGAGATGATCAACGCCGTGGTCTGTATCAACCGATACGAGCCTCTTTGCGGCGGACTCTCAACGTTCGTCGTGCTGCCTCGGGACATTCAACTAAAGAAAGCCGTGGTCAACGTGCAGAATGATGACAACCGATGCTTCTTGTGGTCCGTCACTGCCGCCCTACATCCCGTCAACATGGGTGTGAGCAGGACGCGGAGCTATAAACGATACATTTCCAACTTCAACTGTACAGGTATAAAGTTTCCCACCACCCTGCGTTGTGTGGAAAAATTTGAAAAGTTAAACAATTTGAGCATTAATGTATACGGAATCGAATCGGAAACTTTTCAGAGAAAGAAAGAGTCTGAAAATAGCGTTATCACCCCTCTTTATTTAAGTAAAAATGTAACTGAGAGCGATGCAATCCACCTGCTAATGATTGAAAGTAAGAGCGAACCGAATGATAATGATTTAAATAATTTTGAACCCCGATTTCACTTTGCTTGGATTAAGAATCTTTCGCGTTTAGTTGACAAACAATTGTCAGGCCATAAATGTGCACAATTTTTATGTGATAGATGTCTGTGCCACTTTAGCATACAAAATGCCTATGAAAATCATCGGCAAGATTGTCTGCGAATGAATAAAGTCCGCATGGAGTTTCCCACGGAGAAAATCTTGGAATTTTCCAATTTTCAAAATCAGGGTACCGTGTCGTTTGTCGTATATGCCGATCTTGAATGTATGATGCAGCCGGGGGTGAAAGAAGCTCAAGAGCATATCCCTCATAGTGCAGCGTATTATATGCACTGCGCCTACGATGACACATTGTCGGAATTTAAGAGTCATCGCGGATCCGATTGCATTGAATGGCTGATCACAGAGCTTCGCGAATTATCCGTGAAAGTAGAGTCGCGTGTAAAGAATATAATACCGATGGAAGCGTTGAATCAAGTGCAGCGCGATCGTCACATGCGCGCGAAAAATTGTTACATATGCGAGAAGCCGTTTCTACCTGAAGAGAAAAAATGTCGCGATCATTGTCATTTCACGGGAAAATATCGCGGAGCTGCACACAATCGCTGCAATCTTAATTTTCAAGAGTCGCACACGATTCCGGTGGTTTTTCACAATTTATCGGGCTATGATTCTCATTTTATCATAAAATCTCTAGCCACAACTTTTCCTGGCGATATTACCCTACTACCTATCAATAAGGAAAAATACATATCGTTCACGAAGAAAGTGTATGGTACCATAATTAGTTTGAATTCATAGATTCGCTCAGATTCATGGCTAGTGGTATAGAGAAGGTAGCATCGTACATCGACGACTCGGATAAGCAAATAACACGAAAATTTTACAAAGATCGGGATGAATTTAGCTTGATGATTCGTAAGGGCGTCTTTCCATACGAATATATTGATTCTTGGGAAAAACTCAATGAAACGAAATTACCCAGCAAACAAGATTTCTATTCAAAGCTGAGCGCCTCGGGTATTAACAATGCCGATTATGAGCATGCTAAGAATGTTTGGGCCAAGTTCGACCTGAAAACTCTGGGTGAATATTCCGATTTATACCTAAAAACAGATGTACTTTTATTAGCCGATATATTTCAAAATTTCCGCGATAGCTGTGTCAAAACGTACAACTTGGATCCATTGCATTATTATACAGCGCCGGGGCTTGCTTTCGATGCGATGCTAAAGCATACGAAAATTAATCTGCAACTTTTAGATGATCCTGAAATGATTCTATTCATTGAGAAAAGCATTCGTGGCGGTGTGGCTCAATGCTCCAATCGACAAGCTAGAGCAAACAATAGATTCATGGGCGAAGATTTCGATTCAAGCAAAGCGGAATCATATTTAATGTATTTCGACGTGAATAATCTTTACGGTGCGGCTATGAGTGAGAATTTACCGAGCGGCTCATTCGAGTGGGAACTTGATAATAACACCGATGTAATGTCCCATCCTGATGACTCACCGATCGGCTACATTCTCGAGGTGGACTTGGATTATCCAACCATGTTACATAAGCAACATGCAGATTTACCCCTCTGCCCCGAACATTTCATACCACCGGGTAGCAAAATTAGAAAACTAGCAATGACGCTTCTACCCAAAAGAAAATATGTTTTACACTATCGAAATTTGAAACAATGCGTAAAATTGGGTTTAAAGGTGGTGAAAGTGCACAGAATTCTCAGGTTCGCACAATCACCGTGGTTGAAGCCATATATCGATCTCAATACAAATATGCGGAAGCAGTCGAAAAACGAGTTTGAGAAAAATTTCTACAAGCTTATGAATAACGCGGTATTCGGCAAGACTATGGAGAATGTGCGTAATCATAGGACTGTAAAACTAATCACAAAATGGGGCGGTAGGGGTGGTGCGCGCGCTCTCATTGCAAGACCAACTTTTCATAGCTGTACCGTATTCGATCGAGACATGGTGATTATTGAGCTAAATCGCACCAAGGTATATTTCAACAAGCCTATATACATTGGTGCTGCAATTCTCGATCTTTCGAAAGTATTTTTGTACAACTTTCACTATGATTATGTAAAGAAGAATTTTTCAAGTGGTGAAGCAAAATTAATGTATACCGATACAGATAGCCTGATATATCACTTTACCGTACCAAACATCTACGAAATCATCAAACGTGATGTTGCGACAATGTTCGATACATCAGACTACCCACTAGACAATGTCTACGGTATTCCCCAGATGAATAAAAAACGTCTTGGTCTGATGAAGGATGAGAATAATGGGAAAATTATGACTGAATTTATCGGTCTGCGGGCGAAATTATATACATTCAGAACTCGCGGGAATACCGATAAAAAGCGTGCAAAGGGTGTAAAAGGGTCGACCTTGAAATCTATCACGTTCGATGATTACAAACGATGCCTTATTGATCATAAGAATTTAGTTGAGAAACAGTGCATGATAAAAAGTAGTCGGCATATAGTTAGCACTATTGTACAGAATAAGTTAGCCTTAAGCTGGGGTGATGACAAAAGACAACTGATACCTGGTGAAACCGACACTCTACCCTGGGGTTTCCAGGATGATGCAATCTTGTAAAAAATTCTGATTGTTTTAAGGTTTTCTGTAAAGGAAAAAAAATAAAAAAAATAAATAAATAAAATAATCCTCAATTTACTTTACATGCAAATGTGAGAAAATTTTACCAAATGTGAGAAAACTTTTTCCAAATGTGAGAAAACTTTTTCCAAATGTGAGAAAACTTTTTTCAAATGTGAGAAAACTTTTTCCACACGTTTGAGAATTTTTCTCTCTGAAGATTTTGTAAAACTATCGGTAGGATTGGGTGAATGAAAAAAAACAATGCTTGATACATAATAAATTCTTTTATTAAAAAATGATTACATGTTTGATTTATTTATCCAACTATTGTGTATATTGTCCATTCCCAACCATTTGACATATAGCTCATCACCACGTTTCCGCAGGACCTTCTCCACAAGATAACCATCAGGATATTTTACCTTACCGAGTTCCTCCTCATAGAAACCCCCGGAGATGGGATTGTTCAGGTAGTCGGTAAGTTTGTATGTCGGTGGGTTCGTATTCATCACCTCAGTCACGGTGAATATTTCCGTTGTCCAATTTGGTGTATAGCCCTTTTCGAAAACATGCTTATATATACTAATTCGAACTTTATCGCCTACTTCAAACTTTCGCTTTCGTTGACTTCTCTTGATCTGTCGAGGTTTATACACATCTCGATATAGTTGCTTTTCATTGGCCACAGTGACGTCGTTCGGCCTCATTCGTATTGTTCGATGCTTGGTGTCGTTGTAGGATTTAATTGTATCGGATGAAATATCAATCCACTTACGATTCCCGCGGCGGGTGAACTGCACCCACATCTTATTTTTCAACGTCCGATTGAAGCGTTCGCATATCGATGCCTTCAGGTTGCTGAATGTCGAGTACATGTTAATACCATACTGATCCATGAGAGCTTTGAATTTGCTGTTATAAAACTCAGTACCCCGGTCCACATGTAGATGCTTCGGAATACGTCCTTGAGTCAACACGATTTTCATTGCGGTCGTCACATCATCGGCATTCTTAGTCTTGAGGGGCACACCCCACGCAAACTTGGAAAATATATCGATAATTGTGAGTAAAAATTTATGTCCATTGTTGAATCGTGAGTATGCAGACATATCGACAAGATCAGCTTGCCAAGTCTCATCCAAGCCGCGTATATCAACATAACGCCTGGAGTATCTGCGTCTAGCGGGTCTATGGAGCTCGTCGGCTATCGTCTGCTCCATGTTTGATTAAGGGAATTCCACGGATATAGTCGTGTTGACTAAGCGTTTGAACGTTTTTTGCGATCACCGTCAATCGATTCTCCAGAGCTTCGTTTCTCTCCTTCAGAGCCTCAATCTTTACTTTCGTTAGAGACCAAAGATGCTGACCTGTTTCATCAAAATTGCAGCTATGTTCTTGATCTAGGCGTGCAACAAGTCTAGATTCCAGAGCATCGAGTGCCAATTTCATGGATCGCTCAAATTCGGTTTTGATCGTATTCTCAAGAGCATTAAACGAGTTGCGCGTAATAGTCTCAAGACTTTTCAGAGACGCAGCGTCGTTTGGCTGCTGCGGATCTGCGATATTACACAATCGTTTGTTGCCTATGTCATACTGTTTATCTGTGGTAGTCTTGAATCCGACACCAGGAGGACCCCGAATACCCACACTTTTAATTTTTCCGTCAGTCAACTGACGACCGAATATATCTATGCTCATTGCAGAATAATTCAGTCTGATTTAAAGCGAATTCCTCGGAGCATCCCGTTGTGGCTGAATCTTTCAAGAACACTTTCCACCCCAGCCAATCGCATATCTAGATCTTCATTATCTTCCGCAAGAGCATCAATTTTTTTCGTCGCAAGAGACCAAATATGTTGACCCTCCTCGAAATGGTTGGTATGTTCTTGATCTATGCGCGCATTGAGTTTGGATTCGAAAGCATGAACTGCTTGCAACGTAGATTGTGCAAATGCCTTTATCATAGCATACGCAAAAACCGCTAATGACTGCTGTGTAATATCCGTAACACGTTTTAGAGAAATGGCATCGTTCGCATCCTGAGGATCTGCGATATTACACAATCGTTTGTTTTCTATATCGTACTGATCATCGGTGGTAGTTTTGTATCCTATACCTGGCGGTCCCCGACTACCCAAGCGTTTGAATTTTTTTTTGCTCGCCAGCTGCCGCCCGAATATGTCTATGCTCATTGCTCAACGGTCACTGGGTGAATGGTGGTTTGAAGATGATTTGTTGCTAATAAATAATCCTTGCCTCGCGCAGTTCTTCAATAATGGAGGATATTTCGTTGGTATGACTGGTATTACCCGCGGCTTGAGATGCCGTTAATAACCGAAGACGATCAACAAGTTCATTAGGATCATTCCAGTATACATAATCCATTCTTCGTCCTTGTGCAATGTTATGAGTGGGTAAACCTTTACCGAATCTTTCCTCGTCCTTTTTCGTCGGTGGGCTCATGTATGGAGCAATGTAATCTCTATATTTGGCGCTTTTTTCCCTATCTTCGTGGGGGCTTCTTTCGGGGTTGTAATATTTTCGGTATGCATTCGTTTTTTTCACAATTTTGATATAATTTTGTCTGTCACTTTTATTCACAATCGCGGGATCGGGTGACTTTTTGAATAACAATTCAAGCAATCCCGGTGTGTTCTCATAGCTTTTATCGCCTACATATATCAGATCATCGCTAAATTCGATATCCGAATTGCCAATCTTCATTCCGCGCACCAACTTTCGAACACCATATTTCTCATCCAAGTTCTTACGCTGTTTGGTGGAGGCAAACATGTTTAAATAATGCGCTGTCTTGACCCCTTTTTTCGGATTCGGCGTGCTTGTAGAGGCGGGTGGAACTTCATCATCATCTTCCTGGTTGATATCATTTGATGCATCCATAGCGGTAGCTGATGCACCATTATTGTCTTCAATAGCTGTGTTAGCTACAAGGGTATCCTCATTCGCACTTTGATACGCATCATAATCATCATTGTCAACATCATAATCATAATTCTCAGTTTTCACAAAATCTTCAGTTTTCTCAGGCTTCATCGAACCCTGCTCCATCTTTACTTCTTGTTTTATTAATCGCTGCTGCTGCTTCGATGAATTCACCAATTCATGCAGTGGTGTTACCAAAGGTTTAAACATTTCGCCAATAGCCTGCTCACTGGTGTCTTTCTCCATTTTGATCATTTTGTGTTTACGTCGAATAATATCGCTAGCTCTCGCTAATTCCTGCAGCACATCATTCTTCTTACGTATCTTGGCGCTCTCCATGTTGCTAGCTTGATCGATGCTGTGTGACTGTATGTCATTTATTGATGATTTAGACTTATAAAGCAGTCAAAACCTCTCCTATATCGTCCCTCATTGATCTCGCTGTCTTTGTCGATGGTTACAAAACTGTATCTGCCGTCATTCCAACAAGCCAAGCACAAATCTTTAAATTGTTGATAGGTCATGTCCGTATTCACATGATCAGCGTAGATGTGTTTCAAATTCATTTCATCTTGACGGAAAAGGACCAACAAGTTTGCATTATCACGAACCAGATGTTTTGGAATCCGAGCATACGTTTGACATAGATAAAAACTATCGACATCTCTGTGTCGACCCATACAGAAATAGGCTCTGATATTATCTTGCTTCTCGCATGCCACGTCATCGAAAATCATAATCGAGTTGGGTTGTGCATCTTTCGGCTCTACAACCTCCTTGTGTTCATCGAATGGAAAATAGCCCATCCCCTCGACCGGTTCCAGTAACCTCTTCAAGAACTCATATTTGGGTTGATTGAGGGATTTCGAATAGACGTACACATTTCCAAATCGTAGACCATTAGCATGGGTAAGCAGCGTGAGAAGAGCATTAGTTTTACCGCAATTAGAAGGACCACAGAAAACAGCCCTCACACTATTTGGTAGTAGAGGCCCATGTCGTTTTCCATTCTTCTTCTTTCGCCGCTCGACCAATTTATCGAAATTGACGATGGGTAGTTTTGTTGTTTGATTGTGGAATTTCATGATGCTTGGTAAACATCACACTGGGAACTGATATATTCGTGTATAAAATACATGCTTTTATAGAATTCACGTTAGTTCATGCTTAACTATGGTTGGATACACACGTAGGCAAAGGAGTGGTTGTGGATTAATAAATAAAATCATAAACAATCTTCCGGTTGAATTACATGTTCCTGGTTATCAATACTGTGGGCCTGGTACAAAATTAACGCAGAGGTTAACTCGTGGTGATCGAGGTGTTAATCCTCTAGATGCCGCATGCAAGGAACACGATATTGCATACTCAAAGAATCATAGTAATATTGCGGAGCGTAATAAGGCCGACAAAGTGCTGGCCGAGAGAGCGTGGAATCGTGTTTTGGCTAAAGACTCAAGTGTAACCGAAAAAGCTATCGCCTGGGCAATCACCAACACAATGAAAGCAAAATCTAAACTGGGTATGGGTATGCGGAGGAGCAACCCGCAAATATCTGTCAAGACCAAGAAAAAAACATTGAAATCCATTATTCGGGCTGCAAAGAAATCTATGAGGCCGGGTCCTAGAGCCATTCTGTCGGCGTTAGAAGGTGCACGTATGGCATTGTCCAAAGGGAAAGTCAACGTGCCTCGTATTTTACCCGTCCCTAATAAAATCGGCGGTTTCCTGCCATTCCTTATCCCCATTTTCGCGGCTCTCAGCGCTACAGGTGCCTTAGCGGGTGGTGCAGCAGGTATAGCAAAAGCCGTAAATGAGGTTAGTGCTAACAAGCATCAATTAACAGAGGCTAAACGCCACAATGCATCCATGGAGGCAATTGCGTTGGGAAAGGGGTTATACCTGAAACCCTATAAAAAAGGTATGGGACTGTATTTGAAACAGGCAAAAAACTAATAAAGCTGCCACACCGAGCTCTCACCGATATCGACTTGCTCAACTATGCCAGAGCTATGAAAATTCCACATTTTCGAGGAGTTTTTATGCGGAATGATTTACCCAATTCGGGACCTAGGAAGCGTGAATCTGCAATTATCAATCTTGATGATAAAAACGGTCCGGGGACGCATTGGGTTGCATATGTCAAAAACGGCAACGATGCGGTGTATTTTGATAGTTTCGGCGATTTACAACCACCAGGAGATCTTATGAAATATCTTGGTGTTGGCAGCGTAAAATACAACCATAAGAGATATCAAGAATATAACACAGTAATTTGCGGTCACTTGTGTCTCAAGTTTCTCAGTGGACAGCTATAAAACAGGTGCATATCGAAGATATGATATTAGTCATGGCTCAATCGTTCACGTTGACACTCTCCGGAGAATCATCTATATTGGGGACTCAATATTTTCCGCCTATCGAGTTATCAACAACAAAGGAATATGTTCTCGGGCTCATAGAGCTCTTGACATTCAACTCAATTCCTAATATTGATGAAGGATGTAATAAGTTTCACATATCACATCCGCAGAGATCCGTGAATGGTATTCAAACACCCGACACAATAATTACAATACCCACAGGTAGCTATGAAATCGACGATATTGCAAGTTATTTGAAAAAGTCACTACCCAAGGATATTACAGTCAATCTAAAAGCTAACAATAATGAGCTGCATAGTGAAATCGTGTGTAATCATGCGGTAAACTTTGAATCAGAAAATTCCATAGGCCGACTGCTTGGATTCAAATCAAATATTCTCCCGGGCGGTATTGCCCATAAGTCTGAGTTACCTGTTCGCATACTCAAAGTCAACGCCTTGCGTGTTGAGTGTAATATTACCACGGGTGCATACATAAACGAACATCAAGTACACACGATTCATCAATTTTTCCCAACCGTTCCGCCTGGATATAAGATTGTGGAAGTGCCAACAAACGTCATTTACCATCCAATCACCGTGCGGTCAATACACGATATACAATTGAGAATAGTTGATCAGAGCGGAGACTTGGTCAATTTCCGAGGCGAAACCGTGACTATACGATTGCATGTGAAATCTTTAAGATAATATGGGTATAGTGTTTGAGCGCATAAGAAAGTCTGGTGGTAGCTATAAAAGTCCGACAATATGTCCAAGCATCATCAGTCATCGAGCATCTCTGATTCGAGTGACACATCAGAACGCTCAGTTTCTCCAGAGCCTAGGACTTCGACTTCGCGGTGGAAAATAAGAATTCGTTGTTATATCTGCATATGCCCATCTCGAAAATGATAAAAATCCAAACACCTGTGACATTCGATGAGTCGATTGCTCACTGTGAAGTGCATGCACATCATCCATATGGATCGTCTACATTCAAGAATAATGACGAGATTCGCATCACTGTGCAGAATCAAGACTCGTGTGTATTACCAAGCAAAAGTTCACTCCATATCTACGGCAGGATTACAAAAGCAGATGGCACCGACGTTGGTGCAACCACGGAATTGGTCAATATGGCTGTGTGTCATATGTTTAGCGAGATGCGTTACGAGTTGAATGGTCAAGAGATTGATCAAAATAAGAATCCGGGCATCATGAGCGTTATGAAGGGATATTTATCATTCACACCCGGACAGCAACATCTTCTGGAAAACAACGGCTGGCTGGTTGGCAATAACAAGCTGGCTAACACCCAGGGATACTTTGACGTTGTTATACCAATGAATTTTCTGCTTGGATTTGCTGAGGATTATAATCGGATTATCGTCAACGCAAAGCATGAGTTGATTTTGACTCGATCGAACAATGATTTGAATGCTATACGTCAAACTGCTGCGGATGAGATCAAAGTTTCGCTCCAGAAAATTGTGTGGCTGTTACCATACATCAGACTCTCGGATCCTGCAAAAATCAAGATCCTCAATTATATAGCCGCAGATCCTGCTATATCTATGAGCTTCCGCTCGTGGGAAATGTACGAGTATCCAATGCTGCCTGCAACAACGAGACACGTATGGGTTGTCAAGACGTCGACACAGCTAGAGAAGCCAAGACAAGTTATACTAGGATTCCAAACAGCACGACGAAACGATTCGATGAAAAATGCTAGCGAATTTGATCACTGCAACATCAGAGATGTTAAACTTTTCCTAAACTCACAGTGCTATCCTTATGGGAATTTGAATCTCGATATTACCAATAATCAATATGCCATTCTCTATGATATGTATACTAACTTTCAATTTTCATACTATGATAAAGAACCCGAGCCGCTTTTGTCAAAGAGTAATTTTTTGAAACAGGCTCCGCTTATTGCTATAGATTGTTCCAAGCAGAATGAATCGTTAAAGAGTGGACCGGTGGATATTCGGTTAGAATTTGAAACTAGTGTTGCATTTCCAGCAAACACGTCAGCATACTGTATGATCATACACGATCGCATTGTTGAATATAACCCCATCAGTGGGACCGTAAAAAAATTAACCACATTTTAAGAATTCTGCATGCTTGAGAACTAGAATAAGCTTATTATAAACCAAAAGGATCAATGAATAAATGTATTCACAATTTATATATACCGTGAAGATTCGTGGAAGGTTTCCATGCCAAATCCCGAAAATAGCCGAACGTACGCCCTAGCATATGCAACTGAGCGTACATTTCGTATATATATCACTCTTTTCGAAATTCGCGGCTTGACGGCTAGCTGTCAGCTGAGTTATAGCCTCTATGTCCATTGTCTTCGATGTTTATGGGTTAGGGTTAGGTGCAAAATGTTAAATCGGCTGCGTGACTTGGATCAGTTCGATTCGAACCGATCGCACTGATCCATCAACCGATTTCGAATGTTTACGTGTTATTATTCGTACAATGGAATTATTTAATTATCTCGCCTGTCCGAGTAGTGATTTCTGCGAGGTTATAATGCCTCTCCCTGCAACACGGATGAGTGCTTAGCAGTGATCTACGTTTTTGCATGTCTGAATCATTGGAATTTGCAGTAAACGATCACAGGTAAGGCTCAATACAATAATAACTCATTTGATCACTTTTCACGTATGTCGTATTTTTGTATGTCCGCTACCATTTCACATGAGTAAATAAAATCATATTCTCTAATTTCATTCAGCATTTTATTTCACCGAATACCCTAATTGATTTGCAATTACTGATCACAACGTTTCTAAGCATATCCCGCTACTTAATTTTTGCGTTCCACAGGTGCCTGCATGAAATCCGGCATCAACGTCCTACGTCCCATCCAACATCTTCCCTGCTCGATAAAGTAGCGATCACCATCAAGATTACACCGATTCACAAGCTCGTATCATTACCGTGCAGAATTCCTTTTAATGGTACTGACTATGAGAGGGTAAACAAGAATATGTGTCACACTGTGTCCTACACAAGTGTGGTCTAACGTTAAGATTTGATTCGCATCGTGTTACAATCAATATCAATAAAACAATCATTCTTATTTAATTTGCAGTCGTTGCCGATTCACAAGTTACCCATCCCTGCCCTGTGGTCTATGTAGTTGTTGTGGAACTTTTTGTTTAAATTTCATGGACCGCTGTCAGTATAGCGATGCACAGCGAAGGTTGACGTAGAAACTGAACTGTTTCGAAGCACAAACAATTTTAGATTCACTCCTGTTCGAAGCATAATGAGCGGAACCTAAGAAGCGATAGGGCGATAAGCATACTAGTAATCATAATATCATTATCCATCAATGGGTTTTGTAGTTGATTTATTATAAGCATAATTTGCTATACAATTACGTGATTCATGAATAATTTTTTCGAACAATTACAGTGTCCTGTACTCCTAAAAATCATGAATTAATAACGAAACATTTATAAACCATTCGTGCAACAGTTTCTTTACAAATATTCGAAATAAAACCTTTGCTAATTACTAAAATAGTATTTAAAAATATAATGCTATGATCGACTCTGTAAGACTGATGTATATTTACTATGAGAATGTATTCATTGACCGAATTATTAATAAAAGTTATTCAAAGCAAAAAATTATATCTCTAACATCTGTCCATACATCGAGCCCAATGAAAGTCGATCACGCAACTTGAACCCTACGCTGAAATCTGCATTCGCTAACTCTGCTAAGAATACTATAGGTGTAGGTATAATAAATAAATCATCATCTGAGACATGAATATCCAAAATAGTATGTTAAATACTAGCATATCATTAATTTAATGATACAGATTTAAGGTGGGGCTACACGATTTGTTTAAACTTGTCTGAACACCGAATGTAATCTAAGATCCAAAAACACAGCTACTTCAACGATCATGCTGATAAATATTCTGATCTTTATCTAAATAATTGTTGGAAATTTATTCTTCAAAAATCAACATCAATTATAAGTTACCTAAGTTACGATTCTGGGCAATTTATCGTTTTGGGATTTAGATGCGGTTTATTCATGATTATAAATCAAATCCATTAAACCTTTTTTTAATAAATATAAGCATGTAGCTCACCCTTAGGCACATTATTTAAATGAATCAAATCACTAAAACATAATTATTTGAGTTTGGCAAGAAATATAAACATGACAAGATAACCGAAGAAGCACCTATACTAAATAAAAGGCATAACAAGTTGTGCGGTTTGCTTGCATGTGATCGTGTAGGCTTGAACCACCAGCGGATCAACGACTAAGCAGATTAAAAATCCCAGTGAATTAACACAGTATGTCGTAATAATTATACTGGAATGTTTATTCACTCATGGTCGTTCATTTACTATTCGGTTCAACCTTGTTAACACCAGATATCATCCGGAATGCAGAAGAACATTTAAAAAAATTGATTAATTGAATTTCAGTATAAAATAAATTGGCGAGCAACACATGTGCGGTAGAAGTATCTACTATCTGCTATATTAGTTACCGTTGTATCCAATGTAATTTTAAGATCTGAGTTTTACATTGGTATTATTATTAGTATTATTGTTATTATTGTTATTGTGAGGGTCAGATAGCACGTAGCGGTAGGCATCCATGGTACTTGAAAGACATGACTGGGGACGCATTGATCACGGTCTGATGTATGCGTTCCAGATATCTATGTATCGATTGGCCAGAAAGTTGTTCCAGTGGTTCTTGTTGAAGGGGCTACACTCTAATTTCAGTTGATGTAGTCATGGATTAGATCACATGAATACATTCAGGCGATCTGCTCCTTAGATGGTGTAGTGCTCCGTTAGCAGGTTGTAAGGCTCGATGAAATCACCCTGTTCGCATCTCCGAGTCTGAGTGGCAAAAGACCCAAGTGCCTTGACCTCTCCTCGTAACATCGCAATCGTAGTGTGTTAGGGATCTTTATGGCTCTATAACGCTGAACTGTTTGCAATATTTCGATGTCTTGCACCAGGTTGAGTGGCCATACCGCAGTAGCCACAATATACTTAAGCTTTACACTATATTCGTTGTTCTTTTGAAACGTTCAGCTGTTGCACTGTTTGCTGCTGGATTCTGAGGTTTTACTGTTCAATATACGCACATTGACTGGTGTCTGGTTATGGATTTGTTTGACGTCTCCCCAGCCGTCTCCTCTGGGCATCTACGTTGAGTTGACAATCTGCTGCTTTTTATTACCCAATAATTCCTCAGGTATCATGGAAGGCTTGGTGTCTTGTATAGTGAACTTGCAGTGTCGTCTAATGATAGCTTCACTAGAACTGCAACTGGATCACCACGGTGAGGCTAACGATGTTGTAATAGACATATGAAGTTTGATGATTATGAATTCCGAAGATAAGTCATGATACAACTCAGACTTATCGGTGTACTCATTATTTTAATTTGCACAGCACTTTTCATCAGCACTTTTCATTTTTCACGGATCTAGAGCTACCACACATCAGGGAGTTGAACTCCAGGTTGATGAGACACGGGTATCAAAAGGTTGTAAATTGTCCACTACCTTTCACAAAATCTAAATTGGCAACCACGATCAAAGTGCAGTAGTATGGCTTGACTTGAACACTCAATGGTGAAGCTTCGTACTTGCTTGCTGAAGTTATTCACGGTTCCTAATAGCAAGCCAAAAGCATATTCTTTAACGTATGAGCTTTTCTCGTGCACTTCAGTCCATAAAATCTATCGATTGTAACCTTCATGCATTGCTCGCCAAGAGTGTTACATTATTTATTTTATGAACTAGAATGATCACCAATTATAGCATTGTATATTTATAACTCACTTAAATTACAACTAGTCTAAATGTTCAACATATGAATTTACATGTTGACCAAACATTGAAATCAACAGGTAATAATATGGGGCTTAGGGTGCTTCGTTAGAGACGACTTTTTTTTGTCTTCGCTCCATTGACGGAATATTACTCTAAACATATAAAAAAAATTTCTCACCAAATATGAGCTAAATGAATTTGAAATTTTGCCATTTGATTTACGCGTAAATCTCAATTTTTTTCACATCTATCTGTAGCTTCGCGGCATTTTATGCTATTCAACTGGTTTTCAGCAGAAATTGTACAGAAATATCTGTTCTTTAAAAGTGCCTTCTAAAGAACAAATTTTTTGAGAACAAATATTTAAAGAACAAATATTTCTTTTCAATTTCTGCCGAAAATTTTTTTTAAGAATAAACTTTTAAAGAACAAATATTCCTGTAGAATTTAGGCTGAAAACGAATTGAATAGCATAAAGTGCCGCGAAGCTATAGATAAATGAAAAAAAAAGAAAATTGAGATTTACGTGTAAATTAAATGGGAAAATTTCAAATTCGTTTAGCGAGTACTTGATATCAAAATTAAAGAGCTCATCTTTGGTGAGAATTTTTTTTTTTATATGTTTAGAGTAATATTTCGTCAATGGGGCGAAGAAAAAAAAATATTCGTCTGACTCGAAACACCCTAACGGGGCTGCTGTGTGCAATGGTGTTTAACTTGATGATTTCGAGAGGTTGGTTTACTGCGGTTTATAATGCTTGTATTTCTAAATAATATTTTCTTGGCAGAGTATAATCTATGGAGTTATCAATTGCTTTATGTGTTATCGTTTGTCTGATACGAGCTTCGCTACAGATCTTTTAGAATGAGTTTCCAAGACTTTTCCTGCTTTCACATACAAAAATCAATAGATTTTAATAAACATTTTTCATATGAACCAATTATTTGTATTACAAATAAATCTAATCCCTAGGGCTTGATATAAGCGAGTATGCATAAGTATTTGCTAGGTGAAGAGCAAAACCAGTACTTTCGCACAAACTGTCCACAGTCTTTCTCTCTTATAAAAACGTTACGAATAAAAAAAATTATAAAAGGGATTTAAAATAGAATCATGATCATTGCTGATGAATCAAAAAATACAGAGCTTTAGATACACCGAAAAAATCAAATTCAATTACTTTTACAGGTTTTCAGCTTTGTATCAAAGCTGCGATAGCGATTTAATGACTTAGTACGATTGATCCGGTAAAATATAAATCATATGCTATAAAATCGATTTTTCGAAAATGATGTACCGTGAAATTTTTTGAATTCAAAAATTCAACGGTTTCATTGTGATGAAAAGTGCGTTTATTTTAAAATGCTAAAAGCTGCTATGCATCGTCATGGAATGATGTGCAGGTCATTTCCATTCATGTCGATTTTAAATTTACTTGGCATTATACACATTCTTATTACGGTTTTTTCAAATTTGTATGAATTAACATTTATTTTTGTAGTGCTAGAATATTGTAGATGCAAAAAATTGTTACGACATGAATGAATCCGTCTGTAAAATTTACATATGAAAATTCGAAATTTAATTATTTAGAGGGTTGGTACTATCTAACAATGTCCTATGTGAATTTCAAACAAATTATACATACCATTAACGAATTGCAGTGATAACTTGATCTACACTCACCAACAACTCTTTAAAATTCAATCAGGTGAGTATTTTTTGTTTGCAGCATGCCATTTTTTCGACATTCAATAGTTTGTTTCACCTAGAAACAGAATAATCTGTATCAATTGAGTGAAGCCACGCTATATTCACAGTTCGCATCAGAAATCAATTCATTTCCAAATAGTTTCATATTTTCGTAAAATACACCCTATATCGTTTAATTTTCTGCTTGTTGTTCCGTTCTTTTTACTATTTCGATAATTGTTTCATATTCACTGTAAATACCATATCGTTAATTTCTTTGTGTTTGTTGTTCCGTTATTTTTTATATTTTTCAATTTTTTAATTTTTTTTTTTTTTTTTTTTTTCAATTCGTTTTGCCGTAAGGGTACTCTTATTTGTAATGCCAAACTATGTATATACTGATGCCGAACGGATTAGGTGGGTCTTAGATTTTGCGTCGGGGTTGAGTGCGCGTGCGGTGGGAGCAAAGTTTGCTGTGGAAAATCCTAATAGGCCTGTACCAACGCATACTGCGGTTTTAAAAACTTTTAACCGCTTCCATGAAACCGGAAGCGTTGCCAAGGGCGATCGGAAGGTACATTATCCGACTAGGGCAGTCTCATACGAGAACCGTATTCTGATTTGTGCAAGTGCTGAAGTCGACCGCCGCGCAAAGACGTGCAGGATTGGGCAGGAGCTCCACCTGGCAAAGTCAACTGTGCGCCGAATCCTGAAGCAGGAAAAGTACAATGCGTTTAAAATCAAGGTGCACCAAAAATTGTTCGCGCCAGACCTTATAATAAGGAACGAGTACTGCCTGAACATGTTAGGTCGTATAAGAGCAGACAACGGCATGCTGGCTCGCATCTGTTTTGCAGACGAGTGCACTGTACAACTCTGTGGGACACCAAATAGACAAAATGTGCGTAGGTGGTCACGTGAGAATCCACACGAATTGATGGAGACCAGAACACAATACCCCATGAAGCTAAATCTCTATGCCGCTGTCTGCGGGGATACATTAATCGGGCCATTTGTAATCAATGGGAATCTCAACGGTGGGCTGTACCTCGAGATGCTTCAAAATGAAGTTGGTCAAGCCCTGAGGAATGTGGAACAGACTGTATGTATTGACATTCCGCAAGATGTAGTATTCTATAAAAGAAATAACACAGAAGAAATTAACAATACGTAACTAGTCGAATCGATAAATTAATTTTTTTTTTTTGTGTATACTACATTAATAAACGAATTTCAAACATCAGCCTCCCAGCAGTACATAAAACTTGTACACCTCGGAGTCCTGCATAACCCTTGGGTATATCAATCATTTAACAAATTCATCAACAGCTAAACGGTCCGATGTGGTATCTCCATGATGGAGCTCCACCACATTCGACAGTAGCCGTACGCCAACATCTTGACCGTACATTTCCTCAGCGTTGGATCGGCCGTAATGGCCCTGTAAGATGGCCCGCACGCTCCCCAGACTTGACGCCAATGGATTTTTTCCTCTGGCCACACCTGAAAAATAAATTGTATGAAGAGGCACCACTCCAAAATCTAGAGGAGTTATGGGCAAGGATCCAAGTGATTTGTGGAAACATTACTCCTCTACAAATCCGAAACTCGATCGGGAGTTACCACGATCGATTGCATGATTGCGTACATGCTGGTGGTGGACACTTCGAGCACCTCTAAAAAGGTAGAGCTAGAAGCTGTCATGGTTGTAACGATCTGTGAAAGAAAATTTTTAAGTCAACATACATAAATATAAAGTTGACTAAATTGAAGTAATTTTGTGCCTAATGCGATTGATAATCCAATGTGAAAAATAGAACTCCCAGCACTAGATAAAACTTGTACACTGATGAGTTCTGCATATCCTCATGAGTCTGTTAATCATTTTACAAATTCACCAACAGCTACACGGGTCCAAGTGCTATATCTTCAATGGAGATGATCTAGATGAGAAATTTTTGAAACACGACTAGGCGCTGGATACAGACGTGGTCTACGGTCTCGTCCTGAAAATTTAACTCATGATTATGTCATTCGTTTGTCCTTTTTAATTTTTTTTTTCTCATTTTTTTCCCTTTTAAATTTTTTTTCTCATATTTTTCATTTTTAAGTTTTTTTTCTCCTTTGTTTTCCTTTTTAATTTTTTTTTATAATTTTTTTCCTTTTTAATTTTTTTTCTAATTTTTTTCCTTTTTAATTTTTTTTCTAAATTTTTTTCTTTTCCATTTTGTTTTTCTAATTTTTTTCCTTTTTCATTTCGTTTTCTCATTTTTCAACTTTTTAATTTTTTTTCTCATTTTTTTTTATCATGAGACTCGACAGAGGCTCACGCCAAGTACATTAAATGTACTGTAAATGTTTTTTTTTTTTTCTGTCTTCTGTAGATTACGCTGCTCTCATTGAGTGGGAATCTTACAGTTCATAAGGACTTTAGTATTGAAATTGATTATTGCATTGAAAAATTTGAGTTCGTCTAGTCTGATAAATTCGCTAGTATTAATACATTAAATGTAGTTTATCCGAACTTTAAAATAAACGGTTTCATCCTCAAAAATTTAATTTATGATGAAGAATTCCTCAGAGCTCAACACTAATTTTTATTCGTTGTTCCTTTTTAATTTTTTGTTCTCATTTTTTTTTTTTATCAAGAGACTGGACAGAGTCTCACGCCAAGTACATTAAATTTAGTTTATCCGAATTTTAAATTAAACATACTATGATATGAACTATAATTTGAATCAAAAAAATAAAAGAAGTAGAGCGAATATGTATTGCGAGATGTGGCCGCGAAAAAACGATATTGTATCAGAAAACAGAAGACAATCGTAGAATTGTTTGAAAAAAAATAAAATAAATAAAAAATAGAGAAAATGTATATTACCGTATTAATACTATATTGATGTTAATTATTTTTAAATGAATATATTCTATCATGATCATAATCTAATCTATGTATTTCTCCAAATAAATGAAATACTTCAACAACTTTGAACAAATCAGCGTATTTTCGGTGGAATTTGTCGTTTGATTATCCTAATTTTTGATTATTCGAACGTCGCCCGTTCACAATTAGTTCGGATAATCATCATTGTACTGTATAACTTCGATCTTTTAAAAAAATAAGTAAAAATTACATACAAATAACATAGTCACTTTGGGCTTACGACAAGACAATAAATATCTCGACAGTTTTCGTGATTATCTACACCTAATTGAAACAATAATTCTGCTTGGTAATGATCTATTCTTAATAAATTTATGAATAGACCGAACGATAAGTACGATACACTTACCATGACGAAAGATTTACACCGGCTTTTACCTGCAATGGCACACAGCACGCGGTCTTCTCCATAGGATATCGTGCAGGTTATATTCACAGCACGTGGTCGTTCACAAACGCATGGTACCATGAATTGCTGTAGTCAGCATGTTTCATTCGCGCAATATCTTCCGAAAAACGTAGAATTTCACAGTGCATATTTTCTCTTTCACCGGGAAATTCGAAATTTACCGACCGGTGTCACTGTAGCGTTTAATATTTTTTTCATAACACATAACACATCAACTCATTTTAATATTCATTGGCACATTTTACGACGCTTGTCTTTTCGGTATTAAATATCTTCCTGTAACCCATATACGTATTTTCATTCCGTTTTATAAATTTTAAGAAACATAATAATATACGTTTAACGTATTTTGTAGTTATTTTAATTTGCTTTGACTATATACACAACCATATTATTATTTAGGCATTTTTATGCTTGAAACTCAATCTGTACTGGTCGTTTTACGTTTAATGAGTATTGTATGAACGACATTTGTATTGCTATTCCTTTTTTATTTAAATAAACGAATACTGGTTGTTCAATCAAGTTTTTATTTTCTATAATGTGACAAAAATAAAAAACTTAGGAAAGACGAATTTCGTACTATAATTATATGGTCAAGCGCAAACGTTATAGGGTTCTTTAGGCAAACGTTAAATCATACACAATGGAAATCCGTTATGATGAACATTCTGTAAATGGCACGAGTTTAAAATTAGATGGAAAAGTTGAAGTACTGTGTCACTTTCATACAACATGCTATGACACGTGTCACTTAAATTTAAAGTAATAATCTATGTGTTCCTGCAATTCTTATAAACAGTGTTTTTGGATCTTAGATTACATTCGGTGTTCAGACAAGTTTAAACAAATCGTGTAGCCCCACCTTAAATCTGTATCATTAAATTAATGATATGCTAGTATTTAACATACTATTTTGGATATTCATGTCTCAGATGATGATTTATTTATTATACCTACACCTATAGTATTCTTAGCAGAGTTAGCGAATGCAGATTTCAGCGTAGGGTTCAAGTTGCGTGATCGACTTTCATTGGGCTCGATGTATGGACAGATGTTAGAGATATAATTTTTTGCTTTGAATAACTTTTATTAATAATTCGGTCAATGAATACATTCTCATAGTAAATATACATCAGTCTTACAGAGTCGATCATAGCATTATATTTTTAAATACTATTTTAGTAATTAGCAAAGGTTTTATTTCGAATATTTGTAAAGAAACTGTTGCACGAATGGTTTATAAATGTTTCGTTATTAATTCATGATTTTTAGGAGTACAGGACACTGTAATTGTTCGAAAAAATTATTCATGAATCACGTAATTGTATAGCAAATTATGCTTATAATAAATCAACTACAAAACCCATTGATGGATAATGATATTATGATTACTAGTATGCTTATCGCCCTATCGCTTCTTAGGTTCCGCTCATTATGCTTCGAACAGGAGTGAATCTAAAATTGTTTGTGCTTCGAAACAGTTCAGTTTCTACGTCAACCTTCGCTGTGCATCGCTATACTGACAGCGGTCCATGAAATTTAAACAAAAAGTTCCACAACAACTACATAGACCACAGGGCAGGGATGGGTAACTTGTGAATCGGCAACGACTGCAAATTAAATAAGAATGATTGTTTTATTGATATTGATTGTAACACGATGCGAATCAAATCTTAACGTTAGACCACACTTGTGTAGGACACAGTGTGACACATATTCTTGTTTACCCTCTCATAGTCAGTACCATTAAAAGGAATTCTGCACGGTAATGATACGAGCTTGTGAATCGGTGTAATCTTGATGGTGATCGCTACTTTATCGAGCAGGGAAGATGTTGGATGGGACGTAGGACGTTGATGCCGGATTTCATGCAGGCACCTGTGGAACGCAAAAATTAAGTAGCGGGATATGCTTAGAAACGTTGTGATCAGTAATTGCAAATCAATTAGGGTATTCGGTGAAATAAAATGCTGAATGAAATTAGAGAATATGATTTTATTTACTCATGTGAAATGGTAGCGGACATACAAAAATACGACATACGTGAAAAGTGATCAAATGAGTTATTATTGTATTGAGCCTTACCTGTGATCGTTTACTGCAAATTCCAATGATTCAGACATGCAAAAACGTAGATCACTGCTAAGCACTCATCCGTGTTGCAGGGAGAGGCATTATAACCTCGCAGAAATCACTACTCGGACAGGCGAGATAATTAAATAATTCCATTGTACGAATAATAACACGTAAACATTCGAAATCGGTTGATGGATCAGTGCGATCGGTTCGAATCGAACTGATCCAAGTCACGCAGCCGATTTAACATTTTGCACCTAACCCTAACCCATAAACATCGAAGACAATGGACATAGAGGCTATAACTCAGCTGACAGCTAGCCGTCAAGCCGCGAATTTCGAAAAGAGTGATATATATACGAAATGTACGCTCAGTTGCATATGCTAGGGCGTACGTTCGGCTATCTTCGGGATTTGGCATGGAAACCTTCCACGAATCTTCACGGTATATACACGTGTCATAAGTATTTATTTATTTATTTAACCCAACCCATCCCATTACATGAGTGATTTTTTGAATGTATGTTCAAATTTTACTACAAAATTCAAATTTATTAAATTGGCCGCCAAGGTAGAGGATCTGAAGACGTTTTCCAGCTGCCTCTTTGTTTAAATCGGCGAGTTGAGCAGGCTCCTCCTCCAAGATCTTGCCGATTCTCGCTGGTAGGAAGATGACGTATTCGTCATCGATTGTAGCCAAGACTCTGGGGCCGAATTTCGTCTTCACTAGCTTCAGTTCAGTGATGTCATATTTCTGTTTAATCTCCAAATCAGACATCTTTTTCGTCAGCATATCATTCTGCAGACGGCTGGTGTTGTTGATTTTGCTGAAGTCCATCTGCACATGAATGAATAATTTGAAATTAGTTTTTATAATAGAATTGAATATTATTGACGTGTGACAATATTTTTACCTTTATCAAACGAGTTTGCAACTGTTACGTGTTCAACTATATGTGGGGGTTGTATCAACGCTGAAGAGTCGAGACGCACGAGTGCAGCGCCCCGCGAGCTCTGCGTTTTTAAACCATCATCCCCACTACGATCCTCGAGAAATATAGGCGATTTTTTATAATCCCCCAAATACCAGTTTTTTAACCGCTGAACGTTTTCGAATGCGCAATGGTACCCTCCAGGCACATCCCCATGACAGTCGCCATGCCAGTGAAATATTTTTGATTCCAATCGTAGTATTCGAAAGTTTGGACATCCCAGCTCGTCTAGATCAACTATCGCAGGTATTGCATCATCTTCAGTGAAGATTTTTTCCACCCAGCGTTTCTTCTCCAATCCCTTCACATAAATGGAAGTTGCATCATGCACAACTTCTTTCACGATTTTCACCACATCCCGATACACCGTTTCCCCAACATTCCAGGGTATTCCATGGTGGAACCGTGTTAGCCACGAATTGAGATTCTTATACTCGCTCGAGAGAATCACCCAAGAGCATGGTGCTTTGAAAAGGATGCGCGTGATACATTGCTTATATTCTTCATGTCTGTGAATGCTTATTGCAGCTAGCTCTTTGACAACAAATTTTTCCCCGAAACGTCCGAAACCTTGCAGATCCAAGATTAGCTCCATGTTAACGGGCGTGTGTATGACTCCAAGTATAGACTAAGATTGTGAAAAAATTCTAACACTCCGAATGATATTCATTGTCCTATTCATTGGAGCTGACCGCGCACCATGCTGGGTGCGGGAAAGATTTAGCGGTTGGACAAAATAAAAAAAAAGGGGTTCAAGGCATATTTCACTGTCATTGTGAACAACATTTATAGTTTCGTTTTTCGATGAGTTTGGCCTGACTTTGAGGCATGTACCGACAAGTTCGGCTTGACTTTGATGCGCGTTCCGACAAGTTTGGCATCAGGTGGATGCATGATGGAAAATGGAGTGAAGATCGTCCCACGCAAGATTTGAACCATCCCACATCCATCACCTTAAGGTATTGCGGAAATCTTAAGATCTAGATAGTATTTATTATTCTATTCATTGGGGCTGACCGCGCACCATGCTGGTTGCACAAAAGATTCAGTGGTTGTACAAAAGCGTTTCGCCGCATAGTTCACATTCATTATGAGCGACATTTATAGCTGCGTTTTTTTTTGGAGGGGTTTGGCTCAATTTTGAGGCGTGGTTTGTAAGGCCGTAGATCGGTAAGGTTGCAGAAAATCGGATAATTTCAGACCAGCTCGCGGATCTGTAAGGTCGGAAAATCGGCTGATCGGCAAGCTGATGATAACATACCTGCTCACTGATCGGTAAGGTCGGAAAATCGGATAATCGGCAATCGGATGGTAACATACCTGCCCGCGGAACTTCAGTGGCGCCCCCGCATGACGCAAAATCGACAGATAACATATCCGCTCTCAGATCGGTAGTGCAGAAAATCGGAATTCTGAGATCGGTATTGCAGAAAATCGGCAGTCTGAGATCGGTAATGCAGAAAATCGGATGGTAACACCACCGCAGCGCCTCTGGCGGCAGATCGGCGAGATCGGTAATACAGAAAATCGGATGGTAACTTACCCACTCAACAATCGGCAAGTTACCGACTGTCGGTAACCCACGACTGCAGCGCCTCTGGCGGCTGTTCCAGAATCCCCATATTATATCTACTCAACACATCGTTGTGTCTGCGAATCTTGTCACTGTCCATGTTAACGCTTTGGTGTGTATAACGTGACTGTGTGAATTTAGAGAATCCTTTTTAATTTATGTCTATGAAGCAATCGAAACCTTTCCTGTATCGTCCATCGCCGATTTCACAGTCTTTGTCGATGACGATAAAGCTATATTTACCATCATTCCAACATGCTGAACACAAATCCTTAAATCGTTGATATGTCATGTCTGTGTTTACATGATCATCATATATGTGTTTTAAATTCATTTCATCTTGACGAAAAAGCACTAATAAGTTTGCATTATCTCGCACAAGATGTTTTGGGATACGTGCATATGTTTGACAAAGATAAAAACTATCAACATCTCTGTGCCGTCCCATGCAGAAATATGCTCGAATATTATCCTGTTTCTCGCATGCCACATCATCGAAGATCATGATTGAATTGGGACGTGCATCCTCCGGTTTCACGACTTCCTCATGCTCACCAAATGGGAAATAACCCACACCTTTCACGGGCTCCAGTAACTTTCTCAAAAACTCATATTTTGGTTGAATGAGTGATTTCGAATAGACATAGACATTTTCAAATCTCAACCCATTATCGTGGGTAATGAGTGTGAGTAGTGCATTAGTTTTTCCACAATTGGATGGCCCGCAGAAAACGGCTCTCACACTATTTGGCAGTAATTTTCCATGACGTTTCCCCTTCTTTTTCTTCCCATCAACTAATTTATCGAAATTCCCCACGGGTAGTTTCGTCGTTTGATCGCGAAATTTCATGATGCACGTTTAACACTCCAAAGCAAACTAATATATTCATCTATAAAATGCACGCTTTTATTGAATTCGAGTCAGTTGTTATTCGGCTATGGATGATCACACAAGTAGGAAGTGTGGAAGAGGTTTCATGAACAAAGTCATCAATAATCTCCCAGTTGAGTTGCATGTACCGGGGTATCAGTATTGTGGACCCGGAACAGAATTAGCAAAGAGGTTAGCTCGCGGTGATTCGGGAATCAATCCTCTAGACGCTGCCTGCAGGGACCACGACATTGCATACTCGAAGAATCGTGAGAATATCACAGCACGCAACGAGGCTGATAAAGTGCTCACCGAAAAGGCTTGGCATCGGGTTCTAGCCAAAGACGCAGGTATAGCCGAAAAAGCTGTAGCTTGGGGGGTTGCCAACGTTATGAAGACCAAATCCAAACTTGGTATGGGGATGGTATCGAAAAGTGTTGTGAAAAAGATGAATGACAAGAAGAAGAAAAAGAAGAAGACAACAACCTTCAATTCAATCATTCGTGGGGCAAAGAAATCAATGAAGCATGGACAAAGATCTATCGAATCGGCGTTGGCTGGTGCTCGTACAGCGGTGGCGACTCATGGAAAAGTACGAGTACCGCGTGTTTTACCCATCCCCAAGAAAATTGGCGGTTTCCTACCGTTTCTTATCCCAATTTTGTCTGCCCTTAGTGCCACCGGGGCTCTGGCGGGTGGTGCTGCAGGTATAGCAAAAGTGGTTAATGAGGCTCGCACTAATAGACATCAATTACAAGAGGCTAAACGTCATAATGCAACAATGGAGTCAATAGCGTTAGGAAAGGGGCTATACCTGCAACCGCACAAGAAGGGTATGGGGTTGTATTTGAAGCCTGCAAAAAACTAATAAAGCTACCACACCGAGCTCTCACCAACATCGATTTACAGAATTATGCCAAAGCCTTGAGAATCCCACATTTTCGCGGTGTTTTCATGCGAAATGATCTGCCCCGTTCAGACCCGAGAAAGCGCGAGTGTGCAATTATTAATCTTGATGATAAAAATGGGCGAGGTACGCATTGGGTGGCGTATAGAAAGAATAACGATGATGTTATTTACTTTGACAGTTTTGGTGATTTACAACCTCCTCAAGATCTTATGGAAAATCTTGGTGTAGGTAGCGTGAAATACAATCATAGGAGATATCAGGAATATAACACAGTGATTTGTGGACACTTGTGCCTCAAATTTCTCAGCGATGCAACTATAAAATGAAGAAGATGTAAAAGTGGGGCATCAGTCATGTCTGATTCGTTCACGTTAACACTATCGGGGACATCCTCCGTGCTGGAGGCCCAATATTTTCCGCCAATCGAGCTGTCGTCAACGAAAGACTATGTTCTCGGACTCGTTGAACTCTTAACATTCAATTCAATCCCCAATATTGACGAGGGGTGTAATAAACTTCACATAGTCAGACGGGGAGGCGGCGGTGACATGGATTCGGGTGTACAGGAAATTTTCACGATACCCACGGGCAGCTATGAAATTGAAGATATCGATAGATATTTGAAGAAGATACTGCCCGAGGATATCAAAATTGATCTAAAAGCTAATAACAACGAGTTGCATAGTGAAATTGAGTGCGATCAGATAATAAACTTTGAACCTCATGATTCTATTGGTCGATTGCTTGGATTTAAACCGAATCGTCTTGCGAGTGGTATTTCACATAAGTCTGAATTACCCGTGGCCATACTCAAAGTCAATGCCATACGAGTCGAGTGTGATATAACTATGGGCGCGTATATAAACGATCGTCGTGTGCATACGATTCATGAATTTTTTCCAACCGTCCCGCCTGGATATAAGATTGTTGAAACACCCACCAACGTCATTTACCTGCCGATCGCCGTTCCATCAATACATCATATACAATTGCGAATAGTCGATCAGAATGAAGAATTGATTAATTTCCGCGGTGAGACGATAACAATACGATTACATGCTAAATCTGTAAAGTAATGGGGATTGTATTTGAAGCGAAAAATTCCGGTAGAGGCTATAAAAGTGAGATAGTATGGCCAAACGCAATCAGTCGCCGAGCACCTCTGATTCGGGTGACACGTGTGAACGCACAGTTTCTTCAGAGCCTAGGACTTCGACTTCGTGGAAATTTTGGAGGATAAAAATTCGCTGTATTTTGTGCATAATACCATGGCGAAAATAATAAAAATACAAGATCCCGTGGCGTTCGATGAGTCAATCGCGCACTGTGAGATACATGCACATCAACCATTTGCATCATCATCCTTCAGAAATAACGATGAAATTCGAATCACTGTTCAGAATCAAGACTTGTGTGTCTTACCCAGCAAAAGTTCGCTTCATATATATGGACGGCTTACAAAAGATGATAATACCAACGTAGCTGCGACCACGAACTTGGTTAACATGGCCATATGCCATCTGTTTGGCGGTTTGCGTTATGAGTTGAATGGCTATGTGATTGATCAAAATACAAATGTTGGCATCATAAGTGTTATGAAAAGATACCTATCACTAACCCCCGGACAGCAACATCTTCTGGAGAACACTGGTTGGTTGGCTAACGGTGCTAAATTAAACAATGATAACGGATACTTTGATGTTGTCATACCGTTGAATTTTCTGCTCGGATTTGCTGAAGATTATAACAGAATCGTCGCTAACGCTAAACATGAGTTGATTCTGACTCGCTCAAACACCGATCTGAACGCCATAATTCAGCCAACCGTGGAGAAAGTTAAAATTTCCCTCGAGAAAATTGAATGGTTATTGCCGTATGTTAAACTGGCTGATAATGCAAAGATCAAGCTGCTAAGTTACATCGCCACGGATCCAACCATATCTATGAGTTTCCGCTCTTGGGGAATGTACGAGTATCCATTGCTACCGCAGACAACGAGACACGTATGGGTTGTTAAGACGTCGACACAGCTGGAGAAACCAAGACACGTCATACTGGGATTCCAAACCGCTCGCAGGAATGACGCGACGAAGAACGCTAGCGAATTTGATCATTGCATGATTAGAGATGTGAAACTCTTCCTCAACTCACAGTGCTATCCCTATGGAAACCTGAATCTTGATATTGCCAACAATCAATATGCTATTCTCTATGATATGTACACAAACTTTCAATCATCATACTATGACAAGGAGCCCGAGCCATTGCTGTCAAAGAATGGATTCTTGACCAAGGCTCCCCTCGTTGTTTTAGATTGCTCGAAACAGAATGAATTGTTGAAAAACGGGCCTGTGGATATTCGTTTGGAATTCGAAACTAACGATAGCTTTCCAATAAACACTTCAGCCTATTGTATGATTATACATGATCGCGTTATTGAGTACAATCCGATTAGCGGTACAGTGAAGAAATTGGTATTATTTTAAGAATGAATAATAAGAATATGTGAAATAAGTAATATGTATGTATAGTATGCATAGGGATGGATAAATAAATGTATTCAATATATATATATTTATTTTACTAGTTTTTATTTTTTGATTCCACACTTCCTCCTCCCATCACGTTTTACAACTAAATTCACATGTGTTATATCGACCACCTTGGTAAAGTATTTGGAGACGGTTTTCCTGCACGGCGTCAACCATTTGACTCAACTGCTCGGGATTTTCCTCCAGAAATTTAACGATGCGTCCAGGCAGAAATATGACAAATTCATCGGTAATCGTTATAACGACCCCCGCACCAAATTTCGTTTTCACCATCTTGATCCCCGTGACATCGTACTTCTCACCAACCTCAAGTTCAGACATCCTTTTCATTGGGAAGTCCTCCATGCGAGCAGCATTGTTAAGCTTGGCAAAGTCCATTTCTGTTTATTCTCTCTCTTTCTAAATGAGAAAATAATTTTACTGAATCAACACTTTTATCATCGATACAAATATAAATAATAATAATAATAATAATAATAATAATAATAATAATAATAATGTACATGATCGAAAAATATTATTGTTACCTTTTTTCTCTCTTCGAATCGATGTCTTCCAACTCCACCGAAGAACTTTGCAAAGTCAGCTTGTTAATGGTATAGATGTTGAGGGTTCGGTGCCGAGTCAAGACGTGTGTGAAGTTGGAAGAAACTCGGGGGTTTATATGCATTGGTCGCCCCACTCTCCAAATACCAACTAGTTAACCGTTGAACATTTTCGAAAGCACAACGGTATCCCGGCACATCCCCATGACAATCACCATACCAGTGAATCACTCTCGACTCACGTCGCAACATTCGAAAGTTTGGGCAGCCCAACTCTGCTAAATCAATCACCGATTTTGAGCAGTTATTGATGATTTTTTCGAGCCACTGTTTCTTCTCCAACCCTTTTACATAGATGCGACATGCATCCGCCACAATACCGTTCACAATTCCCTCCATATCTCTGTACGGTGTTTCTCCAACATTCCATGGTATTCCGTGATAATTTCTCGTTAACCAGAGATTCTGATTTCTCAACGCCCACGGTAGAATCATTTGTGAGCAGGGTGGCTTGAAGAGAATGCGTGTCAAACCTAGTTGATGTTCCTCCGATGCACGAATGCTCATTGCAGCCAGTTCTTTCGCCACAAATTTATCACTGAATGTACCAAATCCTTGTACATCTACGATCAGCTCCATAGCGGAAATTTTCCTTATGTGTATAGTTTGAATGACGGTGGAACGCGCACTGATTGATTTCCATGAAATTACACGCTTTTTCCCTCCCCCTTATATATTACCAATGAGGTGGAATTTCAAAACGATGCCTCAACCTTGGTGTAATTATATACTTTCACAATGATAAGATCATAAAATTCCTAATGTGGAAAAGTATTCAAAATTTGCTAACTATAGTTATTAGGGTTAATTAGTTCAAGCATTCACTTTGAACACGTCGTGACAGGAATTCTTACACTAACGACAATATTTTGACCTGAATATAATTATGTGCATTCACCGTTGCGAAGACAGAAATATTCACAATTCATTGAGTCTCGCTGAAAATTTTACCGTTCGAAAATTTCACTAACGACGTCGAAAGTCATTAGTGCTAATTAGTTCAAGCATTCACTTTGAACACGTCAAGACAGGAAAGTTTTTCCAGACTGGCGACAATATTATAAGCCAAATATAATTATATGCATTCACCGCTGCAAAGATAGAAAAATTCACAGTTCAATAGGCCTCGTGAAAAATTTACAGTTCAAAAATTTCACTAACGACAGGGAATGGGTACCCGACTGGGTCGGTCACAGCTCAGGCGAATCGGTATACCACTCGACAACCAACGATGATGGTGCACACATCAGGCGCAGCAAGTTAATACCGCGATCACTACCCCCTCAGGATACGGAATTTGAAAATGAATAATAAATCAATGAATAGATCATCGAGAATCTTATTATTCGCCCAACCTTCCCTTTCTCTCTCTATCTCTCTCTCTCTCTCTGCAGCATTCATAGAATCGAGCCTGATTCGGTTGAGTTAGGTTGGTGAAAAAAAAAAAAAAAAATGTCTAAGTTTTTGGTCCAGCAGTCTAGAGATGATCTGATCTGCAGATGGTTGGGTTAGGTTAGGTCAGAAAAAAAAAATTAAAAAAAAAAAAAAAAAAAAAAAAATTCCAAGTTTTTGGTCCAGCGGTCCAGTGGTCCAGGGATGCTGTGATCTGCAGATCAGATCTTGGGATGCTGTGAGTCAGAACTCTCTTATCTTATCTACTTTTCTAGTTTGAAAAATCCATAGATATATTGGAAAGAATGATTTATCTCTAAGAACTGTCTTTTTACGCGTCAGAGTATGAATTTCAAGATACAGGAGTCGGCTGATATAGATTTCCATCGTTTAACATGAATTTCAGAACTGATTTCATTTTTTCTAGTTTGAAAAATCGATCGATATATTCGCAAAAATGATTCATCTCTAAGAACTGTCTTTTTACGCGTCAAAGTATGGATTTCAAGATACAGGAGTCGGCTGATACAGATTTACACCGTTTAACATGAATTTCGGAACTGATTTTATTTCTCTGGTTTGAAAAATCCATCGATATATTGGGAAAAATGACTTATCTCTGAAAACTGTCTTTTTAGGCGTCAGAGTCTGGATTTCAAGATACAGGAGTCGGCTGATACAGATTTTCACCGTTCAACATGAATTTCAGAACTGATTTTATTTTCTCTAGTTTGAAAAATCCATAGATATATTGGAAAAAATGATTTATCTCTAAGAACTGTCTTTTTACGCGTCAGAGTATGGATTTCAAGATACAGGAGTCGGCTGATATAGATTTCCACCGTTTAACATGAATTTCAGAACTGATTTTTTTTTTTTCTAGATTGCAAAGTCGATCGATATATTCGAAAAAATGATTTATTTCTGAGAACTTTCTTTTTACGCGTCAGAGTATGGATTTCAAGATACAGGAGTCAGCTGATATAGATTGATATGGATTTCCACCGTTTAACTTGAATTTCAGAACTCATTTAATTTTTTCTAGTTTGAAAAATCGATCGATATATCCAAAAAAATGATTTATCTCTGAGAACTGTCTTTTTAGCCGTCAGAGTATGGATTACAAGATACAGGAGTCGGCTGATATAGATTTCCACCGTTTAACATGAATTTCAGAACTGAATTATTTTTTCTAGTTTGAAAAATCGATCGATATATTCGAAAAATCGATTTATCTCTAAGAACTGTCTTTTTACGCGTCGGAGTATGGATTTCAAGATACAGGAGTCGGCTGATATAGATTTCCACCGTTTAACATGAATTTCAGGACTGATTTCATTTTTTCAAGTTCGAAAAATCGATCGATATATCCGAAAAAATGATTTATCTCTGAGAACTGTCTTCTCAGCCGTCAGAGTATGGATTACAAGATACAGGAGTCGGCTGATATAGATTTCCACTGTTCAACATGAATTTCAGAACTGATTTCATTTTTTCTAGTTTGAAAAATCGATCGATATATTCGAAAAAACGATTTATCTCTAAGAACTGTCTTTTTACGCGTCAGAGTATGGATTTCAAGATACAGGTGTCGGCTGATATGGATTTCCACCGTTTAACATGAATTTCAGAACTGATTTTATTTTCTCTAGTTTGAAAAATCCATCGATATATTGGAAAAAATGATTTATCTCTAAGAACTGTCTTTTAACGCGTCAGAGTATGGATTTCAAGATACAGGAGTCGGCTGATATAGATTTCCATCGTTTAACATGAATTTCAGGACTGATTTCATTTTTTCAAGTTCGACAAATCGATCGATATATCCGAAAAAATGATTTATCTCTGAGAACTGTCTTCTCAGCCGTCAGAGTATGGATTACAAGATACAGGAGTCGGCTGATATAGATTTCCACCGTTCAACATGAATTTCAGAACTGATTTCATTTTTTCTAGTTTGAAAAATCGATCGATATATTCGAAAAAATGATTTATCTCTAAGAACTGTCTTTTTACGCGTCAGAGTATGGATTTCAAGATACAGGTGTCGGCTGATATGGATTTCCACCGTTTAACATGAATTTCAGAACTGATTTTATTTTCTCTAGTTTGAAAAATCCATCGATATATTGGAAAAAATGATTTATCTCTAAGAACTGTCTTTGAACGCGTCAGAGTATGGATTTCAAGATACAGGAGTCGGCTGATATAGATTTCCACCATTTAACATGAATTTCAGAACTGATTTTATTTTTGCTAGTTTGGAAAATCGATCGATATATCCGAAAAAATGAATTATCTCTGAGAACTGTCTTTTTAGCCGTCGGAGTATGGATTACAAGTTACAGGAGTCGGCTGATATAGATTTCCACCGTTGACATTGAATTTCAGAACTGATTTTATTTTTTCTTGTTTGAAAAATCGATCGATATATTCAAAAAAATGATTTATCTCTAAGAACTGTCTTTTTACGCGTCAGAGTATGGATTTCAAGATACAGGAGTCGGCTGATATAGATTTCCTTCGTTTAACATGAATTTCAGAACTGATTTCATTTTCTCTAGTTTGAAAAATCCATCGATATATTGGAAAAAATGATTTATATCTAAGAACTGTCTTTTTACGCGTCAGAGTATGAATTTCAAGATACAGGAGTCGGCTGATATAGATTTCCACCGTTGACATTGAATTTCAGAACTGATTTTATTTTTTCTTGTTTGAAAAATCGATCGATATATTCGAAGGAATGATTTATCTCTGAGAACTGTCTTTTTAGGCGTCAGAGTATGGATTTCAAGATACAGGAGTCGGCTGATACAGATTTCCACCGTTGATCGTGAATTTCAGAACTGATTTCATTTTTTCTAGCTTGAAAAATCGATCGATATATTCAAAAAAATGATTTATTTTTAAGAACTGTCTTTTTACGCGTCAGAGTATGGATTTCAAGATGCAGGAGTCGGCTGATATAGATTCTTACCGTTTAACATGAATTTCAGAACTGATTTTATTTTTTCTAGTATGAAAAATCGATCGATATATTCGAAAAATCGATTTATCTCTAAGAACTGTCTTTTTACGCGTCAGAGTATGGATTTCAAGATACAGGAGTCAGCTGATACAGATTTCCACCGTTTAACATGAATTTCGGAACTGATTTTATTTTGTCTGGTTTGAAAAATCCATCGATATATTGGGAAAAATGATTTATCTCTAAAAACTGTCTTTTTACTCTATAGATTCTGAATTTCAAGATACAGGAGTCGGCTGATACAGATTTTCACCGTTCAACATGAATTTCAGAACTGATTTTATTTTCTCCAGTTCGAAAAATCCATCGATATATTGGAAAAAATGATTTATCTCTCAGAACTGTCTTTTTACGCGTCAGAGTATTGATTTCAAGATACAGGAGTCGGCTGATATAGATTTCCACCGTTTAACATGAATTTCAGAACTGATTTTTTTTTTTTCTAGATTGAAAAGTCGATCGATATATTCGAAAAAATGATTTATTTCTGGGAACTTTCTTTTTACGCGTCAGAGTATGGATTTCAAGATACAGGAGTCAGCTGATATAGATTGATATAGATTTCCACCGTTTAACTTGAATTTCAGAACTAATTTAATTTTTTCTAGTTTGAAAAATCGATCGATATATTTGACAAAATGATTTATCTCTAATAACTGTCTTTTTACGCGTCAGAGTATGAATTTCAAGATACAGGAGTCGGCTGATATAGATTTCCATCGTTTAACATGAATTTCAGGACTGATTTCATTTTTTCTAGTTTGAAAAATCGATCGATATATCCGAAAAAATGATTTATCTCTGAGAACTGTCTTCTCAGCCGTCAGAGTATGGATTACAAGATACAGGAGTCGGCTGATATAGATTTCCACCGTTCAACATGAATTTCAGAACTGATTTCATTTTTTATAGTTTGAAAAATCGATCGATATATTCGAAAAAATGATTTATCTCTAAGAACTGTCTTTTTACGCGTCAGAGTATGGATTTCAAGATACAGGTGTCGGCTGATATGGATTTCCACCGTTTAACATGAATTTCAGAACTGATTTTTCTTTTTCTAGATTGAAAAATCGATCGATATATTCGAAAAAATGATTTATTTCTGAGGACTGTCTTTTTAGCCGTCAGAGTATGGATTACAAGATACAGGAGTCGGCTGATATAGATTTCCACCGTTTAACATGAATTTCAGAACTGATTTCATTTTTTCTAGTTCGAAAAATCGATCGAAATATTCAAAAAAATGATTTATTTCTAAGAACTGTCTTTTTACGCGTCGGAGTATGGATTTCACGATACAGGAGTCGGCTGATATAGATTTCCACCGTTTAACATGAATTTCAGAACTGATTTTATTTCATCTAGTTTGAAAAATCCATCGATATATTGGAAAAAATGATTTATCTCTAAGAACTGTCTTTTTACGCGTCAGAGTATGGATTTCAAGATACAGGAGTCGGCTGATATAGATTTCCACCGTTTAACATGAATTTCAGAACTTATTTTTTTTTTTCTACATTGAAAAGTCGATCGATATATTCGAAAAAATGATTTATTTCTGAGAACTTTCTTTTTACGCGTCAGAGTATGGATTTCAAGATACAGAAGTCAGCTGATATTGATTGATATAGATTTCCACCGTTTAACTTGAATTTCAGAACTCATTTAGTTTTTTCTAGTTTGAAAAATCGATCGATATATTCGAAAAAATGATTTATCTCTAAGAACTGTCTTTTTACGCGTCAGAGTATGGATTTCAAGATACAGGTGTCGGCTGATATGGATTTCCACCGTTTAACATGAATTTCAGAACTGATTTTTCTTTTTCTAGATTGAAAAATCGATCGATATATTCGAAAAAATGATTTATTTCTGAGGACTGTCTTTTTAGCCGTCAGAGTATGGATTACAAGATACAGGAGTCGGCTGATATAGATTTCCTTCGTTTAACATGAATTTCAGAACTGATTTCATTTTCTCTAGTTTGAAAAATCCATCGATATATTGGAAAAAATGATTTATATCTAAGAACTGTCTTTTTACGCGTCAGAGTATGAATTTCAAGATACAGGCGTCGGCTGATATAGATTTCCACCGTTGACATTGAATTTCAGAACTGATTTTATTTTTTCTTGTTTGAAAAATCGATCGATATATTCGAAGGAATGATTTATCTCTGAGAACTGTCTTTTTAGGCGTCAGAGTATGGATTTCAAGATACAGGAGTCGGCTGATACAGATTTCCACCGTTGATCGTGAATTTCAGAACTGATTTCATTTTTTCTAGTTTGAAAAATCGATCGATATATTCAAAAAAATGATTTATTTTTAAGAACTGTCTTTTTACGCGTCAGAGTATGGATTTCAAGATGCAGGAGTCGGCTGATATAGATTCTTACCGTTTAACATGAATTTCAGAACTGATTTCATTTTTTCTAGTATGAAAAATCGATCGATATATTCGAAAAATCGATTTATCTCTAAGAACTGTCTTTTTACGCGTCAGAGTATGGATTTCAAGATACAGGAGTCAGCTGATACAGATTTCCACCGTTTAACATGAATTTCGGAACTGATTTTATTTTGTCTGGTTTGAAAAATCCATCGATATATTGGGAAAAATGATTTATCTCTAAAAACTGTCTTTTTACTCTATAGATTCTGAATTTCAAGATACAGGAGTCGGCTGATACAGATTTTCACCGTTCAACATGAATTTCAGAACTGATTTTATTTTCTCCAGTTTGAAAAATCCATCGATATATTGGAAAAAATGATTTATCTCTAAGAACTGTCTTTTTACGCGTCAGAGTATGGATTTCAAGATACAGGAGTCGGCTGATATAGATTTCCACCGTTTAACATGAATTTCAGAACTGATTTTTTTTTTTTCTAGATTGAAAAGTCGATCGATATATTCGAAAAAATGATTTATTTCTGAGAACTTTCTTTTTACGCGTCAGAGTATGGATTTCAAGATACAGGAGTCAGCTGATATAGATTGATATAGATTTCCACCGTTTAACTTGAATTTCAGAACTAATTTAATTTTTTCTAGTTTGAAAAATCGATCGATATATTTGACAAAATGATTTATCTCTAATAACTGTCTTTTTACGCGTCAGAGTATGAATTTCAAGATACAGGAGTCGGCTGATATAGATTTCCATCGTTTAACATGAATTTCAGGACTGATTTCATTTTTTCTAGTTTGAAAAATCGATCGATATATCCGAAAAAATGATTTATCTCTGAGAACTGTCTTCTCAGCCGTCAGAGTATGGATTACAAGATACAGGAGTCGGCTGATATAGATTTCCACCGTTCAACATGAATTTCAGAACTGATTTCATTTTTTATAGTTTGAAAAATCCATCGATATATTCGAAAAAATGATTTATCTCTAAGAACTGTCTTTTTACGCGTCAGAGTATGGATTTCAAGATACAGGTGTCGGCTGATATGGATTTCCACCGTTTAACATGAATTTCAGAACTGATTTTTCTTTTTCTAGATTGAAAAATCGATCGATATATTCGAAAAAATGATTTATTTCTGAGGACTGTCTTTTTAGCCGTCAGAGTATGGATTACAAGATACAGGAGTCGGCTGATATAGATTTCCACCGTTTAACATGAATTTCAGAACTGATTTCATTTTTTCTAGTTCGAAAAATCGATCGATATATTCAAAAAAATGATTTATTTCTAAGAACTGTCTTTTTACGCGTCGGAGTATGGATTTCAAGATACAGGAGTCGGCTGATATAGATTTCCACCGTTTAACATGAATTTCAGAACTGATTTTATTTCATCTAGTTTGAAAAATCCATCGATATATTGGAAAAAATGATTTATCTCTAATAACTGTCTTTTTACGTGTCAGAGTATGGATTTCAAGATACAGGAGTCGGCTGATATAGATTTCCACCGTTTAACATGAATTTCAGAACTTATTTTTTTTTTTCTAGATTGAAAAGTCGATCGATATATTCGAAAAAATGATTTATTTCTGAGAACTTTCTTTTTACGCGTCAGAGTATGGATTTCAAGATACAGAAGTCAGCTGATATAGATTGATATAGATTTCCACCGTTTAACTTGAATTTCAGAACTCATTTAGTTTTTTCTAGTTTGAAAAATCGATCGATATATTCGAAAAAATGATTTATCTCTAAGAACTGTCTTTTTACGCGTCAGAGTATGGATTTCAAGATACAGGTGTCGGCTTATATGGATTTCCACCGTTTAACATGAATTTCAGAACTGATTTTTCTTTTTCTAGATTGAAAAATCGATCGATATATTCGAAAAAATGATTTATTTCTGAGGACTGTCTTTTTAGCCGTCAGAGTATGGATTACAAGATACAGGAGTCGGCTGATATAGATTTCCACCGTTTAACATGAATTTCAGAACTGATTTCATTTTTTCTAGTTCGAAAAATCGATCGATATATTCAAAAAAATGATTTATTTCTAAGAACTGTCTTTTTACGCGTCAGAGTATGGATTTCAAGATACAGAAGTCGGCTGATATAGATTCTCACCGTTTAACATGAATTTCAGAACTGATTTTATTTTTTCTAGTTTGAAAAATCGATCGATATATTCGAAAAATCGATTTATCTCTAAGAACTGTCTTTTTACGCGTCAGAGTATGAATTTCAAGATACAGGAGTCGGCTGATATAGATTTCCATCGTTTAACATGAATTTCAGAACTGATTTCATTTTTTCTAGTTTGAAAAATCGATCGATATATCCGAAAAAATGATTTATCTCTGAGAACTGTCTTTTTAGCCGTCAGAGTATGGATTACAAGATACAGGAGTCGGCTGATATGGATTTCCACCGTTTAACATGAATTTCAGAACTGATTTTATTTTTTCTAGTTTGAAAAATCGATCGATATATTCGAAAAAATGATTCATCTCTAAGAACTGTCTTTTTACGCGTCAGAGTATGGATTTCAAGATACAGGAGTCGGCTGATATAGATTTCCTTCGTTTAACATGAATTTCAGAACTGATTTTATTTTCTCTAGTTTGAAAAATCCATCGATATATTGGAAAAAATGATTTATCTTTAAGAACTGTCTTTTTACGCGTCAGAGTATGAATTTCAAGATACAGGAGTCGGCTGATATAGATTTCCACCGTTGACATTGAATTTCAGAACTGATTTTATTTTTTCTTGTTTGAAAAATCGATCGATATATTCGAAAGAATGATTTATTTCTAAGAACTGTCTTTTTACGCGTCAGAGTACGGATTTCAAGATACAGGAGTCGGCTGATATAGATTCTCACCGTTTAACATGAATTTCAGAACTGATTTTATTTTTTCTAGTTTGAAAAATCGATCGATATATCCGAAAAATCGATTTATCTCTAAGAACTGTTTTTTTACGCGTCAGAGTATGGGTTTCAAGATACAGGAGTCAGCTGATATAGATTTCCTTCGTTTAACATGAATTTCAGAACCGATTTCATTTTCTCTAGTTTGAAAAATCCTTCGATATATTGGAAAAAATGATTTATCTCTAAGAACTGTCTTTTTACGCGTCAGAGTATGAATTTCAAGATACAGGAGTCAGCTGATATAGATTGATATAGATTTCCACCGTTTAACTTGAATTTCAGAACTGATTTAATTTTTTCTAGTATGAAAAATCGATCGATATATTTGACAAAATGCTTTATCTCTAATAACTGTCTTTTTACGCGTCAGAGTATGAATTTCAAGATACAGGAGTCGGCTGATATAGATTTCCATCGTTTAACATGAATTTCAGAACTGATTTCATTTTTTCTAGTTTGAAAAATAGATCGATATATCCGACGAGATGATTTATCTCTGAGAACTGTCTTTTTAGCCGTCAGAGTATGGATTTCAAGATACAGGAGTCGGCTGATATAGATTTCCACCGTTTATCGTGAATTTCAGAACTGATTTTAGTTTTTCTAGTTTGAAAAATCGATCGATATATTCGAATAAATGATTTATCTCTAACAACTGTCTTTTTACGCGTCAGAGTATGGATTTCAAGATACAGGAGTCGGCTGATACAGATTTCCACCGTTTAACATGAATTTCAGAACTGATTTTATTTTCTCTAGTTTGAAAAATCCATTGATATATTGGAAAAAATGATTTATCTCTAAGAACTGTCTTTTTACGCCTCAGAGTATGAATTTCAAGATACAGGAGTCGGCTGATATAGATTTTCATCGTTTAACATGAATTTCAGAACTGATTTCATTTTTTCTAGTTTGAAAAATCGATCGTTATATCCGAAAAAATCATTTATCTCTAAGAACTGTCTTTTTACGCGTCAGAGTATGGACTTCAAGATACAGGAGTCGGCTGATATAGATTTCCACCGTTTAACATGAATTTCAGAACTGATTTTATTTTATCTAGTTTGAAAAATTGATCGATATATTCGAATAAATGATTTATCTCTAACAACTGTCTTTTTCCGCGTCAGAGTATGGATTTCGAGATACAGGAGTCAGCTGATACAGATTTCCACCGTTGAACATGAATTTCAGAACTGATTTCATTTTCTCTAGTTTGAAAAATCCATCGATATATTGGAAAAAATGATTTATCTCTAAGAACTGTCTTTTTAGGCGTCAGAGTATGGTTTTTAAGATACAGGAGTCGGCTGATATAGATTTCCATTGTTTAACATGAATTTCAGAACTGATTTTTTTTTTCTAGATTGAAAAATCGATCGATATATTCGAAAAAATCATTTATTTCTGAGAACTTTCTTTTTACGCGTCAGAGTATGGATTTCAAGATACAGGAGTCGGCTGATATAGATTTCCACCGTTTAAGGGGAAATGAAACACGGTTCTTCCACTTGATATTTTTCAACCCCCTTTTCTCAACACAACCATGTCCGATTGATATGAAATTAATATCAGTGATGAATAAAAATGGCACGAAGGGCATGATGCTCTTCGATTTTCCAAAATCCAAAAAAAAAATTACAGACTATGTATCAACAGTACTCTGTATTACATAATTGTTGTTGTTTGCATTTTAAATCATAAATATGAAAAATCCTGAGCATCATGCCCTCACTGATAATGGAATACAATAAGAAACATCAATAGAAGCGATATTTTTTGCTAAATAACAGAGAATTGGGGGTTCGAAAATGATCGCAGGTAAGGTATCATAATCCCAAGGTATTCGGTAAAAATGACAACAAAAAATACTACTTCTACGTGACGCTAGATAGCATAGCTATAGAGATTCAATCCTGTTAGATGGCGCCACTTCAAGCGTTTGTTTTTCAGAGCTAAGCAAATCGAGTCAGACGGCCCGAATTAGTTTTTCATTTTGATGATCAATGATAAAATAACCACAGCTATACATACATAAATCCACAAATGCCGCATCAATTTATTATGGTAATAAAAACTGTTCTTTGCTACTCTGTTGAATTTCATGATTCGTTATTATTCTTCTCAGTCAATTATTTATCAATCGCGGCAAATGTATTTACGTATTATATTAGAGATTATTCAAAATTCAGTACTTCTGCACGAGTGATTATGAGAAATCAGTGCACACAATGTGAAAATTAAAATGCGCCCGCGATTAGTTAAAAACTTATTTATATTTATCCCGTCTGACCCGTAGCGTTTGAATTGGACCGTGACAGCTTTGAAATTATTTTTCGCATATTTTGAGTGAGTGTGAGGAATGCAAGAAGGTAGGGAAGTTGACTACATACATAATAATAGTATTGGTGAACCTGAAATTGTATGGCAATACGCGCATACAACTAAATTCTGGACAATGATATTACCAACCAGTCATCGCGACTAGGCGGGCCTACGCAGATATAAATATTTTATCGTAGTATTCCTGTATGAAATATTTGACACAGGCATTGTATCGACGGCTGCGTGGAATAACCGGTTATTTCGGAATTTGCTTGAAAAAGCGGCTATCTCGAACTTTTTTGAAGAACCGGCTATCTCGAGTTTTACCTGGGAAAACAGCTTCAGCAAAACTCGAGATAGCCGATTTGTCAAGCAAATTCCGAAATAGCCGTTTCTTCGCAGCCGTCGGCATGATCTGTATTACATTCAGTAGGCGATCGCATCGATAGTTATTAAACTTTATTTTGTTAAAAGTGCAAGTGTGTATTTTCACACTCATTTTCGAGATGGTATCAGAACGATAGTACCTATATTTATATATTTTTTAATTTTTTTTTATTGTTGGAAAATTAAATTAACAGATAAGCGTGTACTTTCACGTATGTAGGATAGATAAGTATTAGTTCAAAGATAGTATAAAAACGATAATATAAAAATAATAGTATTTAGGTAAATACATAGTTTTGTTGTTTTTTTTTCGTAAAATGCAATTGACTTATGTACTACAGTATGTACTTGAATGTCAGTATGTGTATTGTAAATGAAATGAATGTATGGATGTGATCTGTAATTGAAACGAATGTATGTAGTGTATGTAAATGAAATGAATATATGTAGTGTATATAATCGGAGTGTGTACTACTACGTATGTAGAACAGAAAGTTATTTTGATCATTCTCTTGTTGATTGGTTTTTGCCAAATGAAATTGACGTATATAAGTGTGGTACATGTGTATATGTAATATCCTCAGCCAGCATATCATCGTATAGATAGTGTGAAATATATAGTATCATTTCTTTTTCTTTTTTGGTTTTGCCAAGTGAAATTTATGTGTAGGCGTGTACTTCTACGTGCGTATGATACATAGTAAGAATTTTAAGACGGTATAAAACGATAGTGTTTACTTTTTTTTTTTTTTGTTTCTGGATCAAATCCACTTGACGTATGTGCTAAAGTATGTAATTGAATGTATGTATGTGATATGTAATTGAAATGAATGCATGTGGTGTATGTAATGAAAGTGTGTACTTCTACGTGTGTGGAATGGATATGGATAGATTAAATTTCTGAAGAACGTGTAGCAGTGATTTAAAAAAAAAAAACCATTTACAAGGTGATTCGGCATTTCATGTCAGTTCAGACAATATATGCTTACTTTTTGATAAAATTTTTTTGATCAGTGATAGCTCCGGGTTCATCGCAACGACAACTCTAAAAACTGAAAATCAGAACAATGATCAAATTAATTTCCATTCACTGTTATAATTCTAAACCAACTTTTTATGGCAAAATCATTAAAAATATCTCAAACCTGGTGAATTCTTTAGAATCATACGACCAGGATTGCATAATTTTGTTTCAGGATATCTTTCATCGGTGGCTGAACTCACATGAAATGCCTTCGTCACACTATATTTAGATTTTTCGGATTACTATCGACTATAGTGATAACCTTGTTGACTCTGGGAGTCAAGTGGGGCTGATTCAGGGGTGTGTACTGGACACTGAACTCTATACATATAATACTGGAACGAGCGCAGCCTATGTATCCCTTGAGCGCGAAGCGGTGAGAGAGAGATAGTTGTGCTGGAAGTTGGTACGCTCTTGTCTCACTCACAGCGACTACCAGAGACTATGCTATATAGTATAGTAGACTATATCGCATAATCCCTGGGAGTCGCTATCGGTGCGACAAAAGCGCACCAACTCCAACCACAACTATCTGTCTCTCACCGCTGGATGAATAGGCTGTGCACGTTCCAGTATTATATAGAGTTCAGTGGTGCCAAACGAAGATATCCTGGCTGAGGATATGTTGGCTGAGGATATTCTGGCTGAGTATATGCTGGTAATTGAGTATATGCTGGTAATTGAGTATGTGCTGGCTGCGGATGTGTTGGCTGAGGATATGCTGGCTGAGGTGAAGGTAGCGGGAGATAATTCGATTGTGGTGTATAGTATCCCTGGCATGGCATTACTGTCTGTCGTTGGGTATTCTTGTCCTTCTTCAATTCTTCGTACACCTAAAAAATAACATAAATATTTAATCGATCTATTCACGGTTTATATACATTATAAAATGCTAAGTTAAACAGTTCAAGTATACGTCATTCGTTTTTTTTTGGTTCTATAACAACGGTGGGAGATACTGAAATTCTCTATATAAAATCTTTCATACGACTTTTTGATTACTTCAACAGGTGGATTAAAAAAAAATCTCAGATTGATTTTAAAACATTAGTTTCAAAAAGAACGTTTCACAGCCCTGGACGGTGCGACTGTGAAGACTATTAGACCTTACTAGACTGTTGAAGTGTACGTACTTCTTGAAGAGTTTTCAATGTCTGTTTTAATTGGCTTGTTTCAATCTCCTGGCGCTTCATCCGCTTTGCCATTCTCCTCGACGTTACAGCCTCGATGCCCTGTTCTTTGCGGATTGTTGCAGGTATGGGTAACGCTCCGGGTGTAGATGTAGGTGTGATTGTTGTCGGTGTGAGTGCAGGTGTAGGTGTGTGTGTAGGTGTGAGTGTAGGTGTAGGTGTAGGTGTGGGGGTAGTTACAAGTGTGGGTGTAGGTTGTGGTGGTGGCGGTGGTGGTTTAATAATGACGGGCACCTCTGCCGTCACAGGTAGCGGTGGCCAAGTTTCGCGCCTCCTTATCGGTGCAGACGGTGGTGGTAAAACCGCATATCGCTTCGGTATCGTGGCTTGACTGGCTGAACTGGTTGATGGGGTAGCTGCAGTCGTCGATGGGCAGCTACGTGTGGTTCTCACTGTACCGCGTGTCGTACCTCGTAGTGTACCACGGGTACCTGTATGCGACATAAAAGTCTTTTGTACCACACGGAAAGTATTGGTTAGTACATGGCATAGGTCACCCTTGGACCTCTGGCAAAAAAAAGTTCCGAATTTCGAATTGTATGTACAACAACTATTCTCTAGGCAACCTAATTTCTCCCTTTTTTTTTACTCTTCATATAAGTTGTATTTTTAATAGTGTCCGAACTAATTTTTGTAATAAAAGCATTTTTTCTAAAGATGATTTTTACGTTCAATTTTTGTCAGTTTTCGGGATTTTGTAATACAATCTCTAGATAGTATGCTTGATATGACGATATGAGATAAAAGTTTACATCTTTATTGTCAACAAATAAAATAATTTTCGCTCAGCTATTGTATAATTCATCCCGTATAATATTCAAGCGCTTACTTTATCTAGGGAAGTTTGAGCAAATGAAATCTTCTAGTCGAGAAACTGGTCTAAAAAGTATACTAGGTGTTCCACTCCGTTTCGAACGGTCGAACGTTGACCGATCCCAAAGAAATTATAATTCTGTCTTATTACACAAATATATCTAAAGAATTTATGTGAATTTTTTAAGAATTTTTGGATCGAATTGTTCGAGTTTTTCCGAATTCAAATTTTTTTATACAAATCTCCGTATCTCAAAAGTACAAGATCCCACAATAAAATTTATACGACAAAAAGTTGCAGTTTAAAAGAAACTCTATGAAAAAAATTATTTGGGAATTTATTTAATCCCAGAAATACCAATTTTTCAAAAATACACAAAAATATGTTTTTGAAACAGAATGTGACTTTTGATTTGCCTCCGAAATTTACAGAAAATACTCTCAAGTGTTTACAGCAACTATACATTTTTTTCAAGCTCGTTAGCTCAATCGTTTGGAAGCTATGCGTTTTTAATTCTTTTGTTCTTTTTCTTTATATTTTTCAAAAAAAAAAACAGAATTTTTTCTCGATAAGATGGAATTTGATTCTATGTATGTCATAATATTACAAAATTACAAAAAATTTCGAGCTTTATAATTAAATAAGTTATTTAAAAAAATATTAATTCATGTAAATATACAATTCGTTACTGTTTGTTATTTTCATATAATCAGTTTCCATAACTAGAAATTAGCAGAATATGTATTAATTTGAAAGATTGAAGTTACAAACATCAAAACCAACTAATATTTTTTTTTATACCCCGGTGTACCTTATTAAAAAATGTCAATAGATCGGGATATAATTTTTTCATTTTCTTATAAATGAATATGTAAGTTTTGATTTAACATCGTCACACCAAGTAGACTATCGAGAGTATTGTATATTTATAAATGTCATAAAAAAAGACCAAAAACTGTAGAATTGAGTGCAAGTCGAAAACATAAATCGAATGACAAAATCGACCGTCGAAAAAACGCTCTTGTTATAAGTACTTAGAAAAATATCAAAAATACAACTTATTAGGGTAGTTAAAACAAATGCGGAATTGAGTATTGCCGGGATGATGAATTTTTCAAAAATTTAAATATGTATGGGATTTTTTTGGCGACCAGGGGCCAACGTTACGAAGATATTCGCAAAATTCAAATGTATCTGAACGATAGTGCCGTATAACATAAACTGTTTATACGTTACATACAAAGTCGCGAGCTAAGACAATTACACGGGCTTACGACTATCGCTATCTCGAACGGTTACTTGAACGCAGCTATCGTTGTACAGCAGAATAAAATCATTGATTTTTTGCAAAAATGGATAAAATGCATCATTGATAATATATTATTTTAATTGGCTTTGAATATTTATATTTCGTGAGTTTTCGACGAAAGCGGTCACAGGGAAACCTATATATAGCTACACACAGTTAACTATGCATGCTAAATGCATTGTATGCTTCGTATAGCCATAAAATAAACGTAATAAGCGATTTATATATACATATAAATAAATAATAATCGTTTATTACGTCCTGGGCCAGCGACTGTAAACACAAAGAATTACCGCAAATAACAGAATAAAGTATAACAATAATAACAAAACAAAGTAACATGAGATGAAACAAAAATGAAATAGAAGTAAATAATCCAGTAAAAAAAAGTAAGGGAATAACAATAAAATTATTGTTATTCCCCGGCCGGCTTCGTTGCCAAAAATTATTGGCCGGCTTCGTTGCCAAATCACGGTAAAACGTAAAACAAATTTACCGAGAGTCGCTTTGGAGTAACGTGGTGTTGACTTATTTCATGGCATTTCGCTAATTCTGTATATTCTACATTTTTATTACTTGTAATATAATTGCTTACCTCTGATTGACATTTTAAAATTCTTTGGTCGTAATGTAGAAGTAATTTATTTCCAATTTCCTCGGTGGTGACGGTTCGCGCTCAACTGCCGGTAGCGTCTGCGGAAGCTTTCGTGAATTTCATCAGGGCGCCTAACTTCGATCGCAGAAATATCCCTAGGATTTCCGAAATATTCATATAAGAGTTTCGGAAACTCTAGGGATATTTTCGCGATGGGAGTTAGCCCCCCTGATAAGATTCAAAAAAGCTATAGCATCAATGTCGTTTCACTTACCGGCTTCACGAAAGCTACCGGTATACTTGTTAAATGAGTAGGAATTCACGAATCACGAATAACTTTCGCGGCGTGCGCATATGATTTGCACATGAACGCGGCTGCCGTCTATCAGATGCTGTTTTATGACTTAGGCTGGTTCAAATCTCAAAGAACGTGAAACTTCAAAGTGAATCAAAATATGATCGAGGGCTCATTCGATTTGGGATGACGTCCAGAAAAATGTGCGAAGGTCTTATACCTGTCCATAAACAATCGCAAATGTGATCAGAAAATTAAGCTTCGGAAAAAAAGGGTTCTAGAAGGGTTATAGTTAAAAAAAATCCACTAAATTTGAGTACAACAAGAAAACTACTACAAATCCATCATTTTAATATTTCGAAATTTGAATTGCTCGCCAAAACTGGCAGGCGCTAACTCGACAGTGAACCCCAACCATGTCGAAATAATTTCAGGTTATTTTTCAACATTCTACTCGGTGAAAAATGCGTTCAGATTTTTTTTTGAGATTTTTTTGTTCAGCCGTTCATTTTTGTAAAATTTTTGAAGTTGATTGAGAAAGCACATTTTAAAAAATATTGAACAAACTCTCAAAACCCTAGTGGATGATATAGAATAGCCTTCCATTTACAAACTATGGAAAGTATTTTTTTCTATTTGTTTTTCACTTCATTCGGAATTTTGAAATTTCGAATGTTGAAATTGACCGGATCGCAAAGATGAATTTTTTTATTAATTATGATTTGACCCATACGTTCTCACTCATACGATTTCTGTCATACAATTTTACCCAAATGTATCGCTGTGACACGATCAATTTCAGCTTTCAAATTTTCAAAATTGAGAATTGTGAAAAAAAAAAATGCTTTTTACATTTTTGATGGCAGGGGGCTGTTTTATGTCATCCACTAGATTTTTGAGGATTCTTTCAAATTTTTGAAAATGGGCTTTTCCAATCAACTGAAAAATAAACGACTTGATGAAAAAATCCAAAAATAAATCTGGACGCGGTTTTCGCTGAGTTGAATGTTAGAAGAAAATCTGGCATGATTTCGAGATGGTCGGGGTCTAATACTGGTCGAGCCGGTGTGGAATGCCCTATAAGTTATCTATGGATAAATAAAAGTTTATAATAACATACCTCGACGTTTCGAGGTATATAGGCATGTAATGAGTATACATATGATGTATCGTAATGAGTATACATATGATGTATCGTCACCTGACCTCAAACTTCTGAATTTTCGTCAGAAAGAGTTAAATTTTAAATTGATTGTGATATTACAAATATACTCGTGTGATGAGTTCAAAACAATTTCATCTAGAGATATGATCCCCAACTGATCGGAATTCGCATTTCAATTTCAGCAATGATCGTATTCTGATCTAAAATCTGAATTTTTATAGTTATTATTCTAAGTAAGTATAACGGGTTCTGTGCATTACAATAATGGGAACGAGGGTAAGAAGGTGGGCGTGTAACGGCAAAATGAATATAACACGGTTAGGTACGGTGCATAGAAGATTAAATTTATTCAAATTTGTTGTTCTTACATATTTAGAAAATCGAGTAACAGCACACATCCTTCATCTATAAAAGAGTGTTTCGTGCTTGAAGCATTAACTACAATAAATTATCTTTTGATTTTAAAAATTCGAAAAGTATAACTGGAAATAAAATTACTATTCCAGATACTACCAAAACTGTATCTCTACAAAAATTATAAATATGTAGCTACAAAGATTTTTTGCAAATTTGATAGGCAAACGAAAAACTTGTAGACTGACAAATATAAATTAAAACAAAATCGTAAAAAAATGGGTACAAGCAGATACTGAGCTGTTGATTGATGTCAACGTTATTGCATATTGGTGTAAATTTGCAGTCGTTACATAAGGATATCACATATAAAATATTGTTATATATAGGTATAATGTACAATTTCGATATAGTATCAAGTTTTTTAATATTTCATTTTACATATTGTTATATCTATTGTGGCAGACTCGCGTACAGGTAACTCTGTTTACCTCTACAAGTTATTGCAGGTTATTATTTTGTTTGCAGCTTGTAATAATAAATATATATAAATATATATATAAGTATATATATATAAACATAACTCTCGACCAGCGTTTTACAGGGTCAATCTCCGTGAAAAATGGAATCGTAATTTCCTTTGCAGATTTTTATCAAAATGCCTGAATGTCTCGTGATAATTAATTGAATAATAGCCAATAAGGCACGACCTATGAACGAGCGCCTGTCGGTGTAGCGTGCCTGCTTGTGTGCGTGCATGTCACCTCGACTCTGCGATCCCTACACTCGTTAATATTTCAAATGTTTAGAATGAGATCGTATTGTCGCGGGGATCGCGAAGCTGAGGAGGCACGTACGCACACAAGCAGCGCGTTACAGCGACTGGCACTCGATTAGGTCGTGCGTCATTGGCTATTATTTAATGTTTCACAAAAAATCAAATCAACAATTCATCTTGAGAAAAATCGGCAGAGGAAATTTCGGTTCTATTTTTGATCGCGATTGGTGCTGTAAAATCCTCGTTTCGGGTTCTATTACACCCTGTATATGGGGAATTCCACGTCAACTCGATGAACCAAATACAGTCACCCTCTTCGATTTTTTCAGCGAATTTTTATACGATAGTTATTGGTTTAAAACTCGTCTTTGATTTTTTTTAAATTCTTTTATCTAACCGTTTTTGAGTTATGAATTTTTGAAAACTCGAAACAGCGCCTTGATTGATTTTTTTGGAAAAATTCTCAAAAATACTATGGCCATCGACGAACATTTTTCGGTTTAAAAAAAAGTGGACAGATTTTTTTTTCTATTTTTTTTCAATTTTTTTTTATTTTTCCAATTTTTTTTTTTGTTTCAATTTTTTTCAATTAATTATCGTTAAATATTGATAATGTTTCTTCTAAAACGTTTTTCAATTTCTTCCATCTTTTTTTTCTTGTAAGACTCGGTATCGGTATTGCTTACAATGAGAAAATTGCTAAAAAATTACTGAAAATTGACAAAATAAAGATTTATTTTTTAGCAATTTTCGCATTGTAAGCAATACTGATACCGAGTTTTACAAGAAAAAAAAGATGGAAGAAATTGAAAAACGTTGTAGGATAAAAATTATCAATATTTAATGACAATTAATTGAAAAATAGTGAAAATATTGATTTTCGGAGATTTTTTCCGAAGCTATGAACCATTTGGTAATGTTCCGTGAATATGGGTTTGAAAGAGTACATATCTGGGCACCTTATATAAAAAAATCAGAATTTTTTGAATGATCTGATTCCGTTTATCAGCGATGAAGTGAATCGCTAAAAACGGCATTTTTAAACGTCCCGCGCGCCCCCTATATATTGTGAAAGAATCGTATTGTTGCACGGAGACCTTTGTTTCAGCGATATCTTTGATTTTTGCGGGTAGCCAACAGTTTTCAAAATTTGCGATTCACCCTAATGTATACATATTATATGCATATATATATATATATATATATATATATATATATATATATATATATATATATATATATATATATATATATATATATATATATATATACAGGGTGGGGCATTTAAAGTGACCAGGGCGATTTTCTCGAAAACGAAGCAAAATTACGAAAAAAGTTTCAGACGAGAGCTGTAGGGTTTTGAAGGGGACAGAACATAGCGCGTTCGAATTTTCATTAAGTGAAGGCGCCAAGGAGATACGCAGGTCACCTTTGATTTTTTGAATGGAAACCCATATTTTTAGTTAGGTGATTTTGTTCTACTTGAAAAATGAAACGACTTTTGTGTGAAATATTTTTTTGTGAGACATCAATTTTTCATGATATTCTGCCGAACAGCCAGAGATTTTTCGACTTTTGAGGACATTTCACCTGTAAACTATCGAGTTTGGGGGAAAATTTCAAGAGACAAAAAGTGCGTAATTTTATACGAAGATACTTGGAGAATAATTGCAGAATTTTTGGGGTTTTCCACGCAATTGAAGAAACTGCAATAAAAAAATATTGGAGAAAAATTCTGCAATTATTCTCCAAGAATCTTTGCGTGAAATAACGCACTTTTTTTCTCTCGAAATTTTTCTCCAAATTCGATAGTTTACAGGTGACATGTTCTCAATAGTTGATAAATCTCTGGTTGTTCAGCTGAATATCATGAAAAATTGATATCTCACAAAAAAATCTTTTATACAAAAGTCGTTTCATTTTTTCAGTAGAACAAAATCACGTAATAAAAAATATGGGTTTCCATTTAAAAAACCAAAGGTGACTTTCGTATCTCCTTGGCGCATCCACTTAACAAAAATTCGAACGCGCTATGTTTTGTCCCCTTCAAAACCCTACAGCTCTCGTCTGAAACTTTTTTTGACATTTTGCTTCGTTTTCAAGAAAATCGCCCTGGTCACTTTAAATGCCCCACCCTGTATATAACATATGTATATTAAAAATGTGCGTTTTTGTTTTGAAAAAGCGAGGTGCAGTCTTTCCGAGAGACCGGCTGGTCCCAAAAATCATGATTAAATTTGGAGTACGTTTTTCTGTTGGTTGAATAAGATAAAAAATAATGGAACACAACGTAGAGGATCAGATTCAAGTGCCGCAGATTTGGCGTGAGATCCCTGATATATAGAGGAATACCCATATAAATGCCGATATATAGTCGTGAATACCGATATAGGTATGTATACCGAGACATATCTGGATATGACGGTAAATAGTCTAGTCGAGAACTGAGTTTCCTGCGAAACATAGTTCTGAGTCTCTTAAAAATATGAGCGATAGCTCATTCGATTCGGAATGCGATTCTGAAAAAGACGTATTTTTTTTTCCGCAAACAAAAATTGTAATTGTTAAAAACAAAAACAAAAAAAGACGCCTCCGGTTTTTGACTATTACTCAAAAATTTTAAGAGATAACGGAAATTGAAAAAAAAGCATCTTAAAGAGAAGGAAATTTCCAATAAAAAAGTCTGGACTCCCGGAACTCTATCTCGATTATTTATAATTTTAATTTGACGCTGAAAATAGGGCTCCGCGCGGCCGTTTCAGCACTGACGCATCGCCGCTGAACAAAGAGTGCGATAGAAATTTTTTTTTTTACTATTAAATATTAATTTAAAAATTTTAAAAAATTATGCTTTTATTAGAACACTCCAAAAAATGTAGCCCCGAAGAGAAAAAATTTTAAACTCCATTTTTCTAAAAACTATACAATTGTTAATTAACTCATTTTTTTCGGACTTCTGTTTTCATAAATGGCGACATAAAAGTTTAAATAATTGGCCTAGAAAAAATTTTTACTTCTCGGAGCCTTTCTTATATGTATACTTAACAAGATAACGTAATAAAAGATTATGAAAGTTGTTATATTTGTTTATAATAAATTTACAAAGTTCCAAAAAAATGATAAATGAAAAAAAAATTGGTCTAAAATTTTTTTTTAAGGAAAATTATATTATGGCTGTTTTCACATCTAACAATGACATTCAGAAATGTTAAACAAAAAATTTTTGTCATTTGTTGAAAGATTGTTTATAAACAAATGGTCAAGTTTAATATTTCCAAAAATTTTTTGTGAATTTATGCAAGGAAAGACAATGATGCATTTGAAAAAATTCTAACTCTTTCTGTAAATAATAAAAATTTCTACAAACATTTGAATCACTTACTGCTTCAAAACATTTTCCCAAACCCTTATCAAATAATCATTACTTTTTGAATATTCGTCGCTCAGAACTACGTAACAAATATTATTTAATAATGTACGTTTCCTTTCATAGATTTACAAAAATGTAAGATAATGAACGATAAAGACCGAAACAGGTAAGTATTATGAGTATTTCTTGAGTAAATGTTAATTAAGAATTCTAAAATGTACATTCCAATCCGCGGTTTCCTCACCGAATGTATAAATTGTTTAAAGTACAAAGTTAAGCTTTCAAAAAACGCAAAATAAGTAATTACAGACGAATAAATAAAACACTATAGACAATAAATATAAAAATAATATGGATTAGTACAGAAATAAAAGATAAAATATCAAGCAATGTATGAATTTTTTTTCTTTAAATTAGAATAAATACGGATGATTTATAAACAATTGGCGTTAAAGAAAAAATTTTTTTTTGTTCAAGTAGCCTAATAATAGGCCTACAACATTGCCTTGAATGATGAAAGGCGTAATTGCAATAGTTTATAAGATATAAGGATTATAAGATGCAGATACTGGAGATTTTTATAAACAAAAGCATATATATATGTAACAAATGAATTATGATAGATACCGAGCTGGACAAACGTTTATTAAAAAGATAAATTTATTCTCTAAATAATCGTCTTGAATGTCAAAGACTGTATCTTCAATAGTTAAAAAGTTACAGCAATTTATAAGTTGACAAGGAAAATTTTTTTTTTTTTAAATCATAATTGACTTTTCTCAATATAAAAACAAACAAAAATTTTTTTGAAATAATAAACTTGACCATTTGTTTGTAAACAATTTTTCAACAAATGACATAAAAAATATTTTTTAACATTTCTTAATGTCATTGTTAGATGTGAAAACAGCCATAATATAATTTTCCTTATAACAAAATTTTAGACCAATTTTTTTTTTTATTCATCATTTTTTTGTAACTTTGTAAATTTATTATAAACAAATAAAACAACTTTCATAATCTTTTATTACGTTATCGTGTTAAGTATATATATAAGAAAGGCTCCGAGAAGTAAAAATTTTTTAGGCCAATTATTTAAACTTTTATGTCGCCATTTATAAAAACAGAAGTCCGAAAAAAATGAGTTAATTAACAATTGTATAGTTTTTAGAAAAATGGAGTTTAAAATTTTTTATCTTCGGGGCTACATTCTTTGGAGTGTTCTGATAATAGCATAATTTTTTAAAATTTTTAAATTAATATTTAATAGTAAAAAAAAATAATTTCTATCGCAAGCTCTGTTCAGCGGCGACGCGTCAGTGCTGAAACGGCCGCGCGGAGCCCTATTTTCAGCGTCAAATTAAAATTATAAATAATCGAGATAGAGTTCCGGGAGTCGAGACTTTTATATTGGAAATTTGTTTCTCTTTAAGATGCTTTTTTTAAATTTCCGTTATCTATTAAAATTTTTGAGTTATAGTCAAAAACCGGAGGCGTCTTTTTTTGTTTTTGTTTTTAACAATTACAATTTTTGTCTGCGGAAAAAAAAAAATACGACTTTTTCAGAATCGCATTCCGAATCGAATGAGCAACCCTCATATTTTTAAGAGACTCAGAACTATTTTTCGCAGGAAACTCAGTTCTCGACTAGACTAAAATACCGAGACATACCGGTATTTTTTGATGTATAGTCATCTATGCCGATGAAATAATGATGTAATGAGTTCAGTAATGTATGCTGTTCTAGTGGCTCACTATTTTTTTTGGACTAAAATAAAAACGAGTTTCCACCCTCGCAACGATTGTAAAATAATTTGATATGCTCTTCCACGATCCGGCGGTTCAATTGTGAAGCTCCGACTAGCTAGCTTCTGTGGTTGTGGTAGTTAGCGAGCTACGACCGCGTTGAGGTTTATGCTTTAGTATTATGAGAAGAAGAACCTGAATAACAACACTTGTGTTTATGGGTAATATAAAAAACAAGAAGTTATTAACCAGGGAATGGGCATTCGTCAAGAGGTATGTATGAATATTGTATTATCTCATTTTGTCGGATAGGTGAAGATGAGCAAGGTGCGGTGAGACGTGGTACCGTGATTCTAGCAAGCGCGATCGTCATCCAATTTGTTTTGTTGTATCTACCTCGGGGCGACAATACTTCAACCTTCATTTTTCAGTTTCACAATTTTTTAATTTTTCTGCAACAAAAATTGTTGGAAGGGTCAAAAAAAGATTGAGAGTTCGCACCAAGAGTACAAAAAAATTGACATCTATGCCTTCAGGTTTTGTTTAGCTATGGAGTATTCCAGACAATTTTTAACGGTCAACCCAAAAAATCCTATCGATTCTCATATAAATTTATTACGTCGTAGCCCTAGACTTATAAATGGTTGACTTTTGTTTTAGAAATTTCCCATCCACTGTGAGGGAGTTTCGATTTTTAAGAAATCGTACCTCAAGACTATTACAGCTCATTTTTCATCCGTGTTTAATTCGTAACCCGGATATCCACCGGGAAAGTGAACTATACAAAAGGAGACAGTTTCTCGACTCTAGTATGAAAAATTAGTTTGACTTTCTTGAACACCGCAAGTACCGGAATTTGCATTCGGTAAATTATAAACTTGAATTGCGAAAAAATTGCAATAAGCTTTTTTTTTTATTTTTTTTTGTATTTGTACGCAAAATTCGACATTGAAAGAAAGAATTTTTAAGTCATAGCGGAATCAGGGCCTAGATCGGGTTAACGAGTTATGAGCGTTGTCATTCTTCGGCTTTGAACAGCTTGGACTTTTTTCGTGTTTTTTTGTTATAGTCATCGGTCCATCCAAACTAATAATAAAAATTTTCTTATAATTGATACACCCTCATAATGGACATTGATTTTATTTATAATTATTGTGAATTTTTCGGCTTGCGGAATTTTTTGCCTCAAAATTATTATCGGTGTTGGGATAGCTAATCATATCTCAAGTGTCAGTAAGAATTTGGTTTGGATTCTTTTAATAAATAAGCACGGTCTGTCGATAGATTTCGAGCTCACAGCATTTTTTGAATTAAATTTCTAGAACACAATTTGATAAAAAAAAGTAAAAGAATTTGTACGAATTTTTTCATGTGGATTAATTTTGTCATACTTCCAGACAATTCAATATTACAGTTTAAAAAAAAGTTAATTTTTTGGAATAGCCTGTACATATTTTTAAGAAGAGTAGAAATTAAAATAACATGAATAATGAAATGCATAACTAAACAAGAACAGAATATTTTTGGAGTGCTTGCGATGATGTTTGTGTTCAGGATATTATAATACATTAGCTAAAACAAAGTTATCCAGGTGGTGGATATCGCAGTAGTTTATGGTGCGACTTGAAATCTCAACACAAAGGTAGAATATCGCCACCGTAATCTGCCTGTTGTATCTATTATTGTTGTTGACGTTCACAGGTAATGAGATGTTTATGAAAATCCATATCCGATAGACATTATGGATGCAAAAGTGCAGACGAAAATGAATATTAACGACAGTGTTTGTAAACACCTCGTGAATATAAAATATCAATGTTAGGAATGGGATGTTCCAATTTGACCAGATTGAAACACACTAAAATGATTGTAGACGCCGATCGAGGAAGAAAAAAGGACCGGTGGGCGAGAATGTGGATGACCAGCGCCAGGAAACACGAGAAGATTGTGTGAGTATGGATGGTCGTATTATTCATACAAGCAGTATAGCGAATGAGGTTGGTTGTACCATAAAAGTGCTGCAGAAAGAGAAAGGAATTCCGGACTCTACCGGGGCTGAAATATGTCCTCAAAGAGCAGCACTTACAACACAATCAGACGCATACAGCAGTTCTCCGAGTTGTAGCGGAGATACTGAAAACCGTTGCATTAGTACCTTACATGCACGAAGTTCCTGCGATTCGCTCGATCGGTCTTTACATCGAGAATTGCACGAACTTGACGAAGTATTAGAATATAATACATTTTCGGAAGAGGTGACTTCTGCATATCTACTGGCAATTAATAGACCAGCAATCCATGATCTCAATGCAGACATGAATAGTGTTCGATCTGATGTTGACGACGAAGTCAACATATCGAATGAAAAACGCGCAAGTCGTAATGAAAGTGACAACGATGCGCACTGTACGTTGCAAAATGTGTCAAGCTTGATAAATATACTTGACGAGAGGATTGACCAACCGACAAATGAGCTAGTAACCGAGTCCGTCAACTCTAAAGTAGTAGATGCTGGCCCGGGTGTAAACCTTAAGATATCAAGTGGTAGACGTATAGTTAATATTGAATACCTTATGCTAAAATTACATGAAGTATTCGATAATCATAATTCCAATTGTCCATGTAGTATCCGAGACGTGGATATGTGGAAGCATGTTGATCGTGGAATGCGATCGCAATTATTCTTCAGGTGTAAGAATTGCAGATTTAAGAGTAGCGTTTGGAGTGAACCGATTATCAGTAATGAAATGTCGGTTCATGAAGCTACGGTCTGCGGTACTCTGGTGGCAGGAATCGGATTTGCGACCATGCAAGCACAGCTTGCTGCGATGGGAATACGTTGCATGTCACATGTAACGTATCGCAAAGTTCGGGACTCCGTAGCTCATTATGTTGATACAGCCAGCGTGAAAGAAATGAGCGATACGGCTGAAATGGAGAAAGCATTAGCTGTAACGGCGGGTGATGTAACTCCAGAAGGCATCCCATTTATTAGCGTAATGGTTGATGGCGCGTGGGGTAAGAGATCTTATCGGGGGGGAAGATACGATGCATTGTCCGGCACTGCAGTAATTGTGGGTGCTCGTACAGGGCGCGTATTGTTCTGTGGAGTTCGAAACAAGTATTGCTGCATTTGCAGTCGAGCTACGATCGTAGATCGAGAACCACCATTACACGTCTGCTATAAGAACTGGGGTCAAGATCAATCATCGACAAGCATGGAACCAGATATAATAGCCGAAGGTTTTGGTGAAAGTTTAGAAATGCATGGGTTGATATATAAAACTCTTATCGGTGATGGAGATAGCAGTGTTTATCAAACTGTAATCGATAATGATCCTTACGCTGCATATAATATTCGCGTCAATAAAATCGAGTGTAAAAATCACTTGTTTCGCAATTTTTGCGGGCATATTGAGAATGCGTCGAAAGCGAAATTTTCAAAGAAGCCGCCATCAGGTTCAGTAATGGCACTACGGGCGCGTATAAAAAGCAGTGCTTTGAAAATGCGTCGGTTTATAGAAGCTGCTGTAAAACGCCGTAAAGGAGAGAACGGCACGCGAGCGCGACGAGCTGAAGGCCTCATGCATGACATTTTAAAAATGCCGAGACACTTCTTTGGTGATCATTCGCAATGCGAACTGATGTCGGAAACCTGTGACGAATCAGAAACAAATATAATCCCAATACTCTGTGATATTGGTATTTATCACATAATCGAAAGCGTTGTAGAACGCTTAGCCGCAAATGCGGATTCCATGTTAGAAGATAAGACAACCAATCCTGCTGAATCGTACCATTCGCAGGGTAACAGGTTTAATGCTGGGAGGCGTGTAAATAATAGCTTACGCAACTCCTTCGAAATACGAGCGAACTGTGCGGTGGTCCAGCATAATACGCTGGCATTATCTTCAAAAATATACAGCAGTGCTGGAAAACAAGTTCCTCGAGTGATTGATGCCATGGAACGAAGCAGACGCCTGCATGTCGAGAGAACCAAGGTTTATCGTCGACAGAACGGTAGAAAGCGACATAGACGGTGGCATGGCACCGACAAGGACTACGGTCCATCGTGTAGCCAGCCCGACATTGGCCCGCCAGCGTACGATGTGCTGGTGGAGAATCATGTTGCCAAACTAGTTACACGTCAACTAGATCGACTCAATATCGAACGTGATACTGCAAATCAAAGCGGATGCGAGTCGTGGCACATGTACCGACGTGACATGATAACAGCTTCGAAGTTCGGTGAAATCTGTCGAATGAAAGAGAGCACATCATGTTCCAGGTTGGTAAAAGCGATTCGGTATCCGAAGCCACTTGATACCGCGGATATAGCTTTTGGGAAAGTCAACGAAAGCACCGCGAGAGACCAGTTAGCGACAGTATTAGGCAAACAAATATCTGTTAACGGGCTATTTATCGATGAGGCTATTCCGTACTTGGGGGCTTCGCCAGACGGCCTTATCGACACAAACGGAATCGTAGAGATCAAATGTCTAGCAAAAGCTGAGAATGAAACTCCTGAAGCCGCGATAGAACGAATTCCTGCGTACAAGAATATGTTTGTGAAAGGTAGTACAGAAGATATGCATAAAAAGCATAAGTACTTCTATCAGGTGCAAGGTCAGCTTCATATCACTCAGCGCGAATACTGTGTATTTACGTTATGGACGCCGATCGGCATAAAATATATTACAGTACGTCGGAATGATGAATTCTGGAAGAATGAAATGGAGCCAAAATTAATGAGATTTTATTCCGCATGCGTTCTTCCGGAAATTGTTGATAGCAGGTATAACCGACATTTGGCTATTCGCGAGCCGGAATATATACTGCAAGCTCAAGAAGTGGTGAAAGCCAAAAAAGCTCAAACGCACTTACAAAAGCAAGCAGCATCTATAATTCTGCGTCCGAATAAACGCTGCATATCCAGTAAAATATTCGAATCTGTGGAAGTAGATGCGGAAACTATCATTGATCGTACAACCACAAAAAATGACGATGGTTTAGAATATTCGATTCCATGCATGGCCGTAGACAATGACGAAGAGGTGTTAGATGAGGAGATGCTTGTCCATCAACTACAAAATATTTCTGTAGATAATGTTATGTTAAATATACTGCAGACGAAAGACATATTGGACGATGAAAGCATTGAATTATTTCTCCAAATCGTTGGTGAAAATTGCGACTTCAACATTATGCCTGTAGTTTTGTTTGGTTACCAGAATGTGCTGCAGCCTTCGGTCACTCAGCATGATCTCCTTATTATTGGTGGTAATGAATTTAGACATTGGTGCTGTATTCGTTGCGAGAAAACAACTCTTTTTGTATACGATAGTTTTCGGCGAAGGACTTACACGGCATTGCATGAAAATGAAAAATCGTTTATTAGGATTCGGTATCCAAGGATACGCATCAATAATATAATTTTTCCAGATGTTGCGACGCAACCTGACAATTATAGCTGTGGAGTATACTCAGCTGCGTTTGCGACCGCAGTAGCATTAGGTCACGATCCAACTGATCCAAAACATGTGCAAAATGCGAATGCTATGAGAGAGCACATGGCACGAATAATTGAACGTCGGGAGTTGCTTCCATTCCCGACAGAAATCTGATTTCTGAATACATATTATATATGTGTGCATGCTGCTTGTGTATGCAACAACGAAGAGTTGAAAGTATGCAGTGAACAGCTCGAATATTATGTCATGGCAACGGAAACGTTGTACAGTGGCATGGAAGGGTGATTTAAAAATTGATCACATAACTATAATTATAAAATGGCAGGACCATCGGTATATTGATGCCGGTGGGGGGTGTGTGGTGGGCCGCCTATCCCTCTGTTAAAAAGAGAGATTGTAACGGATGTGATGCAACTTCCGTCATCGAAAAACGCGCGCTACGCAATGCGCATGCATAGAGCAACGCGCAGTTTTTGTTTGAAGGACTGTTTTGTTATCGTGTCAATGAATTCGTGTGAAATTTACCTATATATGCTGATATAGGTACATATATGTGCTATTCTGTCAAAAGCGCAAAGTCATGTAAACGTTGGTTTCAGATCTACGAATTTTGAAACCAGGGTTGGCTCCGCAATTTTAAGCGTTTGAACAAAACCCAACGTGTATCTAAAAGCAGGCCTAAGTAATATTTCAAACGATTCCATTTCAAATAGAAGATCAAACGGCGTTTTCATGTAACATTTCGATTAGAAATTTTTTCGCCATTGAACCGATCATTAATAATTAACATTCATTATTAATAATAAATTAACATATTTTTTTAATTTCCCATTACATTTGTAATATGTAATTAAATTTGATTTAGACATTCCAAATGTAATGGGTCATTAATAAAAAGGTTAATCACACATTACGAATGTTATGTGTAATTACATAAGTAATGAAGTAATTGAAATGCATTTCATTACAATATTTTCACAACACGGGTCCATATACGTAGCCGCCGGATTTTTTTTTGAAAGTATTTCATTCATATACCTATATCCTCTGTCTTCACGGCCGCATTTTGTAGGGCGAGAACCGAGGAATCTTATCATACTTTTTAAATGAAGATCGAAGGGTGGAAAAAGAGTCGAATTTATGGTAAAATGTGCAATTACAGATACCTTCGTTGTCATGTGAACGAAAATTAATTTCTTTAAGTTTCATTGCAAGGTACGTCCAATCAGCTTCAGAATAAGCGCTCGTGAAAGTCGCTTATTCGGCCAACCATCTAAAAGATATAGAAGCTTCGAAACTGTCGATTTCAAACCAAATCGCGAAAAACTTTTAATTTCTCAACTTGGAATCCGTTTGAATTGGTGGCTGCAAATTCGTAAAAGCTTGTATCCGTTGGCGTAAAATCAATACAGAGCAATCAAATAAAAACGTATGATTTTTTTTTATTTTTGCGGTTTGACGTGGAAAAGCCTATACGCGAGAATTAACCGACCACTGTCAACAGTCAGACTAGCTGTCGAAATATAATATTCAAAGTTGTTGTCTGTTAGAAATTTCCTCGACACTCGACGCGTTCGAAGATATTGATGCAGAAATTCAGCAATGTCTTAGGAAAAAGGTGATAAATAATTTTCAAACCTTCACTTATACCAATTGACTGTAAAATGAAACCAAGGCTATCATAACAAGTAGCGACTGCGAATTTGTTTAGTAAATTTTCGGAAATTGGACAGATTATTGCGAGTTGCAAAAAGACTGAAATCTGTCGATTGTCAAACAAAAAGCTTTCTACAAGTGTTTTAGAAATACGAAAACATACGACTTTGTTTGAAGCGGAAAAAAAATTTGCCTTGTTGCATCTCCCGCAAGGATGAAGATTTGAAATATTGATTTAAAATATTGGATTTATAAAAAGAATTTCAAAGGTGTCACGGTACAATTCAAGCGGTTAGTGGAATTTTACGTAGGTATCGTTAGATAGTCTGGTGGCCTCCGCGCTTCCGTACGCGCAGCATAAATCGCGCATCGTGAAACACGTGGTGCCGGTTGAAGTTTCTTGGTTAGGGTTAACCGTGCGGCGTGCTGATCGTCATAATGTTATGTACATACGTAAGCGATGTCGATCAGGTAACCAGACATAAGTTAATTATATAATCCGTGGCAGCATTGTAGATTGAGCCGTCGCAATCGATCCTATACTAAGTTTTGATATTTTCATAGTGGGGGGAAACCATGTAAAATGACTTGCACGAATTTGGAGGTTGTAGGTTAGGTTAACTTTGTAAAACAGTGACGTAATTTTTTTAAATCGACAGTTTCTTATTCCGTACGTGGATCAGAGTGATACCGTAAATAATTCATCTAAATTATAAATGTTTTCTTTTCAGTTTTGAATGTAGAAACAAAATGCTCATCATCTGGAACTCATCATCTGGAACCACATATCGCATCGGTTTCATATTGTGGAAAAAGGAAATGCCTGTACAACTTGGGCTGATGCAGTTACACGACGACCAGATCTTCCCTTGGTAAGAATCTGAAGCCTCGACTCACCTGGCGGATTATAACGTGTCGGTCGATGCTGACATTGCAGGAGCAATGTGCACAATGGCAAATGTTCGCCGTATTTTGTTTTTGATGTTTTTTCTTATGTAAGTGTGCATACTATCGAGAAGCCGTAGACAAAGTGCTCCGCCGTGCTTAGCTACATCAACCCGTGCCTATGCATGTATTTATTCAAATTATTTTCCTAACTTTTCAGACCTCGCAAATCAGTTCCGCCGTATGAAAGTGATCGACAACGGAGCGCTGTACAATTCTTGTCAGAGAAAATGTTACGCACAAGTGCGAGACAGCCTCCGCAGGCACTGCAGTCTTCGAGTCCAGAACAGTGTTCTCAGTGACGAAAAATGGAAATCACCAGCCAAAGCTTGACAGGGAGTTACAAAAACTATGTTTCAAAATAACCACATAGATTCAGACAAAAATCGTCAATTATTTCGACATCACAAATCTCACTTTGCAATACAAGCATGTTTCTAATACTTACTTTCGTGTACCAAAAGTAACACCGTTGAATTTCTTCATAACTTTATTTAATTTTACAGATGACACGTGTGGTGTAACACAACCGTAGCATTCGTTGTGCACACAATGCGCACAGCCACATTGAAGTCTTTCGTTATCACTCCACACGCGTATCCATCAGTGCTGTAAATGAAATTCTTCGATCGAACTCTGCAACAGGAAGTGAAAGTCTCACAATGTCTCAGAACGACGCCGAAGACACCCCAGCCTGTCCGAAGGGAATGCATAGGACAAGAACAGCGAGAGTTGATACTCCAGTGACCATTCGTGGTCAAGGAAGGAAAGGGGAAGAAAAACCGGAGCTTACAAAAGCTGCAGAAGACACAGATCTGGAAGAGGAGTAGAGTAGATTTGTAGTAGTAGCTATGTCTGTAGTAGTATTTGTAGTATAAATGTACTCTTTTGTACATTTGTCGTAACAATTTTGTCTCGAGAGTTGACAAATATTCAGAATCATGTGAAATAAAATTTATCAAGTATGATTCAATATTAATTTAATTACACATTACATTCGTAATGTGTGACCAAATTTTTTTTCAATTACCCATTATATTGGTGATGTGCAATTAATATTTAATTACACTAATTTAATTACTTATGTAATGTGTAAATAAATATTACTTTGATTACAAAATTTTATTCCAATAACATGTGTAATATGGGCGTAATGGGTGACTAAAAAAAGTTTAATTACACATGACAAATGTAATGTGTAATTGAAATGAGTTTAATTACGCAATACAAAAGTAATGTGTAATCAAATGGGTAATTCCATTACAAAGGTGATACTCGCAACACTGTCCAGGGCCGACCTATGTTCGGATCGATACGTTCATTTGAAGTGTTCAGATGCATTATGATTTATTAGTAAATATAAAATTCTTTTGTGACGATGAAGTAGACGATCTCTCGTTTCTGTAAATAAATCACATAATTGTAGTGAAAATACTACGAAGTCTGCCAGTTTCAGTATTGGACAAGCAGTAGAGATATTGCGAAACACAGTAGTATAAATACTACGAATAATAGCAGTATTATTACTGCGAATAACAGTCGCGTCAAGTACTGTAACCTAATGATATAAATATCATAGATACCTATCAATACTGGTCGAAGTACTAACGAAGAACAAATAATGCATACATACATTTTGTTTGTGACTAACATGTGTTCGGAACTTGTGAGCCCTCATTCGTTTGTCAGGTGTTATTTCGGAACAAATCAATATAAATTCAACGTATAAATTGATATGACTAACTGTTGATAAGCCTTCCATTGTTGAAGACAATATACAAATCAAAGTTGTAATGTTATCGAGCGAAACGTATGCTAAGAAACGTGAGAAATCGCTTTTTTTTTTGTGCGCCGCATAACTAGATTTCAAATATTCCTGGAAAAAAGGAATATGTGATTCTAAATTAGGAAAGACCGAACTAAATTATGATGCTAGTGGTTTTTTGATTATTTCAGAAAAGTATAATTATTGCGATGTATCGCAATTCGGCTGTTTTAGAGCTACTATTGCATTTTTATTTAGTGTTTTTCAAGTAAATTACACGCTTATGGAGATAAAAATTATAAAAATTGATTCATTATGAGTGAAAATAATGGAATTGGAGTAACAATGATTACCGAAGACAAGTTACAGGAATTTACCTCTGAGTTCAAAAACTTTGTATGTATGTATATTAGGGTGGTCGTTAATTTCTAACATATACTTTCCACCCCTTGAATCGGTAGATAATGACGAAAAAACGGTATCTGATTTTTTCCATATTTTTAGCTTGATTTGAAAGGCTGCCGAAATCAACTTGAAGTTGAAAAAATTGATAAAACTTATAATAATTGAAAAACATAATTTTCGCAATTTTCAAGTAAAAAAGAAAGAAACTATTGTTGAATTCAGCAAAATCATATGATGATGCCAAAAGAGTGAATGACTCGATAGTTTAGTGAAAAACAAGCGGGAAACAAATCTAGAATGACAAAAAAATAAAATATTTTCTAGGTAAAAATGTATTTGATGGTGTTTTTCATCAAATATACATATAAATATTTTGTTTTGTCAAGAATATTTCGTTTTTTGTCATTGTAGATTTGTTTCCGCGAGTTCTCACGAGTTTTAAAAATTGCAAAAATGGTCAAAAATCAAATTTTTTGTTTGAAATTTTTTTTTATCGTGACTGCAATTGTTCACACGTGTGAAAATAATGACGTACTGAAAATTTCATCTGAAAATATACATTTTAAAAGATCGCTGAAGAGTTTTATAGAGTAGTTTTATAGATAAGGAACTTCGAGACATTCAAAATTCTTGAGCGACCTTTAAAAATTTATATTTTGAGCTGAAATTTCCAGTATGTCGTTATCTTATGTACAAACAATTCCCGCCACGATAAAAAAAATTCTGAAAAAATTGATTTTTGACCATTTTTGTAATTTTCAAAATTCCCGAGTGACCCCTAAAACTTTTTTAATCGATCTTGACTTTAGGGGAGGCTCCTCAAATGCAAAAAAATAATAAATTTTCATACGGGATTTGAAACCAGATAATAGTCTGTCAAAATGGGTCGCCCTACTATTGAGTCATTCGCTCTGTTGGCTTTATCATATGATTTTACTAAATTTCACAATAGATTCTTTATTTTTCACTGGAAAATTGCGGAAAACATTCTTCACTATTTTTTTTATACTTTTGCATTTATTTTTTAATTTTTTCAACTTGAAATTGATTTCGGCACCCTTTCCAATCTAGCTAAAAATCTGGGAAAATTCAAACACTGTTTTCTGGTCATTATCTATCGTTTCAAGGGGTGGCAAGTATATGTTAGAAATTAACGACCACCCTAATGTATATCCAGGATGGTGAAAAAATTATTCAAATTCTTTACCGACAATTTTCGTACGCTGGAGACGAACGGCACAGATAAGCCATGCGCACTTCAGCTGCTTAATGTCCACAGCTTACCGATTGAATAAAGATTCGATAGTGCTGCAGACAAAGGTCCGAAAATTTTTCTCACACAGGGCAGAAGAAGCAATTTGTATTTATATAAAAGCTCTCATTAGTCAAAGTTAAACAATTACAAAAAAAATGAGATTTGTTTGGTAGTAGACATAGGAGTACGTTGAATACAGTTCGTTTTCATCTGCAGAGTAACTTCGTTCATCTACTATAACAATACTTTGGACTTACAACAAATCCAATTATACTTGTAATGGGGCTGTAAACTTTCAGTTTCAAAGTAATTGCAGGCGGCAATAACTGCAATTGGTATAATATTTAACATATAAAACGATTTGCATGGTTTTAGTATAAATACTAAGAAGTATGACACTTCGATCGCACAAGCAGTTGGGGCAGTGCAAAAAACAGTAGTTAGAAATACAACGAATATAGTAGTATAAATACTATGAATAACAGTCATCAGAAGTATTGTCACTATGACAGAAATTAGGGGTGTGCGGGTAGACCTTTTTGCCGAGTCGGGTCGAGTCGAGTAATTTTCATTTCTGTCGGGTCGAATACCCGAAATTTTCGAGTACTCGAATCGGCCCGAATACTCGAATTCCTTCGGGTACCCGACAGTTATAGGGTTCCCGAATGCTTTCGGGTACTCGAACGTTTTCGGGTACTCGAACGTTTTCCGGTACTCTTATGTTTCGAAGTACTCGATTGTTTGCCGGTACCCGAAAGTTATAGGGTTCCCGAATGCTTTCGGGTACTCGAACGTTTTCGGGTACTCGAATGTTTCCGGGTACTCTTATGTTTCGAAGTACTCGCATGTTTGCCGGTACTTAGCTCGGGTACCCGTCGGATTTTAAGAAGAATGTCTCCATGCGTCCATGTCGTTGAGTAATTCAAATTTAGTTGAGTATCGGCTATGATTCCTCATTTCAATTTTTATATAATTTTCTAATTTTAAATTAGCAAATTAAATAAAAATTGAAATGAGGAGTCATAGCCAATACTCAACTAAATTTGAATTACTCAACGACATGGATGCATGGAGACATTCTTCTGAAAATCCGACGGGTACCCGCGCTAAGTACCGGCAAACATGCGAGTACTTCGGAACATTCGAGTACCCGAAAACGTTCGAGTACCCGAGACTGCGTCGGTACCTGATTTGTACAGTTGGGCAATAAAGTACGCATAGGGTCGAAATCCAGGCTTAAGCGTTTCAGTGTCTACGCTGTTGAATAGGCCCCTCGCCCCCATGCCTGCTCATTGAGAAGGTATACGCGGCAGACTACCTGCTCGAAGTAAAGTAAGAAACACTTCCGAAATATGTATTATAAATATAATAGCGGACCGACCGGTCGTAACGCATCGATGGACTTGCTCAACAGCGTAGACACTGAACCGCTTGAGCCTAAATTTTGACCTTATGCGTACTTTATTGCCCAGCTGTACATCGGGTACCCGACCATATCGAGTACCCGATTATATCGACTAATAAAGAAATCTCGACTCGACGACTACCCGACCCGACCCGAACATCGAGTACTCGAGTGAATCGGGTACTCGCACACCCCATTTCTGAAACTTGGTTGCATCCCGGGATCTGTGACGAGCTTGTCGCCCTTGAAAACTATTGTCTTTATCGCAATGATAGAATCGGAAAACTGGGTGGGGGAGTTGCGTGCTTTATTCATAATTCCTTAACATCTAAGTCTCTTGCTTCCTCTCCTTCCCAGTTCACAAATTCTCCTGAATTTCTCTTGCTCGAAATAAAGCTGGCTCGGGATAAGATCCTTTTTGCCTCGGTATATCGTAGGCCAAAGGGCCTTCTGCTCGATAACTTTGTTGACAAGCTCGCAAGTTTCTCTCACTACTATACAAATGTAATTATAACTGGCGACTTCAACTGTAATTTAAATAGTGAAAACTTTGAAGCTGAGTATCTGCGAGACTTCATCTTTACACACTCGTTTAATTAGTAACGGAGAACCGCCTGTCTCTTAGTTCCTCTATTTAGTTTAAGGGCCTTGCCCATCTTAGTCTTAAGTGTATCGTCCTGCTTCTTTCTGGTACATTGTTAAAAATTTATTTTCTATTTAAAAATTTTCTATTTAAAAATTTATTTTCTATTGTCTGGTTTTTTTTTTCTGCTATACTGTTACGATTGTGTTTCCTGTTTATTTTTATTCCTGTTTATTTTATTTTGTTTTCTCTTGTATCCAAACTTTGCCTTCTGGCTCGATTGAGCTATGGCATAATAAATGACAATCTATCTATCTATCTACCCCTAGTAATGATAATACTCCATCTGCAGTAGTAGAAATACTGCATAATTATCACACTTTCACTACTAGCGTATTATTTCGAGAAATCAACTTTTCAGATTATATCATATCGTGTTGGTTTCACTCCAAGTTTTTGCTACTATACTGGATGTACCGTTTTGTCACGATGTATATGTATGCATGCAGCATAGTAATATTTTGGATTTACAGAATAATTACATTTATGTATGGTGGTGGACCAGTGTAAGCTTTCAGTTTCAAAGAAAGTATACGCATATAGAAATAATTGCATCCGATGTGATATTTTCTCGCAATAATTCACTTTGTCCAAATTGGCAATGTATGAATTGTTACTCGTCAAAAGTTATTAATTATCTTGCAATTGTGATTCGGAAACTTTCAGATGAATCTTTGCATCGCATTCCTAGCCTCACGAATACTGTGAATGAGCGGTAACTTTGTCAATGTAAGTAATGGTTTACAATAGACAAGAACCAAAAAATGACCAGTGATTTGTATGATATAAGTATTATACTTGTGTTTCGATAATTGATAATTATTACGACAAATATATGTACATGCATATATGTATAGTTATAAAATAAGTAATTTCACGTGATCACTGTATAGTAAAGCGTCCGTGAAACGCTGTGATTTTTGCGAAAATTCAATATCTATTTCGTTATAGATATCGTAGATCTATTCCGTGAATATCTGAAAACCTATTTGCAGTGAAAAGAAGATCGATAAGTTATCAATTGCAACGAAAAATCGATAATACCGACGGAGGATAAAGTAGAGTGGTGCGGTGTAACCACTCTATCTAACAATAGATGGCACCGGCGTCGCACCTTATCGTGTTTCATTTCCCCTTAACATGAATTTCAGAATAATTATATTTTTGCTAGTTTGAAAAATCGATCGATATATCCGAAAAAATGATTTATCTCTGAGAACTGTCTTTTCAGCCGTCGGAGTATGGATTACAAGATACAAGAGTCGGCTGATATAGATTTCCACCGTTGACATTGAATTTCAGAACTGATTTCATTTTTTCTTGTTTGAAAAATCGATCGATATATTCGAAAAAATGATTTATCTTTAAGAACTGTCTTTTTAGGCGTCAGAGTATGGATTTCAAGATACGGGAGTAGGCTGATACAGATTTCCGCCGTTTATCGTGGATTTCAGAACTGATTTCATTTTTTCTAGTTTGAAAAATCGATCGATATATTCAAAAAAATGATTTATTTCCGAGAACTATCTTTTTACGCGTCAGAGTATGGATTTCAAGATACAGAAGTCGGCTGATATAGATTCCCACCGTTTAACATGAATTTCAGAACTAATTTTATTTTTTCTAGTTTGAAAAATCGATCGATATATTCGAAAAATCGATTTATCTCTAAGAACTGTCTTTTTACGCGTCAGAGTATGGGTTTCAAGATACAGGAGTCAGCTGATATAGATTTCCTTCGTTTACATGAATTTCAGAACTGATTTCATTTTCTCTAGTTTGAAAAATCCTTCGATATATTGGAAAAAATGATTTATCTCTAAGAACTGTCTTTTTACGCGTCAGAGTATGAATTTCAAGATACAGGAGTCAGCTGATATAGATTGATATAGATTTCCACCGTTTAACTTGAATTTCAGAACTGATTTAATTTTTTCTAGTTTGAAAAATCGATCGATATATTTGACAAAATGCTTTATCTCTAATAACTGTCTTTTTACGCGTCAAAGTATGAATTTCAAGATACAGGAGTCGGCTGATATAGATTTTTACCGTTTAACATGAATTTCAGAAGTGAATTTATTTTTTCTAGTTTGAAAAATCGATCGATATATTCGAAAAAATGATTTACCTGGAAAAACTGTCTTTTCACGCGTCAGAGTATGAATTCCAAGAAACAGGAGTCGCTTGATATAGATTTCCACCGTATAACATGAATTTCAGAACTGATTTTTTTTTCCAGTTCGAAAAATCGATCGATATATCTGAAAATATAATTTATCTCTAAGAACTGTCTTTTTATGCGTCAGAGTATGGATTTCAGGATACAGAAGTCGGCTGATATAGATTTCCACCTTTTAACACGAATTTCAGAACTGATTTTATTTTTTCTGAATCAAAAAATCGATCGATATATCCGAAAATATGATTTATCTCTAAGAACTGTCTTTTTGCCCGTCAGAGTATGGATTTCAGGATACAGGAGTCGGCTGATATAGATTTTCACCGTTTAACATGAATTTCAGAACTGAATTTATTTTTTCTAGTTTGAAAAATCGATCGATATATTCGGAAAAATGATTTATCTCTAAGAAATGTCTTCTCACGCGTCAGAGTATGGATTACAAGATACAGGAGTCGGCCGATATAGATTTCAACCGTTGAACATGAATTTCAAAACTGATGTTATTTTTTCTAGTTTGAAAAATCGATTGATATATTCGAAAAAATGATTTATCTCTAAGACCTGTCTTCTGACGCGTCAGAGTATGAATTTCAAGATACAGGAGTCGCTTGATATAGATTTCCACCGTTTTACATGAATTCCAGAACTGATTTTATTTTTTCTAGTTTGAAAAATCGATCGATATATTCGAAAAAATTATTTATCTCCAACAACTGTCTTTTTAGAGGTCAGAGTATGGCTTCCAAGATACAGGAGTCGGCTGATATAGATTTCCACCGTCTAACATGAATTTCAGAACTGATTTTATTCTTTCTAGTTTGAAAAATCGATCGATGTATTCGAAATAATGATTCATCCCTAAAAACTGTCTTTTTAGGCGTCATAGTATGGCTTTCAAGATACAGGAGTCGCTGATATGAATTTCCACCGTTTAGCATGAATTTGAGGACTGAATTTATTTTTTCTAGTTCGAAAAATTGATCGATATATCCGGAAATATGATTTATCTCTAAGAACTGTCTTTTTACGCGTTGGAGTATGGATTTCAATATACAGGAGTCATCTGATATAGATTTCCACCATTTATCATTAATTTCAGAACTGATTTTATTGTATCTAGTTTGAAAAATCGATCGATATATTCGAAAAAATGATTTATCTCTAACAACTGTCTTGTGACGCGTCAGAGTATGAATTTCAACATACAGGAGTCGCTTGATATAGATTTCCACCGTTTTACATGAATTCCAGAACTGATTTTATTTTTTCTAGTTTGAAAAATCGATCGATATATCCGGAAATATGATTTATCTCTAAGAACTGTCTTCTTAAGCGTCAAAGTATGGCTTTCAAGATACAGGAGTCCGCTGATATAGATTTCCACCTTTTAACACGAATTTCAGAACTGATTTTTTTTTTCTAGTTCAAAAAATCGATCGATATATCCGAAAATATGATTTATCTCTAAGAACTGTCTTTTTGCGCGTCGAAGTATGGATTTCAGGATACAGGAGTCGGCTGATATAGATTTTCACCGTTTAACATGAATTTCAGAACTGAATTTTTTTTTTCTAGTTTGAAAAATCGATCGATATATTCGGAAGAATGATTTATCTCTAAGAAATGTCTTCTCACGCGTCAAAGTATGGATTTCAAGATACAGGAGTCGGCTGATACAGATTTCCACCGTTTATCGTGAATTTCAGAACTGATTTCATTTTTTCTAGTTTGAAAAATCGATCGATATATTCAAAGAAATGATTTATTTCTAAGAACTGTCTTTTCACGCGTCATAGTATGGATTTCAAGATACAGGAGTCAGCTGATATAGATTCCCACCGTTTAACATGAATTTCAGAACTGATTTTATTTTTTTCTAGTTTGAAAAATCGATTGATATATTCGAAAAATCGATTCATCTCTAAGAACTGTCTTTTTACGCGTCAGAGTATGGATTTCAAGATACAGGATTCGGCTGATATTGATTTCCACCGTTTAACATGAATTTCAGAACTGATTTTATATTATCTAGTTTGAAAAATCGATCGATATATTCGAAAAAACGATTCATCTCTAAGAACTGTCTTTTTACGCGTCAGAGTATGGATTTCAAAATACAGGAGTCGGCTGATACAGATTTCCACCGTTTAACATGAATTTCGGAACTGATTTTATTTTCTCTGGTTTGAAAAATCCATCGATATATTGGGAAAAATGATTTATCTCTCAAAACTGTCTTTTTACGCGTCAGAGTCTGGATTTCAAGATACAGGAGTCGGCTGATACAGATTTTCACCGTTTAACATGAATTTCAGAACTGATTTTATTTTCTCTAGTTTGAAAAATCCATCGATATATTGGAAAAAACGATTTATCTCTAAGAACTGTCTTTCTACGCGTCAGAGTATGGATTTCAAGATACAGGAGTCGGCTGATATAGATTTTTACCGTTTAACATGAATTTCAGAAGTGAATTTATTTTTTCTAGTTTGAAAAATCGATCGATATATTCGAAAAAATGATTTACCTGGAAAAACTGTCTTTTCACGCGTCAGAGTATGAATTCCAAGAAACAGGAGTCGCTTGATATAGATTTCCACCGTATAACATGAATTTCAGAACTGATTTTTTTTTCCAGTTCGAAAAATCGATCGATATATCTGAAAATATAATTTATCTCCAAGAACTGTCTTTTTATGCGTCAGAGTATGGATTTCAGGATACAGGAGTGGGCTGATATAGATTTCCACCTTTTAACACGAATTTCAGAACTGATTTTATTTCTTCTGAATCGAAAAATCGATCGATATATCCGAAAATATGATTTATCTCTAAGAACTGTCTTTTTGCCCGTCAGAGTATGGATTTCAGGATACAGGAGTCGGCTGATATAGATTTTTACCGTTTAACATGAATTTCAGAACTGAATTTATTTTTTCTAGTTTGAAAAATCGATCTATATATTCGGAAGAATGATTTATCTCTAAGAAATGTCTTCTCACGCGTCAAAGTATGGATTTCAAGATACAGGAGTCGGCCGATATAGATTTCAATTGTTGAACATGAATTTCAGAACTGATTTTATTTTTTCTAGTTTGAAAAATCGATTGTCATATTCGAAAAAATGATTTATCTCTAAGACCTGTCTTCTGACGCGTCAGAGTATGAATTTCAAGATACAGGAGTCGCTTGATATAGATTTCCACCGTTTTACATGAATTCCAGAACTGATTTTATTTTTTCTAGCTTGAAAAATCGATCGATATATTCGAAAAAATGATTTATTTTCAAGAACTGTCTTTTTAGAGGTCAGAGTATGGCTTCCAAGATACAGGAGTCGGCTGATATAGATTTCCACCGTCTCACATGAATTTCAGAACTGATTTTATTTTTTCTAGTTTGAAAAATCGCTCGATGTATTCGAAATAATGATTCATCTCTAAAAACTGTCTTTTGACGCGTCAGAGTATGGTTTTCAAGATACAGAAGTCAGCTGATATAGATTTCCTTCGTTTAACATGAATTTCAGAACTGATTTTATTTTCTCTAGTTTGAAAAATCCATCGATATATTGGAAAAAATGATTTATCTTTAAGAACTGTCTTTTCAGGCGTCAGAGTATGGATTTCAAGATACAGGAGTCAGCTGATATAGATTTCCACCGTTTAACATGAATTTCAGAACTGATTTTTTTTTTCTAGATTGAAAAATCGATCGATATATTCGAAAAAATGATTTATTTCTAAGAACTTTCTTTTTACGCGTCAGAGTATGGATTTCAAGATACAGGAGTCGGCTGATATAGATTTCCACCGTTTAACATGAATTTCAGAACTGAATTTATTTTTTCTAGTTTGAAAAATCGATCGATATATTCGGAAAAATGATTTATCTCTAAGAAATGTCTTCTCACGCGTCAGAGTATGGATTACAAGATACAGGAGTCGGCCGATATAGATTTCAACCGTTGAACATGAATTTCAAAACTGATGTTATTTTTTCTAGTTTGAAAAATCGATTGATATATTCGAAAAAATGATTTATCTCTAAGACCTGTCTTCTGACGCGTCAGAGTATGAATTTCAAGATACAGGAGTCGCTTGATATAGATTTTCACCGTTTTACATGAATTCCAGAACTGATTTTATTTTTTCTAGTTTGAAAAATCGATCGATATATTCGAAAAAATTATTTATCTCCAACAACTGTCTTTTTAGAGGTCAGAGTATGGCTTCCAAGATACAGGAGTCGGCTGATATAGATTTCCACCGTCTAACATGAATTTCAGAACTGATTTTATTCTTTCTAGTTTGAAAAATCGATCGATGTATTCGAAATAATGATTCATCCCTAAAAACTGTCTTTTTAGGCGTCATAGTATGGCTTTCAAGATACAGGAGTCGCTGATATGAATTTCCACCGTTTAGCATGAATTTGAGGACTGAATTTATTTTTTCTAGTTCGAAAAATTGATCGATATATCCGGAAATATGATTTATCTCTAAGAACTGTCTTTTTACGCGTTGGAGTATGGATTTCAATATACAGGAGTCATCTGATATAGATTTCCACCATTTATCATTAATTTCAGAACTGATTTTATTGTATCTAGTTTGAAAAATCGATCGATATATTCGAAAAAATGATTTATCTCTAACAACTGTCTTCTGACGCGTCAGAGTATGAATTTCAACATACAGGAGTCGCTTGATATAGATTTCCACCGTTTTACATGAATTCCAGAACTGATTTTATTTTTTCTAGTTTGAAAAATCGATCGATATATCCGGAAATATGATTTATCTCTAAGAACTGTCTTCTTAAGCGTCAAAGTATGGCTTTCAAGATACAGGAGTCCGCTGATATAGATTTCCACCTTTTAACACGAATTTCAGAACTGATTTTTTTTTTCTAGTTCAAAAAATCGATCAATATATCCGAAAATATGATTTATCTCTAAGAACTGTCTTTTTGCGCGTCGAAGTATGGATTTCAGGATACAGGAGTCGGCTGATATAGATTTTCACCGTTTAACATGAATTTCAGAACTGAATTTTTTTTTTCTAGTTTGAAAAATCGATCGATATATTCGGAAGAATGATTTATCTCTAAGAAATGTCTTCTCACGCGTCAAAGTATGGATTTCAAGATACAGGAGTCAGCTGATATAGATTCCCACCGTTTAACATGAATTTCAGAACTGATTTTATTTTTTTCTAGTTTGAAAAATCGATTGATATATTCGAAAAATCGATTCATCTCTAAGAACTGTCTTTTTACGCGTCAGAGTATGGATTTCAAGATACAGGATTCGGCTGATATAGATTTCCACCGTTTAACATGAATTTCAGAACTGATTTTATATTATCTAGTTTGAAAAATCGATCGATATATTCGAAAAAACGATTCATCTCTAAGAACTGTCTTTTTACGCGTCAGAGTATGGATTTCAAATTACAGGAGTCGGCTGATACAGATTTCCACCGTTTAACATGAATTTCGGAACTGATTTTATTTTCTCTGGTTTGAAAAATCCATCGATATATTGGGAAAAATGATTTATCTCTCAAAACTGTCTTTTTACGCGTCAGAGTCTGGATTTCAAGATACAGGAGTCGGCTGATACAGATTTTCACCGTTTAACATGAATTTCAGAACTGATTTTATTTTCTCTAGTTTGAAAAATCCATCGATATATTGGAAAAAACGATTTATCTCTAAGAACTGTCTTTCTACGCGTCAGAGTATGGATTTCAAGATACAGGAGTCGGCTGATATAGATTTTTACCGTTTAACATGAATTTCAGAAGTGAATTTATTTTTTCTAGTTTGAAAAATCGATCGATATATTCGAAAAAATGATTTACCTGGAAAAACTGTCTTTTCACGCGTCAGAGTATGAATTCCAAGAAACAGGAGTCGCTTGATATAGATTTCCACCGTATAACATGAATTTCAGAACTGATTTTTTTTTCCAGTTCGAAAAATCGATCGATATATCTGAAAATATAATTTATCTCCAAGAACTGTCTTTTTATGCGTCAGAGTATGGATTTCAGGATACAGGAGTCGGCTGATATAGATTTCCACCTTTTAACACGAATTTCAGAACTGATTTTATTTTTTCTGAATCGAAAAATCGATCGATATATCCGAAAATATGATTTATCTCTAAGAACTGTCTTTTTGCCCGTCAGAGTATGGATTTCAGGATACAGGAGTCGGCTGATATAGATTTTTACCGTTTAACATGAATTTCAGAACTGAATTTATTTTTTCTAGTTTGAAAAATCGATCGATATATTCGGAAGAATGATTTATCTCTAAGAAATGTCTTCTCACGCGTCAAAGTATGGATTTCAAGATACAGGAGTCGGCCGATATAGATTTCAATTGTTGAACATGAATTTCAGAACTGATTTTATTTTTTCTAGTTTGAAAAATCGATTGTCATATTCGAAAAAATGATTTATCTCTAAGACCTGTCTTCTGACGCGTCAGAGTATGAATTTCAAGATACAGGAGTCGCTTGATATAGATTTCCACCGTTTTACATGAATTCCAGAACTGATTTTATTTTTTCTAGCTTGAAAAATCGATCGATATATTCGAAAAAATGATTTATTTTCAAGAACTGTCTTTTTAGAGGTCAGAGTATGGCTTCCAAGATACAGGAGTCGGCTGATATAGATTTCCACCGTCTCACATGAATTTCAGAACTGATTTTATTTTTTCTAGTTTGAAAAATCGCTCGATGTATTCGAAATAATGATTCATCTCTAAAAACTGTCTTTTGACGCGTCAGAGTATGGTTTTCAAGATACAGAAGTCAGCTGATATAGATTTCCTTCGTTTAACATGAATTTCAGAACTGATTTTATTTTCTCTAGTTTGAAAAATCCATCGATATATTGGAAAAAATGATTTATCTTTAAGAACTGTCTTTTCAGGCGTCAGAGTATGGATTTCAAGATACAGGAGTCAGCTGATATAGATTTCCACCGTTTAACATGAATTTCAGAACTGATTTTTTTTTTCTAGATTGAAAAATCGATCGATATATTCGAAAAAATGATTTATTTCTAAGAACTTTCTTTTTACGCGTCAGAGTATGGATTTCAAGATACAGGAGTCGGCTGATATAGATTTCCACCGTTTAACATGAATTTCAGAACTGAATTTATTCTTTCTAGTTTGAAAAATCGATCGATATATTCGGAAAAATGATTTATCTCTAAGAAATGTCTTCTCACGCGTCAGAGTATGGATTACAAGATACAGGAGTCGGCCGATATAGATTTCAACCGTTGAACATGAATTTCAAAACTGATGTTATTTTTTCTAGTTTGAAAAATCGATTGATATATTCGAAAAAATGATTTATCTCTAAGACCTGTCTTCTGACGCGTCAGAGTATGAATTTCAAGATACAGGAGTCGCTTGATATAGATTTCCACCGTTTTACATGAATTCCAGAACTGATTTTATTTTTTCTAGTTTGAAAAATCGATCGATATATTCGAAAAAATTATTTATCTCCAACAACTGTCTTTTTAGAGGTCAGAGTATGGCTTCCAAGATACAGGAGTCGGCTGATATAGATTTCCACCGTCTAACATGAATTTCAGAACTGATTTTATTCTTTCTAGTTTGAAAAATCGATCGATGTATTCGAAATAATGATTCATCCCTAAAAACTGTCTTCTTAGGCGTCATAGTATGGCTTTCAAGATACAGGAGTCGCTGATATGAATTTCCACCGTTTAGCATGAATTTGAGGACTGAATTTATTTTTTCTAGTTCGAAAAATTGATCGATATATCCGGAAATATGATTTATCTCTAAGAACTGTCTTTTTACGCGTTGGAGTATGGATTTCAATATACAGGAGTCATCTGATATAGATTTCCACCATTTATCATTAATTTCAGAACTGATTTTATTGTATCTAGTTTGAAAAATCGATCGATATATTCGAAAAAATGATTTATCTCTAACAACTGTCTTCTGACGCGTCAGAGTATGAATTTCAACATACAGGATTCGCTTGATATAGATTTCCACCGTTTTACATGAATTCCAGAACTGATTTTATTTTTTCTAGTTTGAAAAATCGATCGATATATCCGGAAATATGATTTATCTCTAAGAACTGTCTTCTTAAGCGTCAAAGTATGGCTTTCAAGATACAGGAGTCCGCTGATATAGATTTCCACCTTTTAACACGAATTTCAGAACTGATTTTTTTTTTCTAGTTCAAAAAATCGATCAATATATCCGAAAATATGATTTATCTCTAAGAACTGTCTTTTTGCGCGTCGAAGTATGGATTTCAGGATACAGGAGTCGGCTGATATAGATTTTCACCGTTTAACATGAATTTCAGAACTGAATTTTTTTTTTCTAGTTTGAAAAATCGATCGATATATTCGGAAGAATGATTTATCTCTAAGAAATGTCTTCTCACGCGTCAAAGTATGGATTTCAAGATACAGGAGTCGGCTGATACAGATTTCCACCGTTTATCGTGAATTTCAGAACTGATTTCATTTTTTCTAGTTTGAAAAATCGATCGATATATTCAAAGAAATGATTTATTTCTAAGAACTGTCTTTTCACGCGTCATAGTATGGATTTCAAGATACAGGAGTCAGCTGATATAGATTCCCACCGTTTAACATGAATTTCAGAACTGATTTTATTTTTTTCTAGTTTGAAAAATCGATTGATATATTCGAAAAATCGATTCATCTCTAAGAACTGTCTTTTTACGCGTCAGAGTATGGATTTCAAGATACAGGATTCGGCTGATATAGATTTCCACCGTTTAACATGAATTTCAGAACTGATTTTATATTATCTAGTTTGAAAAATCGATCGATATATTCGAAAACACGATTCATCTCTAAGAACTGTCTTTTTACGCGTCAGAGTATGGATTTCAAAATACAGGAGTCGGCTGATACAGATTTCCACCGTTTAACATGAATTTCGGAACTGATTTTATTTTCTCTGGTTTGAAAAATCCATCGATATATTGGGAAAAATGATTTATCTCTCAAAACTGTCTTTTTACGCGTCAGAGTCTGGATTTCAAGATACAGGAGTCGGCTGATACAGATTTTCACCGTTTAACATGAATTTCAGAACTGATTTTATTTTCTCTAGTTTGAAAAATCCATCGATATATTGGAAAAAACGATTTATCTCTAAGAACTGTCTTTCTACGCGTCAGAGTATGGATTTCAAGATACAGGAGTCGGCTGATATAGATTTTTACCGTTTAACATGAATTTCAGGAGTGAATTTATTTTTTCTAGTTTGAAAAATCGATCGATATATTCGAAAAAATGATTTACCTGGAAAAACTGTCTTTTCACGCGTCAGAGTATGAATTCCAAGAAACAGGAGTCGCTTGATATAGATTTCCACCGTATAACATGAATTTCAGAACTGATTTTTTTTTCCAGTTCGAAAAATCGATCGATATATCTGAAAATATAATTTATCTCCAAGAACTGTCTTTTTATGCGTCAGAGTATGGATTTCAGGATACAGGAGTCGGCTGATATAGATTTCCACCTTTTAACACGAATTTCAGAACTGATTTTATTTTTTCTGAATCGAAAAATCGATCGATATATCCGAAAATATGATTTATCTCTAAGAACTGTCTTTTTGCCCGTCAGAGTATGGATTTCAGGATACAGGAGTCGGCTGATATAGATTTTTACCGTTTAACATGAATTTCAGAACTGAATTTATTTTTTCTAGTTTGAAAAATCGATCGATATATTCGGAAGAATGATTTATCTCTAAGAAATGTCTTCTCACGCGTCAAAGTATGGATTTCAAGATACAGGAGTCGGCCGATATAGATTTCAATTGTTGAACATGAATTTCAGAACTGATTTTATTTTTTCTAGTTTGAAAAATCGATTGTCATATTCGAAAAAATGATTTATCTCTAAGACCTGTCTTCTGACGCGTCAGAGTATGAATTTCAAGATACAGGAGTCGCTTGATATAGATTTCCACCGTTTTACATGAATTCCAGAACTGATTTTATTTTTTCTAGCTTGAAAAATCGATCGATATATTCGAAAAAATGATTTATTTTCAAGAACTGTCTTTTTAGAGGTCAGAGTATGGCTTCCAAGATACAGGAGTCGGCTGATATAGATTTCCACCGTCTCACATGAATTTCAGAACTGATTTTATTTTTTCTAGTTTGAAAAATCGCTCGATGTATTCGAAATAATGATTCATCTCTAAAAACTGTCTTTTGACGCGTCAGAGTATGGTTTTCAAGATACAGAAGTCAGCTGATATAGATTTCCTTCGTTTAACATGAATTTCAGAACTGATTTTATTTTCTCTAGTTTGAAAAATCCATCGATATATTGGAAAAAATGATTTATCTTTAAGAACTGTCTTTTCAGGCGTCAGAGTATGGATTTCAAGATACAGGAGTCAGCTGATATAGATTTCCACCGTTTAACATGAATTTCAGAACTGATTTTTTTTTTCTAGATTGAAAAATCGATCGATATATTCGAAAAAATGATTTATTTCTAAGAACTTTCTTTTTACGCGTCAGAGTATGGATTTCAAGATACAGGAGTCGGCTGATATAGATTTCCACCGTTTAACATGAATTTCAGAACTGAATTTATTCTTTCTAGTTTGAAAAATCGATCGATATATTCGGAAAAATGATTTATCTCTAAGAAATGTCTTCTCACGCGTCAGAGTATGGATTACAAGATACAGGAGTCGGCCGATATAGATTTCAACCGTTGAACATGAATTTCAAAACTGATGTTATTTTTTCTAGTTTGAAAAATCGATTGATATATTCGAAAAAATGATTTATCTCTAAGACCTGTCTTCTGACGCGTCAGAGTATGAATTTCAAGATACAGGAGTCGCTTGATATAGATTTCCACTGTTTTACATGAATTCCAGAACTGATTTTATTTTTTCTAGTTTGAAAAATCGATCGATATATTCGAAAAAATTATTTATCTCCAACAACTGTCTTTTTAGAGGTCAGAGTATGGCTTCCAAGATACAGGAGTCGGCTGATATAGATTTCCACCGTCTAACATGAATTTCAGAACTGATTTTATTCTTTCTAGTTTGAAAAATCGATCGATGTATTCGAAATAATGATTCATCCCTAAAAACTGTCTTCTTAGGCGTCATAGTATGGCTTTCAAGATACAGGAGTCGCTGATATGAATTTCCACCGTTTAGCATGAATTTGAGGACTGAATTTATTTTTTCTAGTTCGAAAAATTGATCGATATATCCGGAAATATGATTTATCTCTAAGAACTGTCTTTTTACGCGTTGGAGTATGGATTTCAATATACAGGAGTCATCTGATATAGATTTCCACCATTTATCATTAATTTCAGAACTGATTTTATTGTATCTAGTTTGAAAAATCGATCGATATATTCGAAAAAATGATTTATCTCTAACAACTGTCTTCTGACGCGTCAGAGTATGAATTTCAACATACAGGAGTCGCTTGATATAGATTTCCACCGTTTTACATGAATTCCAGAACTGATTTTATTTTTTCTAGTTTGAAAAATCGATCGATATATCCGGAAATATGATTTATCTCTAAGAACTGTCTTCTTAAGCGTCAAAGTATGGCTTTCAAGATACAGGAGTCCGCTGATATAGATTTCCACCTTTTAACACGAATTTCAGAACTGATTTTTTTTTTCTAGTTCAAAAAATCGATCGATATATCCGAAAATATGATTTATCTCTAAGAACTGTCTTTTTGCGCGTCGAAGTATGGATTTCAGGATACAGGAGTCGGCTGATATAGATTTTCACCGTTTAACATGAATTTCAGAACTGATTTTTTTTTTTCTAGTTTGAAAAATCGATCGATATATTCGGAAGAATGATTTATCTCTAAGAAATGTCTTCTCACGCGTCAAAGTATGGATTTCAAGATACAGGAGTCGGCTAATACAGATTTCCACCGTTTATCGTGAATTTCAGAACTGATTTCATTTTTTCTAGTTTGAAAAATCGATCGATATATTCAAAGAAATGATTTATTTCTAAGAACTGTCTTTTCACGCGTCATAGTATGGATTTCAAGATACAGGAGTCAGCTGATATAGATTCCCACCGTTTAACATGAATTTCAGAACTGATTTTATTTTTTTCTAGTTTGAAAAATCGATTGATATATTCGAAAAATCGATTCATCTCTAAGAACTGTCTTTTTACGCGTCAGAGTATGGATTTCAAGATACAGGATTCGGCTGATATAGATTTCCACCGTTTAACATGAATTTCAGAACTGATTTTATATTATCTAGTTTGAAAAATCGATCGATATATTCGAAAAAACGATTCATCTCTAAGAACTGTCTTTTTACGCGTCAGAGTATGGATTTCAAAATACAGGAGTCGGCTGATACAGATTTCCACCGTTTAACATGAATTTCGGAACTGATTTTATTTTCTCTGGTTTGAAAAATCCATCGATATATTGGGAAAAATGATTTATCTCTCAAAACTGTCTTTTTACGCGTCAGAGTCTGGATTTCAAGATACAGGAGTCGGCTGATACAGATTTTCACCGTTTAACATGAATTTCAGAACTGATTTTATTTTCTCTAGTTTGAAAAATCCATCGATATATTGGAAAAAACGATTTATCTCTAAGAACTGTCTTTCTACGCGTCAGAGTATGGATTTCAAGATACAGGAGTCGGCTGATATAGATTTTTACCGTTTAACATGAATTTCAGAAGTGAATTTATTTTTTCTAGTTTGAAAAATCGATCGATATATTCGAAAAAATGATTTACCTGGAAAAACTGTCTTTTCACGCGTCAGAGTATGAATTCCAAGAAACAGGAGTCGCTTGATATAGATTTCCACCGTATAACATGAATTTCAGAACTGATTTTTTTTTCCAGTTCGAAAAATCGATCGATATATCTGAAAATATAATTTATCTCCAAGAACTGTCTTTTTATGCGTCAGAGTATGGATTTCAGGATACAGGAGTCGGCTGATATAGATTTCCACCTTTTAACACGAATTTCAGAACTGATTTTATTTTTTCTGAATCGAAAAATCGATCGATATATCCGAAAATATGATTTATCTCTAAGAACTGTCTTTTTGCCCGTCAGAGTATGGATTTCAGGATACAGGAGTCGGCTGATATAGATTTTCACCGTTTAACATGAATTTCAGAACTGAATTTATTTTTTCTAGTTTGAAAAATCGATCGATATATTCGGAAGAATGATTTATCTCTAAGAAATGTCTTCTCACGCGTCAAAGTATGGATTTCAAGATACAGGAGTCGGCCGATATAGATTTCAATTGTTGAACATGAATTTCAGAACTGATTTTATTTTTTCTAGTTTGAAAAATCGATTGTCATATTCGAAAAAATGATTTATCTCTAAGACCTGTCTTCTGACGCGTCAGAGTATGAATTTCAAGATACAGGAGTCGCTTGATATAGATTTCCACCGTTTTACATGAATTCCAGAACTGATTTTATTTTTTCTAGCTTGAAAAATCGATCGATATATTCGAAAAAATGATTTATTTTCAAGAACTGTCTTTTCAGAGGTCAGAGTATGGCTTCCAAGATACAGGAGTCGGCTGATATAGATTTCCACCGTCTCACATGAATTTCAGAACTGATTTTATTTTTTCTAGTTTGAAAAATCGCTCGATGTATTCGAAATAATGATTCATCTCTAAAAACTGTCTTTTGACGCGTCAGAGTATGGTTTTAAGATACAGAAGTCAGCTGATATAGATTTCCTTCGTTTAACATGAATTTCAGAACTGATTTTATTTTCTCTAGTTTGAAAAATCCCTCGATATATTGGAAAAAATGATTTATCTCTAAGAACTGTCTTTTTACGCGTCAGAGTATGAATTTCAAGATACAGGAGTCAGCTGATATAGATTGATATAGATTTCCACCGTTTAACTTGAATTTCAGAACTGATTTAATTTTTTCTAGTTTGAAAAATCGATCGATATATTTGACAAAATGATTTATCTCTAATAACTGTCTTTTTACGCGTCAGAGTATGAATTTCAAGATACAGGAGTCGGCTGATATAGATTTCCATCGTTTAACATGAATTTCAGAACTGATTTCATTTTATCTAGTTTGAAAAATCGATCGATGTATTCGAATAAATAATTTATCTCTAACAACTGTCTTTTTCCGCGTCAGAGTATGGATTTCGAGATACAGGAGTCGGCTGATACAGATTTCCACCGTTGAACATGAATTTCAGAACTGATTTTATTTTCTCTAGTTTGAAAAATCCATCGATATATTGGAAAAAATGATTTATCTTTAAGAACTGTCTTTTCAGGCGTCAGAGTATGGATTTCAAGATACAGGAGTCAGCTGATATAGATTTCCACCGTTCAACATGAATTTCAGAACTGATTTTTTTTTTCTAGATTGAAAAATCGATCGATATATTCGAAAAAATGATTTATTTCTAAGAACTTTCTTTTTACGCGTCAGAGTATGGATTTCAAGATACAGGAGTCGGCTGATATAGATTTCCACCGTTTAACATGAATTTCAGAACTGAATTTATTTTTTCTAGTTTGAAAAATCGATCGATATATTCGGAAAAATGATTTATCTCTAAGAAATGTCTTCTCACGCGTCAGAGTATGGATTACAAGATACAGGAGTCGGCCGATATAGATTTCAACCGTTGAACATGAATTTCAAAACTGATGTTATTTTTTCTAGTTTGAAAAATCGATTGATATATTCGAAAAAATGATTTATCTCTAAGACCTGTCTTCTGACGCGTCAGAGTATGAATTTCAAGATACAGGAGTCGCTTGATATAGATTTCCACCGTTTTACATGAATTCCAGAACTGATTTTATTTTTTCTAGTTTGAAAAATCGATCGATATATTCGAAAAAATTATTTATCTCCAACAACTGTCTTTTTAGAGGTCAGAGTATGGCTTCCAAGATACAGGAGTCGGCTGATATAGATTTCCACCGTCTAACATGAATTTCAGAACTGATTTTATTCTTTCTAGTTTGAAAAATCGATCGATGTATTCGAAATAATGATTCATCCCTAAAAACTGTCTTTTTAGGCGTCATAGTATGGCTTTCAAGATACAGGAGTCGCTGATATGAATTTCCACCGTTTAGCATGAATTTGAGGACTGAATTTATTTTTTCTAGTTCGAAAAATTGATCGATATATCCGGAAATATGATTTATCTCTAAGAACTGTCTTTTTACGCGTTGGAGTATGGATTTCAATATACAGGAGTCATCTGATATAGATTTCCACCATTTATCATTAATTTCAGAACTGATTTTATTGTATCTAGTTTGAAAAATCGATCGATATATTCGAAAAAATGATTTATCTCTAACAACTGTCTTCTGACGCGTCAGAGTATGAATTTCAACATACAGGAGTCGCTTGATATAGATTTCCACCGTTTTACATGAATTCCAGAACTGATTTTATTTTTTCTAGTTTGAAAAATCGATCGATATATCCGGAAATATGATTTATCTCTAAGAACTGTCTTCTTAAGCGTCAAAGTATGGCTTTCAAGATACAGGAGTCCGCTGATATAGATTTCCACCTTTTAACACGAATTTCAGAACTGATTTTTTTTTTCTAGTTCAAAAAATCGATCGATATATCCGAAAATATGATTTATCTCTAAGAACTGTCTTTTTGCGCGTCGAAGTATGGATTTCAGGATACAGGAGTCGGCTGATATAGATTTCCACCGTTTAACATGAATTTCAGAACTGATTTTATATTATCTAGTTTGAAAAATCGATCGATATATTCGAAAAAACGATTCATCTCTAAGAACTGTCTTTTTACGCGTCAGAGTATGGATTTCAAAATACAGGAGTCGGCTGATACAGATTTCCACCGTTTAACATGAATTTCGGAACTGATTTTATTTTCTCTGGTTTGAAAAATCCATCGATATATTGGAAAAAACGATTTATCTCTAAGAACTGTCTTTCTACGCGTCAGAGTATGGATTTCAAGATACAGGAGTCGGCTGATACAGATTTTCACCGTTTAACATGAATTTCAGAACTGATTTTATTTTCTCTAGTTTGAAAAATCCATCGATATATTGGAAAAAACGATTTATCTCTAAGAACTGTCTTTCTACGCGTCAGAGTATGGATTTCAAGATACAGGAGTCGGCTGATATAGATTTTTACCGTTTAACATGAATTTCAGAAGTGAATTTATTTTTTCTAGTTTGAAAAATCGATCGATATATTCGAAAAAATGATTTACCTGGAAAAACTGTCTTTTCACGCGTCAGAGTATGAATTCCAAGAAACAGGAGTCGCTTGATATAGATTTCCACCGTATAACATGAATTTCAGAACTGATTTTTTTTTCCAGTTCGAAAAATCGATCGATATATCTGAAAATATAATTTATCTCCAAGAACTGTCTTTTTATGCGTCAGAGTATGGATTTCAGGATACAGGAGTCGGCTGATATAGATTTCCACCTTTTAACACGAATTTCAGAACTGATTTTATTTTTTCTGAATCGAAAAATCGATCGATATATCCGAAAATATGATTTATCTCTAAGAACTGTCTTTTTGCCCGTCAGAGTATGGATTTCAGGATACAGGAGTCGGCTGATATAGATTTTCACCGTTTAACATGAATTTCAGAACTGAATTTATTTTTTCTAGTTTGAAAAATCGATCGATATATTCGGAAGAATGATTTATCTCTAAGAAATGTCTTCTCACGCGTCAAAGTATGGATTTCAAGATACAGGAGTCGGCCGATATAGATTTCAATTGTTGAACATGAATTTCAGAACTGATTTTATTTTTTCTAGTTTGAAAAATCGATTGTCATATTCGAAAAAATGATTTATCTCTAAGACCTGTCTTCTGACGCGTCAGAGTATGAATTTCAAGATACAGGAGTCGCTTGATATAGATTTCCACCGTTTTACATGAATTTCAGAACTGATTTTATTTTTTCTAGCTTGAAAAATCGATCGATATATTCGAAAAAATGATTTATTCTCAAGAACTGTCTTTTTAGAGGTCAGAGTATGGCTTCCAAGATACAGGAGTCGGCTGATATAGATTTCCACCGTCTCACATGAATTTCAGAACTGATTTTATTTTTTCTAGTTTGAAAAATCGCTCGATGTATTCGAAATAATGATTCATCTCTAAAAACTGTCTTTTTACGCGTCAGAGTATGGTTTTCAAGATACAGAAGTCAGCTGATATAGATTTCCTTCGTTTAACATGAATTTCAGAACTGATTTTATTTTCTCTAGTTTGAAAAATCCCTCGATATATTGGAAAAAATGATTTAGCTCTAAGAACTGTCTCTTTACGCGTCAGAGTATGAATTTCAAGATACAGGAGTCAGCTGATATAGATTGATATAGATTTCCACCGTTTAACTTGAATTTCAGAACTGATTTAATTTTTTCTAGTTTGAAAAATCGATCGATATATTTGACAAAATGATTTATCTCTAATAACTGTCTTTTTACGCGTCAGAGTATGAATTTCAAGATACAGGAGTCGGCTGATATAGATTTCCATCGTTTAACATGAATTTCAGAACTGATTTCATTTTATCTAGTTTGAAAAATCGATCGATGTATTCGAATAAATGATTTATCTCTAACAACTGTCTTTTTCCGCGTCAGAGTATGGATTTCGAGATACAGGAGTCGGCTGATACAGATTTCCACCGTTGAACATGAATTTCAGAACTGATTTTATTTTCTCTAGTTTGAAAAATCCATCGATATATTGGAAAAAATGATTTATCTTTAAGAACTGTCTTTTCAGGCGTCAGAGTATGGATTTCAAGATACAGGAGTCAGCTGATATAGATTTCCACCGTTTAACATGAATTTCAAAACTGATTTTTTTTTTCTAGATTGAAAAATCGATCGATATATTCGAAAAAATGATTGATTTCTAAGAACTTTCTTTTTACGCGTCAGAGTATGGATTTCAAGATACAGGAGTCGGCTGATATAGATTTCCACCGTTTAACATGAATTTCAGAACTGAATTTATTTTTTCTAGTTTGAAAAATCGATCGATATATTCGGAAAAATGATTTATCTCTAAGAAATGTCTTCTCACGCGTCAGAGTATGGATTACAAGATACAGGAGTCGGCCGATATAGATTTCAACCGTTGAACATGAATTTCAGAACTGATGTTATTTTTTCTAGTTTGAAAAATCGATTGATATATTCGAAAAAATGATTTATCTCTAAGACCTGTCTTCTGACGCGTCAGAGTATAAATTTCAAGATACAGGAGTCGCTTGATATAGATTTCCACCGTTTTACATGACTTCCAGAACTGATTTTATTTTTTCTAGTTTGAAAAATCGATCGATATATTCGAAAAAATGATTTATCTCCAACAACTGTCTTTTTAGAGGTCAGAGTATGGCTTCCAAGATACAGGAGTCGGCTGATATAGATTTCCACCGTCTAACATGAATTTCAGAACTCATTTTATTCTTTCTAGTTTGAAAAATCGATCGATGTATTCGAAATAATGATTCATCCCTAAAAACTGTCTTTTTAGGCGTCATAGTATGGCTTTCAAGATACAGGAGTCGCTGATATGAATTTCCACCGTTTAACATGAATTCGAGGACTGAATTTATTTTTTCTAGTTCGAAAAATTGATCGATATATCCGGAAATATGATTTATCTCTAAGAACTGTCTTTTTACGCGTCGGAGTATGGATTCCAATATACAGGATTCATCTGATATAGATATCCACCATTTATCATTAATTTCAAAACTGATTTTATTGTATCTAGTTTGAAAAATCGATCGATATATTCGAAAAAATGATTTATCTCTAACAACTGTCTTCTGACGCGTCAGGGTATGAATTTCAACATACAGGAGTCGCTTGATATAGATTTCTACCGTTTTACATGAATTTCAGAACTGATTTTATTTTTTCTAGTTTGAAAAATCGATCGATATATCCGGAAATATGATTTATCTCTGAGAACTGTCTTCTTAAGCGTCAGAGTATGGCTTTCAAGATACAGGAGTCCGCTGATATAGATTTTCACCTTTAAACACGAATTTCAGAACTGATTTTTTTTTTCTAGTTCAAAAAATCGATCGATATATCCGAAAATATGATTTATCTCTAAGAACTGTCTTTTTGCGCGTCAGAGTATGGATTTCGAGATACAGGAGTCGGCTGATACAGATTTCCACCGTTGAACATGAATTTCAGAACTGATTTTATTTTCTCTAGTTTGAAAAATCCATCGATATATTGGAAAAAATGATTTATCTCTAAGAACTGTCTTTTCAGGCGTCAGAGTATGGATTTCAAGATACAGGAGTCAGCTGATATGGATTTCCACCGTTTAACATGAATTTCAGAACTGATTTTTTTTTTCTAGATTGAAAAATCGATCGATATATTCGAAAAAATGATTTATTTCTGAGAACTTTCTTTTTACGCGTCAGAGTATGGATTTCAAGATACAGGAGTCGGCTGATATAAATTTCCACCGTTTAACATGAATTTCATAACTGAATTTATTTTTTCTAGTTTGAAAAATCGATCGATATATTCGGAAAAATGATTTATCTCTAAGAAATGTCTTCTCACGCGTCAGAGTATGGATTGCAAGATACAGGAGTCGGCCGATATAGATTTCAACCGTTGAACATGAATTTCAGAACTGATGTTATTTTTTCTAGTTTGAAAAATCGATTGATATATTCGAAAAAATGATTTATCTCTAAGACCTGTCTTCTGACGCGTCAGAGTATGAATTTCAAGATACAGGAGTCGCTTGATATAGATTTCCACCGTTTTACATGAATTCCAGAACTGATTTTATTCTTTCTAGTTTGAAAAATCGATCGATATATTCGAAAAAATGATTTATCTCCAACAACTGTCTTTTTAGAGGTCAGAGTATGGCTTCCAAGATACAGGAGTCGGCTGATATAGATTTCCACCGTCTAACATGAATTTCAGAACTGATTTTATTCTTTCTAGTTTGAAAAATCGATCGATGTATTCGAAATAATGATTCATCCCTAAAAACTGTCTTTTTAGGCGTCATAGTATGGCTTTCAAGATACAGGAGTCGCTGATATGAATTTCCACCGTTTAACATGAATTTGAGGACTGAATTTATTTTTTCTAGTTCGAAAAATTGATCGATATATCCGGAAATATGATTTATCTCTAAGAACTGTCTTTTTACGCGTCGGAGTATGGATTTCAATATACAGGATTCATCTGATATAGATTTCCACCATTTATAATTAATTTCAGAACTGATTTTATTGTATCTAGTTTGAAAAATCGATCGATATATTCGAAAAAATGATTTATCTCTAACAACTGTCTTCTGACGCGTCAGAGTATGAATTTCAACATACAGGAGTCGCTTGATATAGATTTCCACCGTTTTACATGAATTCCAGAACTGATTTTATTTTTTCTAGTTTGAAAAATCGATCGATATATCCGAAAATATGATTTATCTCTAAGAACTGTCTTTTTGCGCGTCGAAGTATGGATTTCAGGATACAGGAGTCGGCTGATATAGATTTTCACCGTTTAACATGAATTTCAGAACTGAATTTTTTTTTTCTAGTTTGAAAAATCGATCGATATATTCGAAAAAATGATTTATCTCTAACAACTGTCTTCTGACGCGTCAGAGTATGAATTTCAACATACAGGAGTCGCTTGATATAGATTTCCACCGTTTTACATGAATTCCAGAACTGATTTTATTTTTTCTAGTTTGAAAAATCGATCGATATATCCGGAAATATGATTTATCTCTAAGAACTGTCTTCTTAAGCGTCAAAGTATGGCTTTCAAGATACAGGAGTCCGCTGATATAGATTTCCACCTTTTAACACGAATTTCAGAACTGATTTTTTTTTTCTAGTTCAAAAAATCGATCGATATATCCGAAAATATGATTTATCTCTAAGAACTGTCTTTTTGCGCGTCGAAGTATGGATTTCAGGATACAGGAGTCGGCTGATATAGATTTTCACCGTTTAACATGAATTTCAGAACTGAATTTTTTTTTTCTAGTTTGAAAAATCAATCGATATATTCGGAAGAATGATTTATCTCTAAGAAATGTCTTCTCACGCGTCAAAGTATGGATTTCAAGATACAGGAGTCGGCTGATACAGATTTCCACCGTTTATCGTGAATTTCAGAACTGATTTCATTTTTTCTAGTTTGAAAAATCGATCGATATATTCAAAGAAATGATTTATTTCTAAGAACTGTCTTTTCACGCGTCATAGTATGGATTTCAAGATACAGGAGTCAGCTGATATAGATTCCCACCGTTTAACATGAATTTCAGAACTGATTTTATTTTTTTCTAGTTTGAAAAATCGATTGATATATTCGAAAAATCGATTCATCTCTAAGAACTGTCTTTTTACGCGTCAGAGTATGGATTTCAAGATACAGGATTCGGCTGATATAGATTTCCACCGTTTAACATGAATTTCAGAACTGATTTTATATTATCTAGTTTGAAAAATCGATCGATATATTCGAAAAAACGATTCATCTCTAAGAACTGTCTTTTTACGCGTCAGAGTATGGATTTCAAAATACAGGAGTCGGCTGATACAGATTTCCACCGTTTAACATGAATTTCGGAACTGATTTTATTTTCTCTAGTTTGAAAAATCCATCGATATATTGGAAAAAACGATTTATCTCTAAGAACTGTCTTTCTACGCGTCAGAGTATGGATTTCAAGATACAGGAGTCGGCTGATATAGATTTTTACCGTTTAACATGAATTTCAGAAGTGAATTTATTTTTTCTAGTTTGAAAAATCGATCGATATATTCGAAAAAATGATTTACCTGGAAAAACTGTCTTTTCACGCGTCAGAGTATGAATTCCAAGAAACAGGAGTCGCTTGATATAGATTTCCACCGTATAACATGAATTTCAGAACTGATTTTTTTTTCCAGTTCGAAAAATCGATCGATATATCTGAAAATATAATTTATCTCCAAGAACTGTCTTTTTATGCGTCAGAGTATGGATTTCAGGATACAGGAGTCGGCTGATATAGATTTCCACCTTTTAACACGAATTTCAGAACTGATTTTATTTTTTCTGAATCGAAAAATCGATCGATATATCCGAAAATATGATTTATCTCTAAGAACTGTCTTTTTGCCCGTCAGAGTATGGATTTCAGGATACAGGAGTCGGCTGATATAGATTTTCACCGTTTAACATGAATTTCAGAACTGAATTTATTTTTTCTAGTTTGAAAAATCGATCGATATATTCGGAAGAATGATTTATCTCTAAGAAATGTCTTCTCACGCGTCAAAGTATGGATTTCAAGATACAGGAGTCGGCCGATATAGATTTCAATTGTTGAACATGAATTTCAGAACTGATTTTATTTTTTCTAGTTTGAAAAATCGATTGTCATATTCGAAAAAATGATTTATCTCTAAGACCTGTCTTCTGACGCGTCAGAGTATGAATTTCAAGATACAGGAGTCGCTTGATATAGATTTCCACCGTTTTACATGAATTCCAGAACTGATTTTATTTTTTCTAGCTTGAAAAATCGATCGATATATTCGAAAAAATGATTTATTTTCAAGAACTGTCTTTTTAGAGGTCAGAGTATGGCTTCCAAGATACAGGAGTCGGCTGATATAGATTTCCACCGTCTCACATGAATTTCAGAACTGATTTTATTTTTTCTAGTTTGAAAAATCGCTCGATGTATTCGAAATAATGATTCATCTCTAAAAACTGTCTTTTGACGCGTCAGAGTATGGTTTTCAAGATACAGAAGTCAGCTGATATAGATTTCCTTCGTTTAACATGAATTTCAGAACTGATTTTATTTTCTCTAGTTTGAAAAATCCCTCGATATATTGGAAAAAATGATTTATCTCTAAGAACTGTCTTTTTACGCGTCAGAGTATGAATTTCAAGATACAGGAGTCAGCTGATATAGATTGATATAGATTTCCACCGTTTAACTTGAATTTCAGAACTGATTTAATTTTTTCTAGTTTGAAAAATCGATCGATATATTTGACAAAATGATTTATCTCTAATAACTGTCTTTTTACGCGTCAGAGTATGAATTTCAAGATACAGGAGTCGGCTGATATAGATTTCCATCGTTTAACATGAATTTCAGAACTGATTTCATTTTATCTAGTTTGAAAAATCGATCGATGTATTCGAATAAATGATTTATCTCTAACAACTGTCTTTTTCCGCGTCAGAGTATGGATTTCGAGATACAGGAGTCGGCTGATACAGATTTCCACCGTTGAACATGAATTTCAGAACTGATTTCATTTTCTCTAGTTTGAAAAATCCATCGATATATTGGAAAAAATGATTTATCTTTAAGAACTGTCTTTTCAGGCGTCAGAGTATGGATTTCAAGATACAGGAGTCAGCTGATATAGATTTCCACCGTTTAACATGAATTTCAGAACTGATTTTTTCTTTCTAGATTGAAAAATCGATCGATATATTCGAAAAAATGATTTATTTCTAAGAACTTTCTTTTTACGCGTCAGAGTATGGATTTCAAGATACAGGAGTCGGCTGATATAGATTTCCACCGTTTAACATGAATTTCAGAACTGAATTTATTTTTTCTAGTTTGAAAAATCGATCGATATATTCGGAAAAATGATTTATCTCTAAGAAATGTCTTCTCACGCGTCAGAGTATGGATTACAAGATACAGGAGTCGGCCGATATAGATTTCAACCGTTGAACATGAATTTCAAAACTGATGTTATTTTTTCTAGTTTGAAAAATCGATTGATATATTCGAAAAAATGATTTATCTCTAAGACCTGTCTTCTGACGCGTCAGAGTATGAATTTCAAGATACAGGAGTCGCTTGATATAGATTTCCACCGTTTTACATGAATTCCAGAACTGATTTTATTTTTTCTAGTTTGAAAAATCGATCGATATATTCGAAAAAATTATTTATCTCCAACAACTGTCTTTTTAGAGGTCAGAGTATGGCTTCCAAGATACAGGAGTCGGCTGATATAGATTTCCATCGTCTAACATGAATTTCAGAACTGATTTTATTCTTTCTAGTTTGAAAAATCGATCGATGTATTCGAAATAATGATTCATCTCTAAAAACTGTCTTTTTAGGCGTCATAGTATGGCTTTCAAGATACAGGAGTCGCTGATATGAATTTCCACCGTTTAGCATGAATTTGAGGACTGAATTTATTTTTTCTAGTTCGAAAAATTGATCGATATATCCGGAAATATGATTTATCTCTAAGAACTGTCTTTTTACGCGTTGGAGTATGGATTTCAATATACAGGAGTCATCTGATATAGATTTCCACCATTTATCATTAATTTCAGAACTGATTTTATTGTATCTAGTTTGAAAAATCGATCGATATATTCGAAAAAATGATTTATCTCTAACAACTGTCTTCTGACGCGTCAGAGTATGAATTTCAACATACAGGAGTCGCTTGATATAGATTTCCACCGTTTTACATGAATTCCAGAACTGATTTTATTTTTTCTAGTTTGAAAAATCGATCGATATGTCCGGAAATATGATTTATCTCTAAGAACTGTCTTCTTAAGCGTCAAAGTATGGCTTTCAAGATACAGGAGTCCGCTGATATAGATTTCCACCTTTTAACACGAATTTCAGAACTGATTTTTTTTTTCTAGTTCAAAAAATCGATCGATATATCCGAAAATATGATTTATCTCTAAGAACTGTCTTTTTGCGCGTCGAAGTATGGATTTCAGGATACAGGAGTCGGCTGATATAGATTTCCACCGTTTAACATGAATTTCAGAACTGATTTTATATTATCTAGTTTGAAAAATCGATCGATATATTCGAAAAAACGATTCATCTCTAAGAACTGTCTTTTTACGCGTCAGAGTATGGATTTCAAAATACAGGAGTCGGCTGATACAGATTTCCACCGTTTAACATGAATTTCGGAACTGATTTTATTTTCTCTGGTTTGAAAAATCCATCGATATATTGGGAAAAATGATTTATCTCTCAAAACTGTCTTTTTACGCGTCAGAGTCTGGATTTCAAGATACAGGAGTCGGCTGATACAGATTTTCACCGTTTAACATGAATTTCAGAACTGATTTTATTTTCTCTAGTTTGAAAAATCCATCGATATATTGGAAAAAACGATTTATCTCTAAGAACTGTCTTTCTACGCGTCAGAGTATGGATTTCAAGATACAGGAGTCGGCTGATATAGATTTTTACCGTTTAACATGAATTTCAGAAGTGAATTTATTTTTTCTAGTTTGAAAAATCGATCGATATATTCGAAAAAATGATTTACCTGGAAAAACTGTCTTTTCACGCGTCAGAGTATGAATTCCAAGAAACAGGAGTCGCTTGATATAGATTTCCACCGTATAACATGAATTTCAGAACTGATTTTTTTTTCCAGTTCGAAAAATCGATCGATATATCTGAAAATATAATTTATCTCCAAGAACTGTCTTTTTATGCGTCAGAGTATGGATTTCAGGATACAGGAGTCGGCTGATATAGATTTCCACCTTTTAACACGAATTTCAGAACTGATTTTATTTTTTCTGAATCGAAAAATCGATCGATATATCCGAAAATATGATTTATCTCTAAGAACTGTCTTTTTGCCCGTCAGAGTATGGATTTCAGGATACAGGAGTCGGCTGATATAGATTTTCACCGTTTAACATGAATTTCAGAACTGAATTTATTTTTTCTAGTTTGAAAAATCGATCGATATATTCGGAAGAATGATTTATCTCTAAGAAATGTCTTCTCACGCGTCAAAGTATGGATTTCAAGATACAGGAGTCGGCCGATATAGATTTCAATTGTTGAACATGAATTTCAGAACTGATTTTATTTTTTCTAGTTTGAAAAATCGATTGTCATATTCGAAAAAATGATTTATCTCTAAGACCTGTCTTCTGACGCGTCAGAGTATGAATTTCAAGATACAGGAGTCGCTTGATATAGATTTCCACCGTTTTACATGAATTTCAGAACTGATTTTATTTTTTCTAGCTTGAAAAATCGATCGATATATTCGAAAAAATGATTTATTCTCAAGAACTGTCTTTTTAGAGGTCAGAGTATGGCTTCCAAGATACAGGAGTCGGCTGATATAGATTTCCACCGTCTCACATGAATTTCAGAACTGATTTTATTTTTTCTAGTTTGAAAAATCGCTCGATGTATTCGAAATAATGATTCATCTCTAAAAACTGTCTTTTTACGCGTCAGAGTATGGTTTTCAAGATACAGAAGTCAGCTGATATAGATTTCCACCGTTTAACATGAATTTCAGAACTGATTTTATTTTCTCTAGTTTGAAAAATCCCTCGATATATTGGAAAAAATGATTTATCTCTAAGAACTGTCTCTTTACGCGTCAGAGTATGAATTTCAAGATACAGGAGTCAGCTGATATAGATTGATATAGATTTCCACCGTTTAACTTGAATTTCAGAACTGATTTAATTTTTTCTAGTTTGAAAAATCGATCGATATATTTGACAAAATGATTTATCTCTAATAACTGTCTTTTTACGCGTCAGAGTATGAATTTCAAGATACAGGAGTCGGCTGATATAGATTTCCATCGTTTAACATGAATTTCAGAACTGATTTCATTTTATCTAGTTTGAAAAATCGATCGATGTATTCGAATAAATGATTTATCTCTAACAACTGTCTTTTTCCGCGTCAGAGTATGGATTTCGAGATACAGGAGTCGGCTGATACAGATTTCCACCGTTGAACATGAATTTCAGAACTGATTTTATTTTCTCTAGTTTGAAAAATCCATCGATATATTGGAAAAAATGATTTATCTTTAAGAACTGTCTTTTCAGGCGTCAGAGTATGGATTTCAAGATACAGGAGTCAGCTGATATAGATTTCCACCGTTTAACATGAATTTCAAAACTGATTTTTTTTTTCTAGATTGAAAAATCGATCGATATATTCGAAAAAATGATTTATTTCTAAGAACTTTCTTTTTACGCGTCAGAGTATGGATTTCAAGATACAGGAGTCGGCTGATATAGATTTCCACCGTTTAACATGAATTTCAGAACTGAATTTATTTTTTCTAGTTTGAAAAATCGATCGATATATTCGGAAAAATGATTTATCTCTAAGAAATGTCTTCTCACGCGTCAGAGTATGGATTACAAGATACAGGAGTCGGCCGATATAGATTTCAACCGTTGAACATGAATTTCAGAACTGATGTTATTTTTTCTAGTTTGAAAAATCGATTGATATATTCGAAAAAATGATTTATCTCTAAGACCTGTCTTCTGACGCGTCAGAGTATAAATTTCAAGATACAGGAGTCGCTTGATATAGATTTCCACCGTTTTACATGACTTTCAGAACTGATTTTATTTTTTCTAGTTTGAAAAATCGATCGATATATTCGAAAAAATGATTTATCTCCAACAACTGTCTTTTTAGAGGTCAGAGTATGGCTTCCAAGATACAGGAGTCGGCTGATATAGATTTCCACCGTCTAACATGAATTTCAGAACTGATTTTATTCTTTCTAGTTTGAAAAATCGATCGATGTATTCGAAATAATGATTCATCCCTAAAAACTGTCTTTTTAGGCGTCATAGTATGGCTTTCAAGATACAGGAGTCGCTGATATGAATTTCCACCGTTTAACATGAATTCGAGGACTGAATTTATTTTTTCTAGTTCGAAAAATTGATCGATATATCCGGAAATATGATTTATCTCTAAGAACTGTCTTTTTACGCGTCGGAGTATGGATTCCAATATACAGGATTCATCTGATATAGATATCCACCATTTATCATTAATTTCAAAACTGATTTTATTGTATCTAGTTCGAAAAATCGATCGATATATTCGAAAAAATGATTTATCTCTAACAACTGTCTTCTGACGCGTCAGGGTATGAATTTCAACATACAGGAGTCGCTTGATATAGATTTCTACCGTTTTACATGAATTTCAGAACTGATTTTATTTTTTCTAGTTTGAAAAATCGATCGATATATCCGGAAATATGATTTATCTCTGAGAACTGTCTTCTTAAGCGTCAGAGTATGGCTTTCAAGATACAGGAGTCCGCTGATATAGATTTCCACCTTTAAACACGAATTTCAGAACTGATTTTTTTTTTCTAGTTCAAAAAATCGATCGATATATCCGAAAATATGATTTATCTCTAAGAACTGTCTTTTTGCGCGTCAGAGTATGGATTTCGAGATACAGGAGTCGGCTGATACAGATTTCCACCGTTGAACATGAATTTCAGAACTGATTTTATTTTCTCTAGTTTGAAAAATCCATCGATATATTGGAAAAAATGATTTATCTCTAAGAACTGTCTTTTCAGGCGTCAGAGTATGGATTTCAAGATACAGGAGTCAGCTGATATGGATTTCCACCGTTTAACATGAATTTCAGAACTGATTTTTTTTTCTAGATTGAAAAATCGATCGATATATTCGAAAAAATGATTTATTTCTGAGAACTTTCTTTTTACGCGTCAGAGTATGGATTTCAAGATACAGGAGTCGGCTGATATAAATTTCCACCGTTTAACATGAATTTCATAACTGAATTTATTTTTTCTAGTTTGAAAAATCGATCGATATATTCGGAAAAATGATTTATCTCTAAGAAATGTCTTCTCACGCGTCAGAGTATGGATTGCAAGATACAGGAGTCGGCCGATATAGATTTCAACCGTTGAACATGAATTTCAGAACTGATGTTATTTTTTCTAGTTTGAAAAATCGATTGATATATTCGAAAAAATGATTTATCTCTAAGACCTGTCTTCTGACGCGTCAGAGTATGAATTTCAAGATACAGGAGTCGCTTGATATAGATTTCCACCGTTTTACATGAATTCCAGAACTGATTTTATTCTTTCTAGTTTGAAAAATCGATCGATATATTCGAAAAAATGATTTATCTCCAACAACTGTCTTTTTAGAGGTCAGAGTATGGCTTCCAAGATACAGGAGTCGGCTGATATAGATTTCCACCGTCTAACATGAATTTCAGAACTGATTTTATTCTTTCTAGTTTGAAAAATCGATCGATGTATTCGAAATAATGATTCATCCCTAAAAACTGTCTTTTTAGGCGTCATAGTATGGCTTTCAAGATACAGGAGTCGCTGATATGAATTTCCACCGTTTAACATGAATTTGAGGACTGAATTTATTTTTTCTAGTTCGAAAAATTGATCGATATATCCGGAAATATGATTTATCTCTAAGAACTGTCTTTTTACGCCTCGGAGTATGGATTTCAATATACAGGATTCATCTGATATAGATTTCCACCATTTATAATTAATTTCAGAACTGATTTTATTGTATCTAGTTTGAAAAATCGATCGATATATTCGAAAAAATGATTTATCTCTAACAACTGTCTTCTGACGCGTCAGAGTATGAATTTCAACATACAGGAGTCGCTTGATATAGATTTCCACCGTTTTACATGAATTCCAGAACTGATTTTATTTTTTCTAGTTTGAAAAATCGATCGATATATCCGAAAATATGATTTATCTCTAAGAACTGTCTTTTTGCGCGTCGAAGTATGGATTTCAGGATACAGGAGTCGGCTGATATAGATTTTCACCGTTTAACATGAATTTCAGAACTGAATTTTTTTTTTCTAGTTTGAAAAATCGATCGATATATTCGGAAGAATGATTTATCTCTAAGAAATGTCTTCTCACGCGTCAAAGTATGGATTTCAAGATACAGGAGTCGGCTGATACAGATTTCCACCGTTTATCGTGAATTTCAGAACTGATTTCATTTTTTCTAGTTTGAAAAATCGATCGATATATTCAAAGAAATGATTTATTTCTAAGAACTGTCTTTTTACGCGTCATAGTATGGATTTCAAGACACAGGAGTCGGCTGATATAGATTCCCACCGTTTAACATGAATTTCAGAACTGATTTTATTTTTTCTAGTTTGAAAAATCGATCGATATATTCGAAAAATCGATTTATCTCTAAGAACTGTCTTTTTACGCGTCAGAGTATGGATTTCAAGATACAGGAGTCGGCTGATATAGATTTCCACCGTTTAACATGAATTTCAGAACTGATTTTATATTATCTAGTTTGAAAAATCGATCGATATATTCGAAAAAACGATGCATCTCTAAGAACTGTCTTTTTACGCGTCAGGGTATGGATTTCAAAATACAGGAGTCGGCTGATACAGATTTTCACCGTTTAACATGAATTTCGGAACTGATTTTATTTTTTCTGGTTTGAAAAATCCATCGATATATTGGGAAAAATGATTTATTTCTCAAAACTGTCTTTTTACGCGTCAGAGTCTGGATTTCAAGATACAGGAGTCGGCTGATACAGATTTTCACCGTTTAACATGAATTTCAGAACTGAATTTATTTTTTCTCGTTTGAAAAATCGATCGATATATGCGGAAGAATGATTTATCTCTAAGAAATGTCTTCTCACGCGTCAAAGTATGGATTTCAAGATACAGGAGCCGGCCGATATAGATTTCAACCGTTGAACATGAATTTCAGAACTGATTTTATTTTTTCTAGTTTGAAAAATCGATTGTCATATTCGAAAAAATGATTTATCTCTAAGACCTGTCTTCTGACGCGTCAGAGTATGAATTTCAAGATACAAAAGTCGCTTGATATAGATTTCCACCGTTTTACATGAATTCCAGAACTGATTTTATTTTTTCTAGCTTGAAAAATCGATCGTTTTTTCGAAAAAATGATTTATTTTCAAGAACTGTCGTTTTAGAGGTCAGAGTATGGCTTCCAAGATACAGGAGTCGGCTGATATAGATTTCCACCGTCTCACATGAATTTCAGAACTGATTTTATTTTTTCTAGTTTGAAAAATCGCTCGATGTATTCGAAATAATGATTCATCTCTGAAAACTGTCTTTTTACGCGTCAGAGTATGGTTTTCAAGATACAGGAGTCAGCTGATATAGATTTCCTTCGTTTAACATGAATTTCAGAACTGATTTTATTTTCTCTAGTTTGAAAAATCCCTCGATATATTGGAAAAAATGATTTATCTCTAAGAACTGTCTTTTTACGCGTCAGAGTATTAATTTCAAGATACAGGAGTCAGCTGATATAGATTGATATAGATTTCCACCGTTTAACTTGAATTTCAGAACTGATTTAATTTTTTCTAGTTTGAAAAATCGATCGATATATTTGACAAAATGATTTATCTCTAATAACTGTCTTTTTACGCGTCAGAGTATGAATTTCAAGATACAGGAGTCGGCTGATATAGATTTCCATCGTTTAACATGAATTTGAGAACCGATTTCATTTTTTCTAGTTTGAAAAATCGATCGATATATCCGAAGAGATGATTTATCTCTGAGAACTGTCTTTTTAGCCGTCAGAGTATGAATTTCAAGATACAGGAGTTGGCTGATATAGATTTCCACCGTTTATCGTGAATTTCAGAAATGATTTTATTTTTTCTAGTTTGAAAAATCGGTCGATATATTCGAATAAATGATTTATCTCTAACAACTGTCTTTTTCCGCGTCAGAGTATGGATTTCGAGATACAGGAGTCGGCTGATACAGATTTCCACCGTTGAACATGAATTTCAGAACTGATTTTATTTTCTCTAGTTTGAAAAATCCATTGATATATTGGAAAAAATGATTTATCTCTAGGAACTGTCTTTTTACGCGTCAGAGTATGGATTTCAAGATACAGGAGTCGGCTGATATAGATTTCCACTGTTTAACATGAATTTCAGAACTGATTTTTTTTTTTCTAGATTGAAAAGTCGATCGATATATTCGAACAAATGATTTATTTCTGAGAACTTTCTTCTTACGCGTCAGAGTATGGATTTCAAGATACAGGAGTCAGCTGATATAGTTTGATATAGATTTCCACCGTTTAACTTGAATTTCAGAACTAATGTAATTTTTTCTGGTTCGAAAAATCGATCGATATATTTGACAAAATGATTTATCTTCAATAACTGTCTTTTTACGCGTCAGAGTATGAATTTTAAGATACAGGAGTCGGCTGATATAGATTTCCATCGTTTAACATGAATTTCAGAACTGATTTCATTTTTTCTAGTTTGAAAAATCAATCGATATATCCGAAAAAATGATTTATCTCGAAGAACTGTCTTTTTACGCGTCAGAGTATGGATTTCAAGATACAGGAGTCGGCTGATATAGATTTCCACCGTTTAAAATGAATTTCAGAACTGATTTTATTTTATCTAGTTTGAAAAATCGATCGATGTATTCGAATAAATGATTTATCTCTAACAACTGTCTTTTTCCGCGTCAGAGTATGGATTTCGAGATACAGGAGTCGGCTGATACAGATTTCCACCGTTGAACATGAATTTCAGAACTGATTTTATTTTCTCTAGTTTGAAAAATCCATCGATATATTGGAAAAAATGATTTATCTCTAAGAACTGTCTTTTCAGGCGTCAGAAAATGGATTTCAAGATACAGGAGTCGGCTGATATAGATTTCCACCGTTTAACATGAATTTCAGAACTGATTTTTTTTTCTAGATTGAAAAATCGATCGATATATTCGAAAAAATGATTTATTTCTGAGAACTTTCTTTTTACGCGTCAGAGTATGGATTTCAAGATACGGGAGTCGGCTGATATAGATTTCCACCGTTTAACATGAATTTCAGAACTGATTTTTTTTTCTAGATTGAGAAGTCGATCGATATATTCGAAAAAATGATTCATTTCTGAGAACTTTCTTCTTACGCGTCAGAGTATGGATTTCAAGATACAGGAGTCAGCTGATATAGATTGATATAGATTTCCACCGTTTAACTTGAATTTTAGAACTAATGTAATTTTTTCTGGTTCGAAAAATCGATCGATATATTTGACAGAATGATTTATCTTTAATAACTGTCTTTTTACGCGTCAGAGTATGAATTTCAAGATACAGGAGTCGGATGATATAGATTTCCATCGTTTAACATGAATTTCAGAACTGATTTTATTTTCTCTAGTTTGAAAAATCCATTGATATATTGGAAGAAATGATTTATCTCTAAGAACTGTCTTTTTACGCGTCAGAGTATGGATTTCAAGATACAGGAGTCGGCTGATATAGATTTCCACCGTTAACCATGAATTTCAGGACTGATTTTTTTTTTCTAGATTGAAAAGTCGATCGATATATTCGAAAAAACTATTTATTTCTGAGAACTTTCTTCTTACGCGTCAGAGTATGGATTTCAAGATACAGGAGTCAGCTGATATAGATTGATATAGATTTTCACCGTTTAACTTGAATTTCAGAACTAATGTAATTTTTTCTGGTTTGAAAAATCGATCGATATATTTGACAAAATGATTTATCTTTAATAACTGTCTTTTTACGCGTCAGAGTATGAATTTCAAGATACAGGAGTCGGCTGATATAGATTTTCATCGTTTAACATGAATTTCAGAACTGATTTCATTTTTTCTAGTTTGAAAAATCAATCGATATATCCGAAAAAATGATTTATCTCTAAGAACTATCTTTTTACGCGTCAGAGTATGGATTTCAAGATACAGGAGTCGGCTGATATAGATTTCCACCGTTTAACATGAATTTCAGAACTGATTTTATTTTATCTAGTTTGAAAAATCGATCGATATATTCGAATAAATGATTCATCTCTAACAACTGTCTTTTTCCGCGTCAGAGTATGGATTTCGAGATACAGGAGTCGGCTGATACAGATTTCCACCGTTTAACATGAATTTCAGAACTGATTTTTTTTTTCTAGATTGAAAAATCGATCGATATATTCGAAAAAATGATTCATTTCTGAGAACTTTCTTTTTACGCGTCAGAGTATGGATTTCAAGATACAGGCGTCGGCTGATATAGATTTCCACCGTTGAACATGAATTTCAGAACTGATTTTATATTATCTAGTTTGAAAAATCGATCGATATATTCGAAAAAACGATGCATCTCTAAGAACTGTCTTTTTACGCGTCAGGGTATGGATTTCAAAATACAGGAGTCGGCTGATACAGATTTCCACCGTTTAACATGAATTTCGGAACTGATTTCATTTTTTCTGGTTTGAAAAATCCATCGATATATTGGGAAAAATGATTTATTTCTCAAAACTGTCTTTTTACGCGTCAGAGTCTGGATTTCAAGATACAGGAGTCGGCTGATACAGATTTTCACCGATTAACATGAATTTCAGAACTGAATTTATTTTTTCTAGTTTGAAAAATCGATCGATATATGCGGAAGAATGATTTATCTCTAAGAAATGTCTTCTCACGCGTCAAAGTATGGATTTCAAGATACAGGAGCCGGCCGATATAGATTTCAACCGTTGAACATGAATTTCAGAACTGATTTTATTTTTTCTAGTTTGAAAAATCGATTGTCATATTCGAAAAAATGATTTATCTCTAAGACCTGTCTTCTGACGCGTCAGAGTATGAATTTCAAGATACAAAAGTCGCTTGATATAGATTTCCACCGTTTTACATGAATTCCAGAACTGATTTTATTTTTTCTAGCTTGAAAAATCGATCGTTTTTTCGAAAAAATGATTTATTTTCAAGAACTGTCGTTTTAGAGGTCAGAGTATGGCTTCCAAGATACAGGAGTCGGCTGATATAGATTTCCACCGTCTCACATGAATTTCAGAACTGATTTTATTTTTTCTAGTTTGAAAAATCGCTCGATGTATTCGAAATAATGATTCATCTCTGAAAACTGTCTTTTTACGCGTCAGAGTATGGTTTTCAAGATACAGGAGTCAGCTGATATAGATTTCCTTCGTTTAACATGAATTTCAGAACTGATTTTATTTTCTCTAGTTTGAAAAATCCCTCGATATATTGGAAAAAATGATTTATCTCTGAGAACTGTCTTTTTACGCGTCAGAGTAATAATTTCAAGATACAGGAGTCAGCTGATATAGATTGATATAGATTTCCACCGTTTAACTTGAATTTCAGAACTGATTTAATTTTTTCTAGTTTGAAAAATCGATCGATATATTTGACAAAATGATTTATCTCTAATAACTGTCTTTTTACGCGTCAGAGTATGAATTTCAAGATACAGGAGTCGGCTGATATAGATTTCCATCGTTTAACATGAATTTGAGAACCGATTTCATTTTTTCTAGTTTGAAAAATCGATCGATATATCCGAAGAGATGATTTATCTCTGAGAACTGTCTTTTTAGCCGTCAGAGTATGAATTTCAAGATACAGGAGTTGGCTGATATAGATTTCCACCGTTTATCGTGAATTTCAGAAATGATTTTATTTTTTCTAGTTTGAAAAATCGGTCGATATATTCGAATAAATGATTTATCTCTAACAACTGTCTTTTTCCGCGTCAGAGTATGGATTTCGAGATACAGGAGTCGGCTGATACAGATTTCCACCGTTGAACATGAATTTCGGAACTGATTTTATTTTCTCTGGTTTGAAAAATCCATTGATATATTGGAAAAAATGATTTATCTCTAGGAACTGTCTTTTTACGCGTCAGAGTATGGATTTCAAGATACAGGAGTCGGCTGATATAGATTTCCACTGTTTAACATGAATTTCAGAACTGATTTTTTTTTTTCTAGATTGAAAAGTCGATCGATATATTCGAACAAATGATTTATTTCTGAGAACTTTCTTCTTACGCGTCAGAGTATGGATTTCAAGATACAGGAGTCAGCTGATATAGTTTGATATAGATTTCCACCGTTTAACTTGAATTTCAGAACTAATGTAATTTTTTCTGGTTCGAAAAATCGATCGATATATTTGACAAAATGATTTATCTTCAATAACTGTCTTTTTACGCGTCAGAGTATGAATTTTAAGATACAGGAGTCGGCTGATATAGATTTCCATCGTTTAACATGAATTTCAGAACTGATTTCATTTTTTCTAGTTTGAAAAATCAATCGATATATCCGAAAAAATGATTTATCTCGAAGAACTGTCTTTTTACGCGTCAGAGTATGGATTTCAAGATACAGGAGTCGGCTGATATAGATTTCCACCGTTTGAAATGAATTTCAGAACTGATTTTATTTTATCTAGTTTGAAAAATCGATCGATGTATTCGAATAAATGATTTATCTCTAACAACTGTCTTTTTCCGCGTCAGAGTATGGATTTCGAGATACAGGAGTCGGCTGATACAGATTTCCACCGTTGAACATGAATTTCAGAACTGATTTTATTTTCTCTAGTTTGAAAAATCCATCGATATATTGGAAAAAATGATTTATCTCTAAGAACTGTCTTTTCAGGCGTCAGAAAATGGATTTCGAGATACAGGAGTCGGCTGATATAGATTTCCACCGTTTAACATGAATTTCAGAACTGATTTTTTTTTCTAGATTGAAAAATCGATCGATATATTCGAAAAAATGATTTATTTCTGAGAACTTTCTTTTTACGCGTCAAAGTATGGATTTCAAGATACGGGAGTCGGCTGATATAGATTTCCACCGTTTAACATGAATTTCAGAACTGATTTTTTTTTCTAGATTGAGAAGTCGATCGATATATTCGAAAAAATGATTCATTTCTGAGAACTTTCTTCTTACGCGTCAGAGTATGGATTTCAAGATACAGGAGTCAGCTGATATAGATTGATATAGATTTCCACCGTTTAACTTGAATTTTAGAACTAATGTAATTTTTTCTGGTTCGAAAATTCGATCGATATATTTGACAGAATGATTTATCTTTAATAACTGTCTTTTTACGCGTCAGAGTATGAATTTCAAGATACAGGAGTCGGATGATATAGATTTCCATCGTTTAACATGAATTTCAGAACTGATTTTATTTTCTCTAGTTTGAAAAATCCATTGATATATTGGAAGAAATGATTTATCTCTAAGAACTGTCTTTTTACGCGTCAGAGTATGGATTTCAAGATACAGGAGTCGGCTGATATAGATTTCCACCGTTAACCATGAATTTCAGGACTGATTTTTTTTTTCTAGATTGAAAAGTCGATCGATATATTCGAAAAAACTATTTATTTCTGAGAACTTTCTTCTTACGCGTCAGAGTATGGATTTCAAGATACAGGAGTCAGCTGATATAGATTGATATAGATTTTCACCGTTTAACTTGAATTTCAGAACTAATGTAATTTTTTCTGGTTTGAAAAATCGATCGATATATTTGACAAAATGATTTATCTTTAATAACTGTCTTTTTACGCGTCAGAGTATGAATTTCAAGATACAGGAGTCGGCTGATATAGATTTTCATCGTTTAACATGAATTTCAGAACTGATTTCATTTTTTCTAGTTTGAAAAATCAATCGATATATCCGAAAAAATGATTTATCTCTAAGAACTATCTTTTTACGCGTCAGAGTATGGATTTCAAGATACAGGAGTCGGCTGATATAGATTTCCACCGTTTAACATGAATTTCAGAACTGATTTTATTTTATCTAGTTTGAAAAATCGATCGATATATTCGAATAAATGATTCATCTCTAACAACTGTCTTTTTCCGCGTCAGAGTATGGATTTCGAGATACAGGAGTCGGCTGATACAGATTTCCACCGTTTAACATGAATTTCAGAACTGATTTTTTTTTTCTAGATTGAAAAATCGATCGATATATTCGAAAAAATGATTCATTTCTGAGAACTTTCTTTTTACGCGTCAGAGTATGGATTTCAAGATACAGGAGTCGGCTGATATAGATTTCCACCGTTGAACATGAATTTCAGAACTGATTTTATATTATCTAGTTTGAAAAATCGATCGATATATTCGAAAAAACGATGCATCTCTAAGAACTGTCTTTTTACGCGTCAGGGTATGGATTTCAAAATACAGGAGTCGGCTGATACAGATTTCCACCGTTTAACATGAATTTCGGAACTGATTTTATTTTTTCTGGTTTGAAAAATCCATCGATATATTGGGAAAAATGATTTATTTCTCAAAACTGTCTTTTTACGCGTCAGAGTCTGGATTTCAAGATACAGGAGTCGGCTAATACAGATTTTCACCGTTTAACATGAATTTCAGAACTGATTTTATTTTCTCTAGTTTGAAAAATCCATCGATATATTGGAAAAAACGATTTATCTCTAAGAACTGTCTTTCTACGCGTCAGAGTATGGATTTCAAGATACAGGAGTCGGCTGATATAGATTTTTACCGTTTAACATGAATTTCAGAACTGAATTTATTTTTTCTAGTTTGAAAAATCGATCGATATATTCAAAAAAATGATTTACCTGGAAAAACTGTCTTTTCACGCGTCAGAGTATGAATTCCAAGAAACAGGAGTCGCTTGATATAGATTTCCACCGTATAACATGAATTTCAGAAGTGATTTTTTTTTCCAGTTCGAAAAATCGATCGATATATCTGAAAATATAATTTATCTCTAAGAACTGTCTTTTTATGCGTCAGAGTATGGATTTCAGGATACAGGAGTCGGCTGATATAGATTTCCACCTTTTAACACGAATTTCAGAACTGATTTTATTTTTTCTGAATCGAAAAATCGATCGATATATCCGAAAATATGATTTATCTCTAAGAACTGTCTTTTTGCCCGTCAGAGTATGGATTTCAGGATACAGGAGTCGGCTGATATAGATTTTCACCGTTTAACATGAATTTCAGAACTGAATTTATTTTTTCTAGTTTGAAAAATCGATCGATATATTCGGAAGAATGATTTATCTCTAAGAAATGTCTTCTCACGCGTCAAAGTATGGATTTCAAGATACAGGAGCCGGCCGATATAGATTTCAACCGTTGAACATGAATTTCAGAACTGATTTTATTTTTTCTAGTTTGAAAAATCGATTGTCATATTCAAAAAAATGATTTATCTCTAAGACCTGTCTTCTGACGCGTCAGAGTATGAATTTCAAGATACAAAAGTCGCTTGATATAGATTTCCACCGTTTTACATGAATTCCAGAACTGATTTTATTTTTTCTAGCTTGAAAAATCGATCGTTTTTTCGAAAAAATGATTTATTTTCAAGAACTGTCGTTTTAGAGGTCAGAGTATGGCTTCCAAGATACAGGAGTCGGCTGATATAGATTTCCACCGTCTCACATGAATTTCAGAACTGATTTTATTTTTTCTAGTTTGAAAAATCGCTCGATGTATTCGAAATAATGATTCATCTCTGAAAACTGTCTTTTTACGCGTCAGAGTATGGTTTTCAAGATACAGGAGTCAGCTGATATAGATTTCCTTCGTTTAACATGAATTTCAGAACTGATTTTATTTTCTCTAGTTTGAAAAATCCCTCGATATATTGGAAAAAATGATTTATCTCTAAGAACTGTCTTTTTACGCGTCAGAGTATTAATTTCAAGATACAGGAGTCAGCTGATATAGATTGATATAGATTTCCACCGTTTAACTTGAATTTCAGAACTGATTTAATTTTTTCTAGTTTGAAAAATCGATCGATATATTTGACAAAATGATTTATCTCTAATAACTGTCTTTTTACGCGTCAGAGTATGAATTTCAAGATACAGGAGTCGGCTGATATAGATTTCCATCGTTTAACATGAATTTGAGAACCGATTTCATTTTTTCTAGTTTGAAAAATCGATCGATATATCCGAAGAGATGATTTATCTCTGAGAACTGTCTTTTTAGCCGTCAGAGTATGAATTTCAAGATACAGAAGTTGGCTGATATAGATTTCCACCGTTTATCGTGAATTTCAGAAATGATTTTATTTTTTCTAGTTTGAAAAATCGGTCGATATATTCGAATAAATGATTTATCTCTAACAACTGTCTTTTTCCGCGTCAGAGTATGGATTTCGAGATACAGGAGTCGGCTGATACAGATTTCCACCGTTGAACATGAATTTCAGAACTGATTTTATTTTCTCTAGTTTGAAAAATCCATTGATATATTGGAAAAAATGATTTATCTCTAGGAACTGTCGTTTTACGCGTCAGAGTATGGATTTCAAGATACAGGAGTCGGCTGATATAGATTTCCACTGTTTAACATGAATTTCAGAACTGATTTTTTTTTTTCTAGATTGAAAAGTCGATCGATATATTCGAACAAATGATTTATTTCTGAGAACTTTCTTCTTACGCGTCAGAGTATGGATTTCAAGATACAGGAGTCAGCTGATATAGTTTGATATAGATTTCCACCGTTTAACTTGAATTTCAGAACTAATGTAATTTTTTCTGGTTCGAAAAATCGATCGATATATTTGACAAAATGATTTATCTTCAATAACTGTCTTTTTACGCGTCAGAGTATGAATTTTAAGATACAGGAGTCGGCTGATATAGATTTCCATCGTTTAACATGAATTTCAGAACTGATTTCATTTTTTCTAGTTTGAAAAATCAATCGATATATCCGAAAAAATGATTTATCTCGAAGAACTGTCTTTTTACGCGTCAGAGTATGGATTTCAAGATACAGGAGTCGGCTGATATAGATTTTCACCGTTTAAAATGAATTTCAGAACTGATTTTATTTTATCTAGTTTGAAAAATCGATCGATGTATTCGAATAAATGATTTATCTCTAACAACTGTCTTTTTCCGCGTCAGAGTATGGATTTCGAGATACAGGAGTCGGCTGATACAGATTTCCACCGTTGAACATGAATTTCAGAACTGATTTTATTTTCTCTAGTTTGAAAAATCCATCGATATATTGGAAAAAATGATTTATCTCTAAGAACTGTCTTTTCAGGCGTCAGAAAATGGATTTCAAGATACAGGAGTCGGCTGATATAGATTTCCACCGTTTAACATGAATTTCAGAACTGATTTTTTTTTCTAGATTGAAAAATCGATCGATATATTCGAAAAAATGATTTATTTCTGAGAACTTTCTTTTTACGCGTCAGAGTATGGATTTCAAGATACGGGAGTCGGCTGATATAGATTTCCACCGTTTAACATGAATTTCAGAACTGATTTTTTTTTCTAGATTGAGAAGTCGATCGATATATTCGAAAAAATGATTCATTTCTGAGAACTTTCTTCTTACGCGTCAGAGTATGGATTTCAAGATACAGGAGTCAGCTGATATAGATTGATATAGATTTCCACCGTTTAACTTGAATTTTAGAACTAATGTAATTTTTTCTGGTTCGAAAAATCGATCGATATATTTGACAGAATGATTTATCTTTAATAACTGTCTTTCTACGCGTCAGAGTATGAATTTCAAGATACAGGAGTCGGATGATATAGATTTCCATCGTTTAACATGAATTTCAGCACTGATTTTATTTTCTCTAGTTTGAAAAATCCATTGATATATTGGAAGAAATGATTTATCTCTAAGAACTGTCTTTTTACGCGTCAGAGTATGGATTTCAAGATACAGGAGTCGGCTGATATAGATTTCCACCGTTAACCATGAATTTCAGGACTGATTTTTTTTTTCTAGATTGAAAAGTCGATCGATATATTCGAAAAAACTATTTATTTCTGAGAACTTTCTTCTTACGCGTCAGAGTATGGATTTCAAGATACAGGAGTCAGCTGATATAGATTGATATAGATTTTCACCGTTTAACTTGAATTTCAGAACTAATGTAATTTTTTCTGGTTTGAAAAATCGATCGATATATTTGACAAAATGATTTATCTTTAATAACTGTCTTTTTACGCGTCAGAGTATGAATTTCAAGATACAGGAGTCGGCTGATATAGATTTTCATCGTTTAACATGAATTTCAGAACTGATTTCATTTTTTCTAGATTGAAAAATCAATCGATATATCCGAAAAAATGATTTATCTCTAAGAACTATCTTTTTACGCGTCAGAGTATGGATTTCAAGATACAGGAGTCGGCTGATATAGATTTCCACCGTTTAACATGAATTTCAGAACTGATTTTATTTTATCTAGTTTGAAAAATCGATCGATATATTCGTTCAAATGATTCATCTCTAACAACTGTCTTTTTCCGCGTCAGAGTATGGATTTCGAGATACAGGAGTCGGCTGATACAGATTTCCACCGTTTAACATGAATTTCAGAACTGATTTTTTTTTTCTAGATTGAAAAATCGATCGATATATTCGAAAAAATGATTTATTTCTGAGAACTTTCTTTTTACGCGTCAGAGTATGGATTTCAAGATACAGGAGTCGGCTGATATAGATTTCCACCGTTTAACATGAATTTCAGAATGATTATATTTTTGCTAGTTTGAAAAATCGATCGATGTATCCAAAAAAATGATTTATCTCTGAGAACTGTCTTTTTAGCCGTCGGAGTATGGATTACAAGATACAGGAGTCGGCTGATATAGATTTTCACCGTTTAACATGAATTTCAGAACTGAATTTATTTTTTCTAGTCTGAAAAATCGATCGATATATTCGGAAAAATGATTTATCTCTAAGAAATGTCTTCTCACGCTTCAGAGTATGGATTTCAAGATACAGGAGTCGGCCGATATAGATTTCAACCGTTGAACATGAATTTCAGAACTGATTTTATTTTTTCTTGTTTGAAAAATCGATTGATATATTCGAAAAAATGATTTATCTCTAAGACCTGTCTTCTGACGCGTCAGAGTATGAATTTTAAGTTACAGGAGTCGCTTGATATAGATTTCCACCGTTTTACATGAATTCCAGAACTGAATTTATTTTTTCTAGCTTGAAAAATCGATCGATATATTCGAAAAAATGATTTATCTCCAAGAACTGTCTTTTTAGAGGTCAGAGTATGGCTTCCAAGATACAGGAGTCCGCTGATATAGATTTCCACCTTTTAACACGAATTTCAGAACTGATTTTTTTTTTTCTACTTCGAAAAATCGATCGATATATCCGAAAATATGATTTATCTTTAAGAACTGTCTTTTTGCGCGTCGAAGTATGGATTTCAGGATACAGGAGTCGGCTGATATAGATTTTCACCGTCTCACATGAATTTCAGAACTGATTTTATTTTTTCTAGTTTGAAAAATCGATCGATGTATTCGAAATGATGATTGATCTCTAAAAACTGTCTTTTTACGCGTCAGAGTATGGGTTCCAAGATACAGGAGTCAGCTGATATAGATTTCCTTCGTTTAACATGAATTTCAGAACTGATTTTATTTTCTCTAGTTTGAAAAATCCTCCTATATATTGGAAAAAATGATTTATCTCTAAGAACTGTCTTTTTACGCGTCAGAGTATGAATTTCAAGATGCAGGAGTCAGCTGATATAGATTGATATAGATTTCCACCGTTTAACTTGAATTTCAGAACTGATTTAATTTTTTCTAGTTTGAAAAATCGATCGACATATTTGACAAAATGATTCATCTCTAATAACTGTCTTTTTACGCGTCAGAGTATGAATTTCAAAATACAGGAGTCGGCTGATTCAGATTTTCATCGTTTAACATGAATTTCAGAACTGATTTCATTTTTTCTAGTTTGAAAAATCGATCGATATATACGAAGAGAGGATTTATCTCTGAGAACTGTCTTTTTAGCCGTCAGAGTATGGATTTCAAGATACAGGAGTCGGCCGATATAGATTTCCACCGTTTATCGTGAATTTCAGAACTGATTTTATTTTTTCTAGTTTGAAAAATCGATCGATATATTCAAATAAATGATTTATCTCTAACAACTGTCTTTTTACGCGTCAGAGTATGGATTTCAAGATACAGGAGTCGGCTGATACAGATTTCCACCATTTAACATGAATTTCAGAACTGATTTTATTTTCTCTAGTTTGAAAAATCCATTGATATATTGGAAAAAATGATTTATCTCTAAGAACTGTCTTTTTAGCCGTCAGAGTATGGATTTCAAGATACAGGAGTCGGCCGATATAGATTTCCACCGTTTATCGTGAATTTCAGAACTGATTTTATTTTTTATAGTTTGAAAAATCGATCGATATATTCGAATAAATGATTTATCTCTAACAACTGTCTTTTTCCGCGTCAGAGTATGTATTTCAAGATACAGGAGTCGGCTGATATAGATTTCCACCGTTTAACATGAATTTCAGGACTGATTTTTTTTTTTCTAGATTGAAAAGTCGATCGATATATTCGAAAAAATGATTTATTTCTGAGAACTTTCTTCTTACGCGTCAGAGTATGGATTTCAAGATACAGGAGTCAGCTGATATAGATTGATATAGATTTCCACCGTTTTACTTGAATTTCAGAACTAATGTAATTTTTTCTGGTTTGAAAAATCGATCGATATATTTGACAATATGATTTATCTTTAATAACTGTCTTTTTACGCGTCAGAGTATGAATTTCAAGATACAGGAGTCGGCTGATATAGATTTTCACCGTTTAACATGAATTTCAGAACTGAATTTATTTTTTCTAGTTTGCAAAATCGATCGATAGATTCGGAAAAATGATTCATCTCTAAGAAATGTCTTCTCACGCGTCAGAGTATGGATTTCAAGATACAGGAGTCGGCCGATATAGATTTCAACCGTCGAACATGAATTTCAGAACTGATTTCATTTTTTCTAGTTTGAAAAATCGATCGATATATCCGAAGAGATGATTTATCTCTGAGAACTGTCTTTTTAGCCGTCAGAGTATGACTTTCAAGCTACAGGAGTCGGCTGATATAGATTCCCACCGTTTATCGTGAATTTCAGAACTGATTTTATTTTTTCTAGTTTGAAAAATCGATCGATATATTCAAATAAATGATTTATCTCTAACAACTGTCTTTTTACGCGTCAGAGTATGGATTTCAAGATACAGGAGTCGGCTGATACAGATTTCCACCATTTAACATGAATTTCAGAACTGATTTTATTTTCTCTAGTTTGAAAAATCCATTGATATATTGGAAAAAATGATTTATCTCTAAGAACTGTCTTTTTACGCGTCAGAGTATGGATTTCAAGATACAGGAGTCGGCTGATATAGATTTCCACCGTTAACCATGAATTTCAGGACTGATTTTTTTTTTCTAGATTGAAAAGTCGATCGATATATTCGAAAAAACTATTTATTTCTGAGAACTTTCTTCTTACGCGTCAGAGTATGGATTTCAAGATACAGGAGTCAGCTGATATAGATTGATATAGATTTTCACCGTTTAACTTGAATTTCAGAACTAATGTAATTTTTTCTGGTTTGAAAAATCGATCGATATATTTGACAAAATGATTTATCTTTAATAACTGTCTTTTTACGCGTCAGAGTATGAATTTCAAGATACAGGAGTCGGCTGATATAGATTTTCATCGTTTAACATGAATTTCAGAACTGATTTCATTTTTTCTAGTTTGAAAAATCGATCGATATATCCGAAAAAATGATTTATCTCTAAGAACTATCTTTTTACGCGTCAGAGTATGGATTTCGAGATACAGGAGTCGGCTAATATAGATTTCCACCGTTTAACATGAATTTCAGAACTGATTTTATTTTATCTAGTTTGAAAAATCGATCGATATATTCGAATAAATGATTTATCTCTAACAACTGTCTTTTTCCGCGTCAGAGTATGGATTTCGAGATACAGGAGTCGGCTGATACAGATTTCCACCGTTTAACATGAATTTCAGAACTGATTTTTTTTTTCTAGATTGAAAAATCGATCGATATATTCGAAAAAATGATTTATTTCTGAGAACTTTCTTTTTACGCGTCAGAGTATGGATTTCAAGATACAGGAGTCGGCTGATATAGATTTCCACCGTTTAACATGAATTTCAGAATGATTATATTTTTGCTAGTTTGAAAAATCGATCGATGTATCCAAAAAAATGATTTATCTCTGAGAACTGTCTTTTTAGCCGTCGGAGTATGGATTACAAGATACAGGAGTCGGCTGATATAGATTTTCACCGTTTAACATGAATTTCAGAACTGAATTTATTTTTTCTAGTCTGAAAAATCGATCGATATATTCGGAAAAATGATTTATCTCTAAGAAATGTCTTCTCACGCTTCAGAGTATGGATTTCAAGATACAGGAGTCGGCCGATATAGATTTCAACCGTTGAACATGAATTTCAGAACTGATTTTATTTTTTCTTGTTTGAAAAATCGATTGATATATTCGAAAAAATGATTTATCTCTAAGACCTGTCTTCTGACGCGTCAGAGTATGAATTTTAAGTTACAGGAGTTGCTTGATATAGATTTCCACTGTTTTACATGAATTCCAGAACTGATTTTATTTTTTCTAGCTTGAAAAATCGATCGATATATTCGAAAAAATGATTTATCTCCAAGAACTGTCTTTTTAGAGGTCAGAGTATGGCTTCAAAGATACAGGAGTCCGCTGATATAGATTTCCACGTTTTAACACGAATTTCAGAACTGATTTTTTTTTTTCTAGTTCGAAAAATCGATCGATATATCCGAAAATATGATTTATTTCTAAGAACTGTCTTTTTGCGCGTCGAAGTATGGATTTCAGGATACAGGAGTCGGCTGATATAGATTTTCACCGTCTCACATGAATTTCAGAACTGATTTTATTTTTTCTAGTTTGAAAAATCGATCGATGTATTCGAAATAATGATTCATCTCTAAAAACTGTCTTTTTACGCGTCAGAGTATGGGTTTCAAGATACAGGAGTCAGCTGATATAGATTTCCTTCGTTTAACATGAATTTCAGAACTGATTTTATTTTCTCTAGTTTGAAAAATCCTTCGATATATTGGAAAAAATGATTTATCTCTAAGAACTGTCTTTTTACGCGTCAGAGTATGAATTTCAAGATACAGGAGTCAGCTGATATAGATTGATATAGATTTCCACCGTTTAACTTGAATTTCAGAACTGATTTAATTTTTTCTAGTTTGAAAAATCGATCGATATATTTGACAAAATGATTTATCTCTAATAACTGTCTTTTTACGCGTCAGAGTATGAATTTCAAGATACAGGAGTCGGCTGATATAGATTTCCATCGTTTAACATGAATTTCAGAACTGATTTCATTTTTTCTAGTTTGAAAAATCGATCGATATATCCGAAGAGATGATTTATCTCTGAGAACTGTCTTTTTAGCCGTCAGAGTATGGATTTCAAGATACAGGAGTCGGCCGATATAGATTTCCACCGTTTATCGTGAATTTCAGAACTGATTTTATTTTTTCTAGTTTGAAAAATCGATCGTTATATTCAAATAAATGATTTATCTCTAACAACTGTCTTTTTACGCGTCAGAGTATGGATCTCAAGATACAGGAGTCGGCTGATACAGATTTCCACCATTTAACATGAATTTCAGAACTGATTTTATTTTCTCTAGTTTGAAAAATCCATTGATATATTGGAAAAAATGATTTATCTCTAAGAACTGTCTTTTTACGCGTCAGAGTATGGATTTCAAGATACAGGAGTCGGCTGATATAGATTTCCACCGTTAACCATGAATTTCAGGACTGATTTTTTTTTTTCTAGATTGAAAAGTCGATCGATATATTCGAAAAAATGATTTATTTCTGAGAACTTTCTTCTTACGCGTCAGAGTATGGATTTCAAGATACAGGAGTCAGCTGATATAGATTGATATAGATTTCCACCGTTTAACTTGAATTTCAGAACTAATGTAATTTTTTCTGGTTTGAAAAATCGATCAATATATTTGACAAAATGATTTATCTTTAAGAACTATCTTTTTACGCGTCAGAGTATGGATTTCAAGATACAGGAGTCGGCTGATATAGATTTCCACCGTTTAACATGAATTTCAGAACTGATTTTATTTTATCTAGTTTGAAAAATCGATCGATATATTCGAATAAATGATTTATCTCTAACAACTGTCTTTTTCCGCGTCAGAGTATGGATTTCGAGATACAGGAGTCGGCTGATACAGATTTCCACCGTTTAACATGAATTTCAGAACTGATTTTTTTTTTCTAGATTGAAAAATCGATCGATATATTCGAAAAAATGATTTATTTCTGAGAACTTTCTTTTTACACGTCAGAGTATGGATTTCAAGATACAGGAGTCGGCTGATATAGATTTCCACCGTTTAACATGAATTTCAGAATGATTATATTTTTGCTAGTTTGAAAAATCGATCGATATATCCAAAAAAATGATTTATCTCTGAGAACTGTCTTTTTAGCCGTCGGAGTATGGATTACAAGATACAGGAGTCGGCTGATATAGATTTTTACCGTTTAACATGAATTTCAGAACTGAATTTATTTTTTCTAGTCTGAAAAATCGATCGATATATTCGGAAAAATGATTTATCTCTAAGAAATGTCTTCTCACGCGTCAGAGTATGGATTTCAAGATACAGGAGTCGGCCGATATAGATTTCAACCGTTGAACATGAATTTCAGAACTGATTTTATTTTTTCTTGTTTGAAAAATCGATTGATATATTCGAAAAAATGATTTATCTCTAAGACCTGTCTTCTGACGCGTCAGAGTATGAATTTTAAGTTACAGGAGTCGCTTGATATAGATTTCCACCGTTTTACATGAATTCCAGAACTGATTTTATTTTTTCTAGCTTGAAAAATCGATCGATATATTCGTAAAAATGATTTATCTCCAAGAACTGTCTTTTTAGAGGTCAGAGTATGGCTTCCAAGATACAGGAGTCCGCTGATATAGATTTCCACCTTTTAACACGAATTTCAGAACTGATTTTTTTTTTCTAGTTCGAAAAATCGATCGATATATCCGAAAATATGATTTATCTCTAAGAACTATCTTTTTGCGCGTCGAAGTATGGATTTCAGGATACAGGAGTCGGCTGATATAGATTTTCACCGTCTCACATGAATTTCAGAACTGATTTTATTTTTTCTAGTTTGAAAAATCGATCGATGTATTCGAAATGATGATTCATCTCTAAAAACTGTCTTTTTACGCGTCAGAGTATGGGTTCCAAGATACAGGAGTCAGCTGATATAGATTTCCTTCGTTTAACATGAATTTCAGAACTGATTTTATTTTCTCTAGTTTGAAAAATCCTTCGATATATTGGGAAAAATGATTTATCTCTAAGAACTGTCTTTTTACGCGTCAGAGTATGAATTTCAAGATACAGGAGTCAGCTGATATAGATTGATATAGATTTCCACCGTTTAACTTGAATTTCAGAACTGATTTAATTTTTTCTAGTTTGAAAAATCGATCGATATATTTGACAAAATGATTTATCTCTAATAACTGTCTTTTTACGCGTCAGAGTATAAATTTCAAGATACAGGAGTCGGCTGATATAGATTTTCATCGTTTAACATGAATTTCAGAACTGATTTCATTTTTTCTAGTTTGAAAAATCGATCGATATATCCGAAGAGATGATTTATCTCTGAGAACTGTCTTTTTAGCCGTCAGAGTATGGATTTCAAGATACAGGAGTCGGCTGATACAGATTTCCACCATTTAACATGAATTTCAGAACTGATTTTATTTTCTCTAGTTTGAAAAATCTGTTACGTCCCAGACTTCACCTTCCTCATCTTTCACCTACATCCGGTCACCCTATCTATAATTTCCTCTAGCCTCCAAGCAACTAGATAATCCGCTGAGTATGCATCCGGTGGCCTGATGCATCCTCAGCTACACGTGGCCTCCCACCTTACCTAAATCCCTAGTTTACCTTGTTCCTCTAATTCCTCACGACGACACTTCTCTGGCTACCATCTACCTAATCACTTCTTCCTTCTCTGGCTACCATCTACCTAATCACTTCTTCCTTCTTCGGCAACCATCTACCTAACTACTTCTTCCTTCTACGTCAACCATCAACCTATTCACTTCACTCTATATCAATCTTCCTTATTCCTAATCATCATCACCAAACTTCTCTAAGAACGACACTCTATTTCCTAACTCAAAACCTTTCCTTTCCAACCACCCATTCATTACTCTTCACTAACCATTCACGAGTACAAGTTTGATTGTTATCAATAAACACGAAGTATCATTTACTCACTATAAATCATTCAATCACCTGCCATACCACTTCCCTTAGTTGTGCGCCCGCACGTAAAGCGGGAGCGAACCCCTTAATATCCATCCATACGGCAACAACATTCTCGTTGTGACCCCATACGGACATCACAACTGGTGGCAGCGGTACCTCCTCCCGCTTCTAAGGGTAGTGCGTGATTGTGAAACGTAAAAAGTTCTTCAGAAGTATCTACTAAAGTAGATAACACCAGTCACAACTGGTGGCAGCAGAAACACCTCTCGCTTCTACGGGTAGTGCGTGATTGTGAAAATCACAACTAGTAGCAGCAGTACCTCCTTTCGCTTCTGAGGATAGTACGCGAAATACAAAGTTAAAGGTGACAAATCGTGATATATACACGGAACTTACAAGTCAAGAATCATCACAGCTGGTGAAATGACTATGTAAAGTGACTGTAAAGTGAGAATAGTGAAAGTGAGTGACGATAACCAAACGGGTGAAGTTAGAGAGTGAAAAATCAAAGTTCAGTTGAAGTGAATAGGAACAATAACGCAATTAGTGGCAGTGGCAAATACAATCCTACAAATCATTGCTCTCGCATCATCAATAAGCCGACGAGCCAATTCTACAAATCATTGCTCTCGCATCATCAATAAGCCGACGAGCCAATTCTACAAATCATTGCTCTCGCATCATCAATAAGCCGACGAGCCAATTCTACAAATCATTGCTCTCGCATCATCAATAAGCCGACGAGCCAATTCTACAAATCATTGCTCTCGCATCATCAATAAGCCGACGAGCCAATTCTACAAATCATTGCTCTCGCATCATCAATAAGCCGACGAGCCAATTCTACAAATCATTGCTCTCGCATCATCAATAAGCCGACGAGCCAAGTTCACAAATCTACGAAGCAAAAATCTACGAATCTACAAACAAATAATCGCTCTCGCATTTTCAATAAGCCGACGAGCCGAATTCATAATCTACGAAGCCACGAGAACCCATCTACAAACCAACGGAATTCCTTCAGCCACACTCCAGCCGCTCATCTCTAAGCACCGAAAAGAAGTCGACAGTAAAACCGACATAACACCGATTAGCCAGGAAGTCAATCTACACCTAACCGTACGCCACAAAGAAATGCAAGCTACCTTGACAGCATTCGTAATCATCGGTGCATTGTAAGTCTCGTCAAGATCTATATAATATTTCAACCTAACTAGAGTTAGGAGATTAATACACTCATTGTTCTGTATAAGCATAGAATTACTTTAATATAATGACTGACGAAGCCACTCCCAGTCCGTTTCTGCCACTGCAAGCGGCGATATCATTATTGCCGAACTTCAACGGTACTAACATGCCGGTAGAGTCATTTATCCGCAAAGTAGAGAACGTTAAGAATGTAGTCAGCACGAGAGATTTACCTTTATTCACTAGCCTTGTAGCCGTAAAAATTGAAGGCCCCGCGGAACGGTGCATAAATAAGAACGGCCTTAATACTCTAGACAACATATTAACAGACTTGAGACGCGCATATAAACCTAGAGACAGTCTGCCGGATATTCAGGCGCTAATTACGCGAGCGGTGCAGAACCGAAATGAGAGTGCGCTAGAGTTCGGCATGCGAATCGAAGGACTCGTTAAGACAGCTTTGGAACTTCTCGGGAACTCCGCGAACCCAGAATATGTCGTTATGTCTACCAGATTCATAAAAGATATAGCCGGACGAGCATTTATACGCGGATTGAAAGACGAACTTGAACCGACAGTAACAAATCAAAGCCCGGGAACGTTACGTGAAGCAATAGATCTAGCAGTTCGATTTGAAAAACTTCTAGACGATAGAAAGGCCTTGAGGCCACCTGACAATGCCACCTCGACGAGTCAAGCGATATCCAACTACACTAGACGTAATACAGTAGATGATAAGAACAGGTGGGGTCCAAACCACACCTCTAGGTCGAATAATCAAAGAAATCTGAGTTGTAATTACTGTAAAAACTTGGGCCATACCATTGATAACTGCCAAACGAGAGAGCGTAATAATAATAAATACTGCACGTTCTGCCAAATGATAGGTCATACGCTCGACGAATGTCGCGTACGAAACTCTCGGGGCCAGCGCGAACCTCAACGCCTATCTCCTAACACTAGTTCCTCTTATAACACAGACATAAACTATGGACAGCACGCGTCTAACCCTCGTCGGAACAATGATAACGTGCAAAACCAGCCGAATTACGATAGACCAGGCATACAACGTAGAAATAACGCACAAATAAATCTCGCGGTAGACGAAAATACGGAATCAATCGACGATTTAAACGGGCTTCGGGAACGTCGCATGGACGCCGCGACGTCCCGAATCGAAGAAGAGCGCCCAATCTCAACAGGAAAATACTTCTCGGATCACCCATAATTAAAATAGCTTCAAAACAAGTACGCGGAAGGACCGCGTCACTACTGGTAGACACAGGCGCAAATGTAAATGTGATTAAGGTCGGAGTGATCACACCAGACACGCGTTTAACACCAACAGACACGCGGTTAATTAAAGGAATAAGTACGGGATTCATAGAAACGTTAGGCAGCATCGACTTGGAATTCGATGGCACCTGCCACGAATTCCACTTAGTAGATAATTTATTCCCCATTAAGGAAGACGGTATCCTAGGCGCGGATTTCTTACGATCGGAAAATACAACTATCTGCTTTAAAAATCACCAGATCTTTTCGCGAAATACGGGCACGATCCCATTATCCTACCGAAGTGAAAACACTAACATTAACACCTACCGCATACTAACCACATCCTGCACACTGACTCCTAAAGTCCAGATATCTGCACCACAACTCACAAACACAACCGACACTTTTCTTCTCGACACCGGAGCTGATATAAACGTAATTAAACTCAGCGCGGTAAAACTGAATGTACCTAACAAACCAAACAGGATAAGGATAACCGGGATAACACCCGAATCTATAGAAACACTGGGAAGCCTAGATATACAAGTCGGCAGTAAAACACAAGAATTCCACATAGTAGACGACTCATTTCCCATTACGGAAGCAGGAATATTGAGCATGACATTCTTACATCACGGGAGCGCTACGATTTCCTTTCCTGCGAACACGGTAACCTCGCACAATAACGAATCACTGAAGATTTCAAACGAGAACGCAATATCAATCCCTCCCCGAACCGCGACAGTGACAGCTTTCAAATCGACGAACTCATCACCAAAAACGAGGATAATAAATACACAAAAATTAGGACCAAATACCCTATCAGGCAAAGCGCCCGTGACAAACAGACAAGGTTTAGCGTACACACATGTTATGAACCTCAACGAAGCAGCTGTAGAGATAACCCGACCCGCGGTATATCTAGAAGAGGTAGACGAACCCGTAGTAAGCATAGACACGTACGTAGCTAGTAACGAGACAAACTCATCAACACACAACCATCGCGGCACTAAGACTGACAGAAACCTACAAGCACTTCGAATTTTACCTAACCGCGAAGCGAAATGCCTTCATATCCGTAGAGAAAACTTTAGACTAGATCACCTAAAAGAAGAAGAAAACCTATCAATAACTGATCCCTCTATCGACTATAATCATCAATTTTTCTTATCGGGCGACAAGAAAGGACAAGCAAACGTAAACGCGGACGCGCTATCGAGGAGCCCTCCTGCTGGGACTACGCAAGCTTTACTTATAGACAGTAAACGCCTACGATCGGAATCGGGTACTGCAGAAACCGAAATAAACAAACGCAAAAAACTTTCGCACCAACTCCCAAGCCGTCCGAGACAAGATACTGACAATTCTACAAATCTTATACCTACCAAGCTACGAAAAACAGGAAAAACATTAACAGAATTCTCTCCGCAGGAAATCATAAGATTAGACAGCTCGAATATCGAAATGACGCGCGACAAACACCGCGGGACGTTAGAACCGTCCAAACCGTTCCAAACGACAGAATCCTCGGGCAACCCAGCACCGCGAAAGAAATTTACGAAGCCCCTAGACTTCTCTAATTCGACAGTCGATTCGGATATAAAATCCATTCCATCTAGAGCTGCGCCCCCTGGACGAAAAAGAATCACAGAACCCTCAAGTAACCGCGCGCCAAGGAAAAAACCATTAGAAACAAACAACCATGCAAACCTACTACGGACGACTATACCCGCTCACCTACGGTATCCCCTGCCCCCTCAATATGAGATACCACCCCCAGCTATTTTCATACCACCAGACCCTGACACACTGACGCGACAGCGCAGACGAGATCTCACACCGGAACTTGACACCGAAACAAGCTCTGATAACACCGCCGATTTTAATACAACCTCAGATATTTTACTCTCTCGGAAAGCGAATCTATAATATTACCGCTACAAAATACAACTATCTTAAACACGACATGACATTAACCTAAACATACCCGCTGGAGCCGAGAGAAATTACAAACTTCTTTTAAATAAGGTTCGGAAAACGCCTCTTGGAATCAATCAATGGTATCGCCAAGGTTAATGGACACTAGATAGTGCCAAACACTTCGAGAGCAGTCCTAATCTAGTGTACCGGAGAATTTGTACCATCTTTTTATAAAATCTCACAGAATTAACAAATATCAGTAGAAGCCAAACATCAGAACACTAGTATAATAATTATATACACACAGCAGCAACACAGGCTCTCGCCAGCGAGTCAGCGAACTCATGTTTTGAACTTGACACCTCCCAGCTGTGAACTGATAACAACCTGACATAACAAGTAAATAATTCTAACAGAAATAAATAAGAATATAAGCATATAAGATCTAGACAGGGTAGGCTAATGTAGGGGTAGAATCATTAGAATTAAAGCATACCTTAACTTCAATACTATTCAAGTCTACTTTTAAAAGTTCGAAATTTTTATGACCTAGTTAGGTCAAGTATATCAAGGAATTTCTATTAATTAAGCAACCTGTAGAGCATAGAAGATCGTAAATGTAGCGATGCATCCGCTCAACAATGTCTTGTACATTTCGGGAATGGTTGAGCGAGTGTACCGGAAAACCTTTCAATTACCCTTGCTATCTTTTCTCCTCTAGATCTAGGAATAATTCACAATCACGCTATATCATACACTTTACCATATGTACTATCGGACCTAATAAAGGCTTATGCCACACTACTTGGTCCATTCACTACACAATTCACACTACACAAGTGTTACATTCATCTAGTACATAATCTAAAACTATAACTCTTGTAATGTTAGTAAATAAGGAAATCTGTATCATTTAATTCATACTAACCTACATCCACGTTCCACACATACTTCCTTGGTCACATAGGTGTTGCACCCCTATGTTCCCTTTAACGGGGGGGGTGTTACGTCCCAGACTTCACCTTCCTCATCTTTCACCTACATCCGGTCACCCTATCTATAATTTCCTCTAGCCTCCAAGCAACTAGATAATCCGCTGAGTATGCATCCGGTGGCCTGATGCATCCTCAGCTACACGTGGCCTCCCACCTTACCTAAATCCCTAGTTTACCTTGTTCCTCTAATTCCTCACGACGACACTTCTCTGGCTACCATCTACCTAATCACTTCTTCCTTCTCTGGCTACCATCTACCTAATCACTTCTTCCTTCTTCGGCAACCATCTACCTAACTACTTCTTCCTTCTACGTCAACCATCAACCTATTCACTTCACTCTATATCAATCTTCCTTATTCCTAATCATCATCACCAAACTTCTCTAAGAACGACACTCTATTTCCTAACTCAAAACCTTTCCTTTCCAACCACCCATTCATTACTCTTCACTAACCATTCACGAGTACAAGTTTGATTGTTATCAATAAACACGAAGTATCATTTACTCACTATAAATCATTCAATCACCTGCCATACCACTTCCCTTAGTTGTGCGCCCGCACGTAAAGCGGGAGCGAACCCCTTAATATCCATCCATACGGCAACAACATTCTCGTTGTGACCCCATACGGACATCACAAATCCATTGATATATTGGAAAAAATGATTTATCTCTAAGAACTGTCTTTTTAGCCGTCAGAGTATGGATTTCAAGATACAGGAGTCGGCCGATATAGATTTCCACCGTTTATCGTGAATTTCAGAACTGATTTTATTTTTTCTAGTTTGAAAAATCGATCGATATATTCTAATCAATGATTTATCTCTAACAACTGTCATTTTCCGCGTCAGAGTATGGATTTCAAGATACAGGAGTCGGCTGATATAGATTTCCACCGTTTAACATGAATTTCAGGACTGATTTTTTTTTTTCTAGATTGAAAAGTCGATCGATATATTCGAAAAAATGATTTATTTCTGAGAACTTTCTTCTTACTGGTCACGAAAGTCACACCAATTTCTTCTTACGCGTCAGAGTATGGATTTCAAGATACAGGAATCAGCTGATATAGATTGATATAGATTTCCACCGTTTAACTTGAATTTCAGAACTAATGTAATTTTTTCTGGTTTGAAAAATCGATCGATATATTTGACAATATGATTTATCTTTAATAACTGTCTTTTTACGCGTCAGAGTATGAATTTCAAGATACAGGAGTCGGCTGAAATAGATTTCCATCGTTTAACATGAATTTCAGAACTGATTTCATTTTTTATATTTTGAAAAATCGATCGATATATCCGAAGAGATGATTTATCTCTAACAACTGTCTTTTTACGCGTCAGAGTATGGATTTCAAGATACAGGAGTCGGCTGATACAGATTTCCACCATTTAACATGAATTTCAGAACTGATTTTATTTTCTCTAGTTTGAAAAATCCATTGATATATTGGAAAAAATGATTTATCTCTAAGAACTGTCTTTTTACGCGTCAGAGTATGGATTTCAAGATACAGGAGTCGGCTGATATAGATTTCCACCGTTTAACATGAATTTCAGGACTGATTTTTTTTTTTCTAGCTTGAAAAATCGATCGATATATTCGAAAAAATGATTTATTTCTGAGAACTTTCTTTTTACGCGTCAGAGTATGGATTTCAAGATACAGGAGTCGGCTGATATAGATTTCCACCGTTTAACATGAATTTCAGAATGATTATATTTTTGCTAGTTTGAAAAATAGATCGATATATCCAAAAAAATGATTTATCTCTGAGAACTGTCTTTTTAGCCGTCGGAGTATGGATTACAAGATACAGGAGTCGGCTGATATAGATTTTCACCGTTTAACATGAATTTCAGAACTGAATTTATTTTTTCTATTCTGAAAAATCGATCGATATATCCGGAAATATGATTGATCTCTAAGCACTGTCTTTTTAGGCGTCAGAGTATGGCTTTCAAGATACAGGAGTCCGCTGATATAGATTTCCACCTTGTAACACGAATTTCAGAACTGATTTTTTTTTTTTTAGTTCGAAAAATCGATCGATATATCCGAAAATATGATTTATCTCTAAGAACTGTCTTTTGACGCGTCAGAGTGTGAATTTCAAGATACAGGAGTCGCTTGATATATATTTCCACCGTTTTACATGAATTCCAGAACTGATTTTTTTTTTTCTAGTTTGAAACATCGATCGATATATTCGAAAAAATGATTCATCTCCAAGAACTGTCTTTTTAGGCGTCAGAGTTTGGCTTTCAAGATACAGGAGTCGGCTGATATAGATTTCCACCGTCTAACATGAATTTCAGAACTGATTTTATTTCTTCTAGTTTGAAAAATCGATCGATGTATTCGAAATAATGATTCATCTCTAAAAACTGTCTTTTTAGGCGTCAGAGTATGGCTTTCAAGATACAGGAGTCGCTGATATAAATTTCCACCGTTTAACATGAATTTGAGGACTGATTTTATTTTTTCTAGTTTGAAAAATTGATCGATATATCCGGAAATATGATTTATATCTAAGAACTGTCTTTTTATGCGTCAGAGTGTGAATTTCAGGATACAGGAGTCGGCTGATATAGATTTCCACCTTTCAACACGAATTTCAGAACTGATTTTATTTTTTCTAAATTGAAAAATCGATCGATATATTCGGAAAAATGATTTATCTCTAAGAAATGTCTTCTCACGCGTCAGAGTATGGATTTCAAGATACAGGAGTCGGCCGATATAGATTTCAACCGTTGAACATGAATTTCAGAACTGATTTTATTTTTTGTAGTTTGAAAAATCGATTGATATATTCGAAAAAATGATTTATCTCTAAGACCTGTCTTCTGACGCGTCAGAGTATGAATTTCAAGATACAGGAGTCGCTTGATATAGATTTCCACAGTTTTACATGAATTCCAGAACTGATTTTATTTTTTCTAGTTTGAAAAATCGATCGATATATTCGAAAAAATGACTTATCTCCAAGAACTGTCTTTTTAGGCGTCAGAGTATGGCTTTCAAGATACAGGAGTCCGCTGATATAGATTTCCACCTTGTAACACGAATTTCAGAACTAATTTTTTTTTTTTTAGTTCGAAAAATCGATCGATATATCCGAAAATATGATTTATCTCTAAGAACTGTCTTTTGACGCGTCGGAGTGTGAATTTCAAAATACAGGAGTCGCTTGATATAGATTTCCACCGTTTAACATGAATTCCAGAACTGATTTTATTTTTTCTAGTTTGAAACATCGATCGATATATTCGAAAAAATGATTCATCTCCAAGAACTGTCTTTTTAGGCGTCAGAGTATGGCTTTCAAGATACAGGAGTCGCTGATATGAATTTCCACCGTTTAACATGAATTTGAGGACTGATTTTATTTTTTCTAGTTTGAAAAATTGATCGATATATCCGGAAATATGATTTATATCTAAGAACTGTCTTTTTATGCGTCAGAGTGTGAATTTCAGGATACAGGAGTCGGCTGATATAGATTTCCACCTTTTAACACGAATTTCAGAACTGATTTTATTTTTTCTAAATTGAAAAATCGATCGATATATCCGAAAATATGATTTATCTCTAAGAACTGTCTTTTTGCGCGTCGGAGTATGGATTTCAATATACAGGAGTCATCCGATATAGATTTCCACCATTTATCATTAATTTCAGAACTGATTTCATTGTGTCTAGTTTGAAAAATCGATCGATATATTCGAAAAAAAGATTTATCTCTAACAACTGTCTTCTGACGCGTCAGAGTATGAATTTCAACATACAGGAGTCGCTTGATATAGATTTCCACCGTTTTACATGAATTCCAGAACTGATTTTATTTTTTCTAGTACGAAAAATCGATCGATATATCCGGAAATATGATTTATCTCTAAGAACTGTCTTCTTAGGCGTCAGAGTATGGCTTTCAAGATACAGGAGTCCGCTGATATAGATTTCCACCTTTTAACACGAATTTCAGAACTGATTTTTTTTTTTCTAGTTCGAAAAATCGATCAATATATCCGAAAATATGATTTCTCTTTAAGAACTGTCTTTTTGCGCGTCGAAGTATGGATTTCAGGATACAGGAGTCGGCTGATATAGATTTTCACCGTTTAACATGAATTTCAGAACTGAATTTGTTTTTCTGGTTCGAAAAATCGATCGATATATTCGAAAAAATCCTTTACCTGGAAAAACTGTCTTTTCACGCGTCAGAGTATGAATTTCGAGAAACAGGAGACGCTTGATATAGATTTCCACCGTATAACATGAATTTCAGAACTGATTTTTTTTTTCTAGTTCGAAAAATCAATCGATATATCTGAAAATATAATTTATCTCTAAGAACTGTCTTTTTATGCTCCAGAGTATGGATTTCAGGATACAGGAGTCGGCTGATATAGATTTCCACCTTTTAACACGAATTTCAGAACTGATTTTATTTCTTCTAAATTGAAAAATCGATCGATATATCCGAAAATATGATTTATCTCTAAGAACTGTCTTTTTGCGCGTCAGAGTATGGATTTCAGGATACAGGAGTCGGCTCATACAGATTTTCACCGTTTGACATGAATTTCAGAACTGAATTTATTTTTTCTATTCTGAAAAATCGATCGATATATTCGGAAAAATGATTCATCTCTAAGAAATGTCTTCTCACGGGTCAGAGTATCGATTTCGAGATACACGATTAGGCTGATATAGATTTCAACCGTTGAACATGAATTTCAGAACTGATTTTATTTTTTCTAGTTTGAAAAATCGATTGATATATTCGAAAAAATGATTTATCTTTAAGACCTGTCTTCTGACGCGTCAGAGTACGAATTTCAAGATACAGGAGTCGCTTGATATTGATTTCCACCGTTTTACATGAATTCCAGATCTGATTTTATTTTTTCTAGTCTGAAAAATCGATCGATATATTCGAAAAAATGACTTATCTCCAAGAACTGTCTTTTTAGGCGTCAGAGTATGGCTTTCAAGATACAGGAGTCGGCTGATATAGATTTCCACCGTCTAACATGAATTTCAGAACTGATTTTATTCTTTCTAGTTTGAAAAATCGATCGATATATCCGGAAATATGATTCATCTCTAAGAACTGTCTTTTTACGCGTCAGAGTGTGAATTTCAGGATACAGGAGTCGGCTGATATAGATTTCCACCTTTTAACACGAATTTCAGAACTGATTTTATTTTTTCTAAATTGAAAAATCGATCGATATATCCGAAAATATGATTTATCTCTGAGAACTGTCTTTTTGCGCGTCGGAGTATGGATTTCAATATACAGGAGTCATCCGATATAGATTTCCACCATTTATCATTAATTTCAGAACTGATTTTATTGTGTCTAGTTTGAAAAATCGATCGATATATTCGAAAAAAAGATTTATCTCTAACAACTGTCTTCTGACGCGTCAGAGTATGAATTTCAACATACAGGAGTCGCTTGATATAGATTTCCACCGTTTTACATGAATTCCAGAACTGATTTTATTTTTTCTAGTTTGAAAAATCGATCGATATATCCGGAAATATGATTTATCTCTAAGAACTGTCTTCTTAGGCGTCAGAGTATGGCTTTCAAGATACAGGAGTCCGCTGATATAGATTTCCACCTTTTAACACGAATTTCAGAACTGATTTTTTTTTTTCTAGTTCGAAAAATCGATCAATATATCCGAAAATATGCTTTCTCTTTAAGAACTGTCTTTTTGCGCGTCGAAGTATGGATTTCAGGATACAGGAGTCGGCTGATATAGATTTTCACCGTTTAACATGAATTTCAGAACTGAATTTTTTTCTCTGGTTCGAAAAATCGATCGATATATTCGAAAAAATCCTTTACCTGGAAAAACTGTCTTTTCACGCGTCAGAGTATGAATTTCGAGAAACAGGAGTCGCTTGATATAGATTTCCACCGTATAACATGAATTTCAGAACTGATTTTTTTTTTCTAGTTCGAAAAATCGATCGATATATCTGAAAATATGATTTATCTCTAAGAACTGTCTTTTTATGCGTCAGAGTATGGATTTCAGGATACAGGAGTCGGCTGATATAGATTTCCACCTTTTAACACGAATTTTAGAACTGATTTTATTTCTTCTAAATTGAAAAATCGATCGATATATCCGAAAATATGATTTATCTCTAAGAACTGTCTTTTTGCGCGTCAGAGTATGGATTTCAGGATACAGGAGTCGGCTCATATAGATTTTCACCGTTTGACATGAATTTCAGAACTGAATTTATTTTTTCTATTCTGAAAAATCGATCGATATATTCGGAAAAATGATTTATCTCTAAGAAATGTCTTCTCACGGGTCAGAGTATCGATTTCGAGATACACGATTAGGCTGATATAGATTCCAACCGTTGAACATGAATTTCAGAACTGATTTTATTTTTTCTAGTTTGAAAAATCGATTGATATATTCGAAAAAATGATTTATCTTTAAGACCTGTCTTCTGACGCGTCAGAGTACGAATTTCAAGATACAGGAGTCGCTTGATATTGATTTCCACCGTTTTACATGAATTCCAGAACTGATATAATTTTTTCTAGTCTGAAAAATCGATTGATATATTCGAAAAAATGATTTATCTCTAAGACCTGTCTTCTGACGCGTCAGAGTATGAATTTCAAGATACAGGACTCGCTTGATATAGATTTCCACCGTTTCACATGAATTCCAGAACTGATTTTATTTTTTCTAGTTTGAAAAATCGATCGATATATCTGAAAATATAATTTATCTCTGAGAACTGTCTTTTTATGCATCAGAGTATGGATTTCAGGATACAGGAGTCGGCTGATATAGATTTCCACCTTTTAACACGAATTTCAGAACTGATTTTATTTTTTCTAAATTGAAAAATCGATAGATATATCCGAAAATATGATTTATCTCTAAGAACTGTCTTTTTGCGCGTCAGAGTATGGATTTCAGGATACAGGAGTCGGCTCATATAGATTTTCACCGTTTGACATGAATTTCAGAACTGAATTTATTTTTTCTATTCTGAAAAATCGATCGATATATTCGGAAAAATGATTTATCTCTAAGAAATGTCTTCTCACGGGTCAGAGTATCGATTTCGAGATACACGATTAGGCTGATATAGATTTCAACCGTTGAACATGAATTTCAGAACTGATTTTATTTTTTCTAGTTTGAAAAATCGATTGATATATTCGAAAAAATGATTTATCTTTAAGACCTGTCTTCTGACGCGTCAGAGTAAGAATTTCAAGATACAGGAGTCGCTTGATATTGATTTCCACCGTTTTACATGAATTCCAGAACTGATTTTATTTTTTCTAGTCTGAAAAATCGATCGATATATCCGGAAATATGATTTATCTCTGAGAACTGTCTTTTTACGCGTCAGAGTGTGAATTTCAGGATACAGGAGTCGGCTGATATAGATTTCCACCTTTCAACACGAATTTCAGAACTGATTTCATTTTTTCTAAATTGAAAAATCGATCGATATATCCGAAAATATGATTTATCTCTAAGAACTGTCTTTTTGCGCGTCGGAGTATGGATTTCAATATACAGGAGTCATCCGATATAGATTTCCACCATTTATTATTAATTTCAGAACTGATTTCATTGTGTCTAGTTTGAAAAATCGATCGATATATTCGAAAAAAAGATTTATCTCTAACAACTGTCTTCTGACGCGTCAGAGTATGAATTTCAACATACAGTAGTCGCTTGATATAGATTTCCACCGTTTTACATGAATTCCAGAACTGATTTTATTTTTTCTAGTTTGAAAAATCGATCGATATATCCGGAAATATGATTTATCTCTAAGAACTGTCTTCTTAGGCGTCAGAGTATGGCTTTCAAGATACAGGAGTCCGCTGATATAGATTTCCACCTTTTAACACGAATTTCAGAACTGATTTTTTTTTTTCTAGTTCGAAAAATCGATCAATATATCCGAAAATATGATTTCTCTTTAAGAACTGTCTTTTTGCGCGTCGAAGTATGGATTTCAGGATACAGGAGTCGTCTGATATAGATTTTCACCGTTTAACATGAATTTCAGAACTGAATTTTTTTCTCTGGTTCGAAAAATCGATCGATATATTCGAAAAAATCCTTTACCTGGAAAAACTGTCTTTTCACGCGTCAGAGTATGAATTTCGAGAAACAGGAGTCGCTTGATATAGATTTCCACCGTATAACATGAATTTCAGAACTGATTTTTTTTTTCTAGTTCGAAAAATCGATCGATATATCTGAAAATATAATTTATCTCTAAGAACTGTCTTTTTATGCGTCAGAGTATGGATTTCAGGATACAGGAGTCGGCTGATATAGATTTCCACCTTTTAACACGAATTTCAGAACTGATTTTATTTCTTCTAAATTGAAAAATCGATCGATATATCCGAAAATATGATTTATCTCTAAGAACTGTCTTTTTGCGCGTCAGAGTATGGATTTCAGGATACAGGAGTCGGCTCATATAGATTTTCACCGTTTGACATGAATTTCAGAACTGAATTTATTTTTTCTATTCTGAAAAATCGATCGATATATTCGGAAAAATGATTTATCTCTAAGAAATGTCTTCTCACGGGTCAGAGTATCGATTTCGAGATACACGATTAGGCTGATATAGATTCCAACCGTTGAACATGAATTTCAGAACTGATTTTATTTTTTCTAGTTTGAAAAATCGATTGATATATTCGAAAAAATGATTTATCTTTAAGACCTGTCTTCTGACGCGTCAGAGTACGAATTTCAAGATACAGGAGTCGCTTGATATTGATTTCCACCGTTTTACATGAATTCCAGAACTGATTTTATTTTTTCTAGTCTGAAAAATCGATTGATATATTCGAAAAAATGATTTATCTCTAAGACCTGTCTTCTGACGCGTCAGAGTATGAATTTCAAGATACAGGACTCGCTTGATATAGATTTCCACCGTTTCACATGAATTCCAGAACTGATTTTATTTTTTCTAGTTTGAAAAATCGATCGATATATCTGAAAATATAATTTATCTCTGAGAACTGTCTTTTTATGCATCAGAGTATGGATTTCAGGATACAGGAGTCGGCTGATATAGATTTCCACCTTTTAACACGAATTTCAGAACTGATTTTATTTTTTCTAAATTGAAAAATCGATAGATATATCCGAAAATATGATTTATCTCTAAGAACTGTCTTTTTGCGCGTCAGAGTATGGATTTCAGGATACAGGAGTCGGCTCATATAGATTTTCACCGTTTGACATGAATTTCAGAACTGAATTTATTTTTTCTATTCTGAAAAATCGATCGATATATTCGGAAAAATGATTTATCTCTAAGAAATGTCTTCTCACGGGTCAGAGTATCGATTTCGAGATACACGATTAGGCTGATATAGATTCCAACCTTTTAACACGAATTTCAGAACTGATTTTTTTTTTTCTAGTTCGAAAAATCGATCAATATATCCGAAAATATGATTTCTCTTTAAGAACTGTCTTTCTGCGCGTCGAAGTATGGATTTCAGGATACAGGAGTCGGCTGATATAGATTTTCACCGTTTAACATGAATTTCAGAACTGAATTTTTTTCTCTGGTTCGAAAAATCGATCGATATATTCGAAAAAATTCTTTACCTGGAAAAACTGTCTTTTCACGCGTCAGAGTATGAATTTCGAGAAACAGGAGTCGCTTGATATAGATTTCCACCGTATAACATGAATTTCAGAACTGATTTTTTTTTTCTAGTTCGAAAAATCGATCGATATATCTGAAAATATAATTTATCTCTAAGAACTGTCTTTTTATGCGTCAGAGTATGGATTTCAGGATACAGGAGTCGGCTGATATAGATTTCCACCTTTTAACACGAATTTCAGAACTGATTTTATTTCTTCTAAATTGAAAAATCGATCGATATATCCGAAAATATGATTTATCTCTAAGAACTGTCTTTTTGCGCGTCAGAGTATGGATTTCAGGATACAGGAGTCGGCTCATATAGATTTTCACCGTTTGACATGAATTTCAGAACTGAATTTATTTTTTCTATTCTGAAAAATCGATCGATATATTCGGAAAAATGATTTATCTCTAAGAAATGTCTTCTCACGGGTCAGAGTATCGATTTCGAGATACACGATTAGGCTGATATAGATTCCAACCGTTGAACATGAATTTCAGAACTGATTTCATTTTTTCTAGTTTGAAAAATCGATTGATATATTCGAAAAAATGATTTATCTTTAAGACCTGTCTTCTGACGCGTCAGAGTACGAATTTCAAGATACAGGAGTCGCTTGATATTGATTTCCACCGTTTTACATGAATTCCAGAACTGATTTTATTTTTTCTAGTCTGAAAAATCGATTGATATATTCGAAAAAATGATTTATCTCTAAGACCTGTCTTCTGACGCGTCAGAGTATGAATTTCAAGATACAGGACTCGCTTGATATAGATTTCCACCGTTTTACATGAATTCCAGAACTGATTTTATTTTTTCTAGTTTGAAAAATCGATCGATATATCTGAAAATATAATTTATCTCTGAGAACTGTCTTTTTATGCATCAGAGTATGGATTTCAGGATACAGGAGTCGGCTGATATAGATTTCCACCTTTTAACACGAATTTCAGAACTGATTTTATTTTTTCTAAATTGAAAAATCGATAGATATATCCGGAAATATGATTTATCTCTAAGAACTGTCTTTTCACGGGTCAGAGTATTGATTTCGAGATACACGGTTAGGCTGATATAGATTTTCACCGTTTGACATGAATTTCAGAACTGAATTTATTTTTTCTATTCTGAAAAATCGATCGATATATTCGGAAAAATGCTTTATTTCTAAGAAATGTCTTCTCACGCGTCAGAGTATGGATTTCAAGATACAGGAGTCGGCCGATAGAGATTTCAACCGTTTTACATGAATTCCAGAACTGATTTTATTTTTTCTAGTTTGAAAAATCGATTGATATATTCGAAAAAACGATTTATCTCTAAGACCTGTCTTCTGACGCGTCAGAGTATGAATTTCAAGATACAGGAGTCGCTTGATATAGATTTCCACAGTTTTACATGAATTCCAGAACTGATTTTATTTTTCCTAGTTCAAAAATCGATCGATATATTCGAAAAAATGACTTATCTCTAAGAACTGTCTTTTTAGGCGTCAGAGTATGGCTTCCAAGATACAGGAGTCGGCTGATATAGATTTTCACCGTCTAACATGAATTTCAGAACTGATTTTATTTTTTCTAGTTTGAAAAATCGATCGATATATCCGGAAATATGATTTATCTCTAAGAACTGTCTTTTTACGCGTCGGAGTATGGATTTCAATATACAGGAGTCATCTGATATAGACTTCCACCATTTATCATTGATTTCAGAACTGATTTTATTGTGTCTAGTTTGAAAAATCGATCGATATATTCGAAAAAATGATTTATCTCTAACAACTGTCTTCTGACGCGTCAGAGTATGAATTTCAACATACAGGAGTCGCTTGATATAGATTTCCACCGTTTCACATGAATTCCAGAACTGATTTTATTTTTTCTAGTACGAAAAATCGATCGATATATCCGGAAATATGATTGATCTCTAAGAACTGTCTTTTTAGGCGTCAGAGTATGGCTTTCAAGATACAGGAGTCCGCTGATATAGATTTCCACCTTGTAACACGGATTTCAGAACTGATTTTTTTTTTTTTAGTTCGAAAAATCGATCGATATATCCGAAAATATGATTTATCTCTAAGAACTGTCTTTTGACGCGTCAGAGTGTGAATTTCAAGATACAGGAGTCGCTTGATATAGATTTCCACCGTTTTACATGAATTCCAGAACTGATTTTATTTTTTCTAGTTTGAAACATCGATCGATATATTCGAAAAAATGATTCATCTCCAAGAACTGTCTTTTTAGGCGTGAGAGTTTGGCTTTCAAGATACAGGAGTCGGCTGATATAGATTTCCACCGTCTAACATGAATTTCAGAACTGATTTTATTTCTTCTAGTTTGAAAAATCGATCGATGTATTCGAAATTATGATTCATCTCTAAAAACTGTCTTTCTAGGCGTCAGGGTATGGCTTTCAAGATACAGGAGTCGCTGATATGAATTTCCACCGTTTAACATGAATTTGAGGACTGATTTTATTTTTTCTAGTTTGAAAAATTGATCGATATATCCGGAAATATGATTTATATCTAAGAACTGTCTTTCTATGCGTCAGAGTGTGAATTTCAGGATACAGGAGTCGGCTGATATAGATTTCCACCTTTTAACACGAATTTCAGAACTGATTTTATTTTTTCTAGATTGGAAAATCGATCGATATATTCGAAAAAATGATTTATCTCTAAGAAATGTCTTCTCACGCGTCAGAGTATGGATTTCAAGATACAGGAGTCGGCCGATATAGATTTCAACCGTTGAACATGAATTTCAGAACTGATTTTATTTTTTGTAGTTTGAAAAATCGATTGATATATTCGAAAAAATGATTTATCTCTAAGACCTGTCTTCTGACGCGTCAGAGTATGAATTTCAAGATACAGGAGTCGCTTGATATAGATTTCCACAGTTTTACATGAATTCCAGAACTGATTTTATTTTTTCTAGTTTGAAAAATCGATCGATATATTCGAAAAAATGACTTATCTCCAAGAACTGTCTTTTTAGGCGTCAGAGTATGGCTTTCAAGATACAGGAGTCGGCTGATATAGATTTTCACCGTCTAACATGAATTTCAGAACTGATTTTATTTTTTCTAGTTTGAAAAATCGATCGATATATCCGGAAATATGATTTATCTCTAAGAACTGTCTTTTTACGCGTCGGAGTATGGATTTCAATATACAGGAGTCATCTGATATAGACTTCCACCATTTATCATTGATTTCAGAACTGATTTTATTGTGTCTAGTTTGAAAAATCGATCGATATATTCGAAAAAATGATTTATCTCTAACAACTGTCTTCTGACGCGTCAGAGTATGAATTTCAACATACAGGAGTCGCTTGATATAGATTTCCACCGTTTTACATGAATTCCAGAACTGATTTTATTTTTTCTAGTACGAAAAATCGATCGATATATCCGGAAATATGATTGATCTCTAAGAACTGTCTTTTTAGGCGTCAGAGTATGGCTTTCAAGATACAGGAGTCCGCTGATATAGATTTCCACCTTGTAACACGAATTTCAGAACTGATTTTTTTTTTTTTAGTTCGAAAAATCGATCGATATATCCGAAAATATGATTTATCTCTAAGAACTGTCTTTTGACGCGTCAGAGTGTGAATTTCAAGATACAGGAGTCGCTTGATATAGATTTCCACCGTTTTACATGAATTCCAGAACTGATTTTATTTTTTCTAGTTTGAAACATCGATCGATATATTCGAAAAAATGATTCATCTCCAAGAACTGTCTTTTTAGGCGTCAGAGTTTGGCTTTCAAGATACAGGAGTCGGCTGATATAGATTTCCACCGTCTAACATGAATTTCAGAACTGATTTTATTTCTTCTAGTTTGAAAAATCGATCGATGTATTCGAAATTATGATTCATCTCTAAAAACTGTCTTTCTAGGCGTCAGGGTATGGCTTTCAAGATACAGGAGTCGCTGATATGAATTTCCACCGTTTAACATGAATTTGAGGACTGATTTTATTTTTTCTAGTTTGAAAAATTGATCGATATATCCGGAAATATGATTTATATCTAAGAACTGTCTTTCTATGCGTCAGAGTGTGAATTTCAGGATACAGGAGTCGGCTGATATAGATTTCCACCTTTTAACACGAATTTCAGAACTGATTTTATTTTTTCTAGATTGAAAAATCGATCGATATATTCGAAAAAATCATTTATCTCTAAGAAATGTCTTCTCACGCGTCAGAGTATGGATTTCAAGATACAGGAGTCGGCCGATATAGATTTCAACCGTTGAACATGAATTTCAGAACTGATTTTATTTTTTGTAGTTTGAAAAATCGATTGATATATTCGAAAAAATGATTTATCTCTAAGACCTGTCTTCTGACGCGTCAGAGTATGAATTTCAAGATACAGGAGTCGCTTGATATGGATTTCCACAGTTTTACATGAATTCCAGAACTGATTTTATTTTTTCTAGTTTGAAAAATCGATCGATATATTCGAAAAAATGACTTATCTCCAAGAACTGTCTTTTTAGGCGTCAGAGTATGGCTTTCAAGATACAGGAGTCGGCTGATATAGATTTCCACCGTCTAACATGAATTTCAAAACTGATTTTATTCTTTCTAGTTTGAAAAATCGATCGATATATCCGGAAATATGATTTCTCTCTAAGAACTGTCTTTTTACGCGTCGGAGTATGGATTTCAATATACAGGAGTCATCTGATATAGACTTCCACCATTTATCATTGATTTCAGAACTGATTTTATTGTGTCTAGTTTCAAAAATCGATCGATATATTCGAAAAAATGATTTATCTCTAACAACTGTCTTCTGACGCGTCAGAGTATGAATTTCAACATACAGGAGTCGCTTGATATAGATTTTCACCGTTTTACATGAATTCCAGAACTGATTTTATTTTTTCTAGTACGAAAAATCGATCGATATATCCGGAAATATGATTGATCTCTAAGAACTGTCTTTTTAGGCGTCAGAGTATGGCTTTCAAGATAGAGGAGTCCGCTGATATAGATTTCCACCTTGTAACACGAATTTCAGAACTGATTTTTTTTTTTTTAGTTCGAAAAATCGATCGATATATCCGAAAATATGATTTATCTCTGAGAACTGTCTTTTGACGCGTCAGAGTGTGAATTTCAAGATACAGGAGTCGCTTGATATAGATTTCCACCGTTTAACATGAATTCCAGAACTGATTTTATTTTTTCTAGTTCGAAACATCGATCGATATATTCGAAAAAATGATTCATCTCCAAGAACTGTCTTTTTAGGCGTCAGAGTATGGCTTTCAAGATACAGGAGTCGCTGATATGAATTTCCACCGTTTAACATGAATTTGAGGACTGATTTTATTTTTTCTAGTTTGAAAAATTGATCGATATATCCGGAAATATGATTTATATCTAAGAACTGTCTTTTTATGCGTCAGAGTGTGAATTTCAGGATACAGGAGTCGGCTGATATAGATTTTCACCTTTTAACACGAATTTCAGAACTGATTTTATTTTTTCTAAATTGAAAAATCGATCGATATATCCGAAAATATGATTTATCTCTAAGAACTGTCTTTTTGCGCGTCAGAGTATGGATTTCAGGATACAGGAGTCGGCTGATATAGATTTTCACCGTCTAACATGAATTTCAGAACTGATTTTTTTTTTTTAGTTCGAAAAATCGATCGATGTATCTGAAAATATAACTTACCTCTAAGAACTGTCTTTTTACGCGTCAGAGTATGAATTTCAAGATACAGGAGTCGCTTGATATAGATTTCCACCGTTTTACATGAAATCCAGAACTTATTTTGTTTTTTATAGTTTAAAAAAACGATCGATATATTCGAAAAAATGATTTATCTCTAAGAAATGTCTTTTGAGGCGTCAGAGTATGGCTTTCAAGATACAGGAGTCGGCTGATATAAATCTCCACCGTTTAACATGAATTTCAGAAATGATTTTATTTTTTCTAGTTTGAAAAATCGATCGATATATCCGAAAATATGATTTATCTCTAAGAACTATCTTCTTACGCGTCAGAGTATGGATTTCAGGATACAGGAGTCGGATGATATAGATTTTCACCGTTTAACATGAATTTCAGAACTAATTTTATTTTTTCTAGTTTGAAAAATCGATCCATATATTCGAAAAAATGATTCATCTCTGAGAAATGTCTTTTTACGCATTAGAGTATGGATTTCAAGATACAGGAGTCGGCTGATATAGATTTTCACCATTTAACATGAATTTCAGAACTGATTTTCTTTTTCTAGTTTGAAAAATCGATCGATATATTAGCCGACTCCTGTATCTTGAAATCCATACTTTGATGCGTAAAAAGACAGTTCTTAGAGATGAATCATTTTTCCGTATATATCGATCGCTTTTCAAACTAGAGAAGATAAAATCAGTTCTGAAATTCATGTCAAACCGTGGAAGTCTATATCAGCCGACTCCTGTATCTTGAAATCCATACCCCGACGCGTAAAAAGACAGTTCTCAGAGATAAATCATTTTCGTGTATACAGGGTGTAACAGAACTCGAGACGAGTATTTCACAGGGTCAATCTCGGTCGTAAATGGAATCGAAATTTCCTTTGCCAATTTTTCCCGAAATGCCTAGATTTTTTGTAAAAATTGAGTGAATAATAGCCAATGAACAATAACCTATAGATAAGTGCCTGTCGGTGTGACGCGCTTGCTTGTGTACGTGCGTGTCACCTCAGGTCTGCGATCTCTGCACTCGGTCATATTTCAAATGTTTCAGAATGCGACCGGATTGTTGCTGGGATCGCGGAGCCAAGGGGGCACGTACGCACACATGCAAGTGTGTCACACCTACAGGCACTCGTCCATAAGTTGTTCCTCATTGGCTATTATTCAATAAATTTTCACAAAAAATCTAGGTATTTTGGGAAAAATTGGCAAAGGAAATTTCGATTCTATTTTTGACCGAGATTGACCCTGTAAAATGCTCGTCTCGAGTTCTGTTACACCCTGTATATCGAACAATTTTTCGTACTAAAAAAAAGAAAATCCGTCGTGCAATTCATGGTAAACGGTGGAAATCTTCATCAGCCGACTCCTGTATCTTGAAATCCATACTCTGACGCGTAAAAATACAGTTCTCAGCAAAAAATCATTTTTTCGTATCTATCGATCGCTTTTTAAACTAGAGAAAATAAAATCAGTTCTGAAATTCATGTTATTTGGTGGAAATCCATATCAGCCGTCTCCTGTATCTTGGAATCCATACTCTGACGCGTGAAATGACAGTTCTCAGAGATGAATCATTCTCGTGTATATAGAGAAACGATTTTTTGTACTAGAAAAAAGAAAATCAGTTCTCAAATTCATGGTAAACGGTGGAAATCTATATCAGCTGACTCCTGTATCTTGAAATCCATACTCTGACGCGTAAAAAGACAGTTTTTAGAGATAAATCTTTTTTTCGTATACATCGATCGATTCTTTCAACTGGAAAGAATAAAATCAGTTCTGAAATTCTGTTCGTGTGACAAACCAGAGGAGGTGAGATCACGGATATCTTGAATAAACATTTCGGAGAATTTTATTTCAACAAAACCATAATAGAGGAATTGTAAACTCTAGAATTTTTGAGATTATTTCCACAATCAAACTAAAATCCGTCTTCGGTCTGATCGTGCGTCACCGTGGGTTCGCAGAAAATGCACGTGATTATCGGTATCGAAAACCTTTGCTAACACTAGAATATGTATATTAGACTGTGTCAAAATAACTTTTTTTTTTTTCCTATAAATATGTCTAAAAAATTTCTTCAATATGAAAAAAAAATTCTCGTAAAGTTTGAGCTCAATATTTCTGAAATTGAGCTGGCGCAAAGGGGGGTCCCCTTTCCCATCTAAAATACATGAGAAAATTTTTTTTTTTTTTTGGTTCCAGAATAACTACACGAATAATTTTTTTTTTCATTTCGATATACATGTTACGTCCCAGACTTCACCCTCCTCATCTTTTACCTATATCCGGTCACCCTATCTATAATTTCCTCTAGCCTCCAAGCAACTAGATAATCCGCTGAGTATGCATACGGTGGCCTGATGCATCCTCAGCTACACGTGGCCTCCCTCCTTACCTAAATCCCTAGTTTACCTTATTTCTCTAATTCCTCGACACGATACTTCTCTGGTTACCATCTTCCTACACACATTCTCTATCCCAACTATCTCCTAATACATTAGACTCCTAATTACTCAACACAACACTTTACTCTTCACTCTAAACCCATCTTCCTTATTCCTAATCATCATCACCAAACTTCTCTAAGAACGAACCTCTATTTCCTAACTCAAAACCCTTCTTCTCTGATCACCTATTCATTACTCTTCACTAACCATTCACGAGCACAAGTTTAATTGTTATCAATAAGCATAAAGTATCATTTACTCACTACCAATCATTCAATCACCTGCCATACCACTTTCCTTAGTTGTGCGCCCGCACGTAAAGCGGGAGCGAACCCCTTAATATCTATCCATACGGCAACAACATTCCCCTATTGAAAATCTTGACGACGGTAATTACGTCGTTCCAACGTCGTATCGACGTCGTAAATCACGTCAAAAATGGATTCGGAAACTACGTATGAATCTACGTATGAAATCACGTCGAAAACGAGATATGAATTTGGGACCGCGAATGACGTCTTTGCGACGTAGTTCACGACGGCGTAAACCACGTCGTCCGCGAAGTCACTTGCCGTGGCGAGAAAAATTTTTTGTGGAGCATACTCATGGTATGACTCCGCAAATAAGTCATTATTAAATTAAATAGATTTCATGATAGTAATGAAAACACACGGTATAATTGTTGGACGGTCTATATTTATCAATGAATTCTTTTGACATTCATTTTCCATGCAATTTGACTGCATTTCATGATTTTCAATATTCATCACTACAGACATATCAATGCTGCGTATGTTATACACACACACATACACACGTGTATACTCTTATTTAAACTTTAGCACAATATCACAGATATGCAAACCATTCTCAAATTACAAAGAATTCTCAAATAACAATTTTCTTATTTTAATTGTTATCACAATAGTTCCTCACTATAACATAAGATCAAAGGCGATGAAAAAACTGCCCCTCATAAAATATGAACTCATCTTTCAATCAAAGCAAGATAACAAAAATATTAGTGTACGTTATACGTAACAAACTACTTTTTCTTCAATCTTCATCACAATAAAATCTTAAGGGGAGACGTCGGTGAAATTATGAAATTTACCTATGCAAGTTGTATAAAAAAATCTCTTCACAAATTCTAAGATTATGGTAGTTAAACCTTAAAACAAAATTTCAACCTCCTGCGATGAAAGTATATGCACAACAAATTTTTCGCAGTGGTGGGCAGAATCTTCATCGAAAGGTTCCTCGCGCGTACATTTACATCCCAGGAGGTCGACATTTTTGCTCAATGCATATACTACAATATCCTAACAATTTGTGAGACAAATTTTTGAATCATTTTTTTTTTCGTAATGTTAGGATTAGAAAAATCGATTTTCGTCAAAATTTTTACCGGAATCTCCCCTTAATTAGAATCATAGCAAAATAAATGTACTACTCATGTGGACCTTTGTTTAAATTAAAGCAAAATATTATAAATATCACGGGTAGGTTATATACATGACTATAGCTATATTTTGTTTTACATCTCCATCATCGATAAACTTTTACTTGAAGATAATAATTTAAGGAGATATCTAATTCTCGAGCTCCATAAAACGTTAACACTTTTCATAACGTCATAGCATTGAGGGACATATATGTACAAAAATAATCAAAATACGTGTTCAAAGTGTAGAATTTCAGCTTTCATTAAAAAGAAATTGTCACTGTAGCATCAAAATTGTGGCCGTTGCAGCCACTGAAGCAGTCATTGGCCAAAAGCTGTGCTAGAATCTGCCACCACGATCCTGGCCGAACGGAATAACTGAAAGTAAAATACTTAGGATTGCTTTGGTGGTCAAAGTACCCTTAAGGCTTATATACGACAGATTTTTTATCCGTCGTTCCGTTTCCTAAATACAGGTAAAAATACCACTTGAAATCAAGGAAACGGACTTTTCTCAGTAACAAATTCATATCTCTTCTAAATTTCAATTCATCGAAAACCTGTCGCATAAAAGCCTGAAAGGTACCTTGATCACCAAAACAATCTCAAGTTTTTCATTTTCAGATACTTCGTTCGGCTAGGATCGTGGTCGCAGATTTTATCACAGCTTTTCGCCGATAAGTACTGCAGTGGTTGCACAGCCACAATTTTGATGCTACAGTGACCAGTTTTTTTTTTTTTTTGTTTTTTTTTTTTTGAAGGGAAACTGAATTTGTACACTTTGAAAACATATTTCGACTATTTACATGTCCCTCAATGCTATGCCATTATAAAAAGTGTTAACGTTTTATGGAGTTGAAGACTTAGATACCCTCTCAACTCAAATAGCTGAAAGATGGTATTTTCAATAATAATGAAAGATTAGATAGTAACTGCAGTAGAGTCGAATCTTAATGTTCATCAGTGAGATGAAGTTGACGCCGTGCGTCATAAATTTTCTCTGAGACGTACCTCCAAGTTTTAGACATTCGGTGTTCCCGTTGTCTTCCAGTTACATTTGCGATAGTTAGTTTGTGGTAAAGGCAATCTGCAAAGTAACAGAAAAAAAAGCATTATGGAAGAGGTCGTATCGCTTATTTATTCGAGCATATTAACATCAATTACACTACATTCACTCTTAAGAACTCATCATAGTTAAACCGAGTAAGAACATCTACTCAATTCTAAGTATTTGCACAAACTTCCCATTTTAAGATAGTCCTTTAGTCATCAAAGAAAATGTTCTGGTTTAGCACTAACTTCTCGGAGATCAATGAAAAAGATTACCAAAATTAGAGGGAAATTACCCTTTGAATTTCAATTTCCTCGAGAATATTTGGCACATTTATGTGCAATTACTGTGGTGAGTCGCAATATCTGTATTTCTTATACAAAAACTGTTGAAATTTTCAATGTAACTTTATTTAATTTGATCTCTGATGAATTTACCTGTACACAAAGTGCAGGTTTATTATACTATTTTTTATCCACCGAAATGGAGTAGACTAAATAATATTTTAGGAAATGTATCTCATACCTTTTACAGTCTCGTATTTTTCCGGGGTCAACGCCTTTCTCAATTCTTCTCCCGGCCTCTTGTATTTATTGGCACGTTTGGGGTCAATACACCTACGCGCCAAACCATCAATTCCCCAGAGGAGGATGCATACATCTTTTACGAACCGGGAATCTTTTTGGTGCAACATCACATCCCATGTATCCCCGTTGATTGATGTAGTATTGTCGATGTATACCTGTTCAATTATTATCACTTTCTGATTCGTTCTCAAAAATCATTGAATAAGAAAAGTGTATCTGAAACGAAATAAATTAATCTAACATCGATTAATAGATGCAAGTAATCGTAACAAATTTTTACAAGGCAAATCAAATTATTCGGATTGGCAGTGACATTTGAAAAAGAAGTGGATTCAGTACGGAATACAATCCAGGTTAAGTAAAACTAACCTCATGATTCTACTACTTTTATTTTATGACATTCATAAACTCACAAGCTGCAATATATGGGAAAGCAAAAAGGTTTCATGGATCATTTCGCATCAACCGATTCAGAAAGACCCGTTACTCTCACACTGAAAACAATGAGGTTGTGGAAAGTGCTATTTTGGAAAGCCTCAAGCCTATTTTATGAAGGCAAACCTATTGGTCCCGAGGCATCAGAGGCAATTTTGACGCAGCGACGGAGCTCAAGATTTCTCGCCCCAAGTTGGTGGATTCAAATTTATATAACCCAGAGGTGTCGGAGTCGATTTTGATACAGCGGCGCAGCTCAAGATTCCTCTCTCCAAGTTGACAAAGGCAAATTTCTCGGTCACAGGGGCACGGCTTCATCAAAATGGTCTCCCACGCCCCTGTGACACATCAATTTGGCTTCGTCAACTTGAGGCGAGGAACTTTGAGCTGCGTGACTGCATCAAAAGCATTTCAGACGCTCTGGGGCTAAGAGATTTACCTCGGTAAGATTGAGACGAGGCATCTAGAGCTGCATCGCTGCTCGCCCATGTAATGCAGCTCGTGAATTTTTGAATGTGATAAAATACTAGTAGCAGATAAATTAGTTTCATTACTCATTGAAAATGTTTCACAGTTACTTCCATCAAATCATCGATGTTAGATCAATTTATTCTGTTGATATAATTTTATATTCTTTCGTGGTTAACTTTCTTATCACTTGCGCTAGGTTGCCTGACCACAGATTTAAATATGCTTACCAAATCCTGGGGTAGGTCTGCACGCCTTTCTATGAAACGCCTCTGCACTGAATCTCGACTGCCCCGATCATCACGTTCAATATCGTGATCACGAGGCATACCTCTTTGTCGTGGCGGTACATGTGGACGAACGATACGGCGCTGGGGTGTTGCTATATCCAGGTATGGCGATACTGCTGGTCTACGTACAGGTGTATTTGTTGACCGACGGGATACTGCAGTTGGTGGACAGTGCGATATAATCGTAGATCTGCTACCTCGTACTTCAGACTCTCCGGTTGCTGTACCCCGGATGGATGGTTGAGGCCTGTTAGTTGTCAAGCTACCCAAACAATGTTATTATGTGACTGATCGAGGTGGACAGTCAATAAAATCATCATCTAGACAAAACGTATTGACTGCTATCTTGACAAACATCATTTCATATTCGCGAATCGTTGAATCAGGCTATTAGTTTCGAAATTATGACATATATGACAAACGGAATGATAATATGAGAAAAAAAAGCGACTGTGAAGATATGTGGCAGCTGTTACTGACCGAGTAGCACGTGAATTTTCACCCTCATGCGAGACCTCTGTACAAGGGATATGACGCTGTGGAGCTTGGCTGGACGATGACCGGGCACTATGAACTGCAGTATTCGGACGGCTGATACAGTGTGGAGACTCTCTTTGTGATGATTGTGGATCTGCAGCGCACGAAAGAAAATGTAATCATGACAGAAATCTAAATTTGGCAAATGATATCACAGCGAAAGTAAAATACACATTGTACGATGTTATGCATTAAATGCTTGTAGCTACTGACAATGAAGTCCAAGATATCGACAACTCAGATGTGCGTGAATGAAAATTAACGTTATACATTTGAAATTCATGAAGACGATATTATACATATGCTCGAAGGGACACATATTGTTGACCACGTATCGAAATATTTGAATTTACTATTATAGCAACGAAGGTCTTACGTCAGTCACGTTAAGTCTTTGTACATTTATCGGTAGTACTTATCTGTCAGTAGAGACATCGCTATTTGATACTGCAAGTTCTCTTTACACAAAAAATTTCTTTTATAAAAATATTACCATCAATATTTTCTGTTTCTTCTTCAGCTTCGACTGTATTCGGGGATTTGCCCAGCTTTTGTCTCACGGTCATGAACTTGGAGTATTTTTGTAAAATCTCTTCGTTTGCGCGGCGGGTGGCTGTAGATTTTTCCAGCTCGTTGGGCAGCTTTCTTCGGTCGACCTACAGCAATGTTCAAATTGGCAGCTTATCACTTAAGTTAGATACTTTTTTGATTTTTATTCATGTATGTATGTGATGCCTGCTCATCAATTGTATATTAACATGACTGGAATATGTCATTCACACTCGCCAGCAATGCTATCAAAAATATGTAGCATTCGAATGTAGAGTAAATATATGTAGTAGTTTATTCTCCAATTGTTTACGCCTTGGTGTTACAAATTTTTCAAGCACTTCTTACTTTACTTAATCTCTACGCTTACATTTCTTATTATACTATTATTTTATTTCTTTCTATCGCTATTTCATACTTCACTCTAACTCTACCTACTATCCTGCCACATCGGTGACCCTATAGTAGAGTAAATATATTGTAATTTATCTTACCGTCTTTGACGTTGTGACTGCGCAAGTCTTCCTGCCACCACCAGATGATCCTGAATCTGATGTTAGGCTGAGATTTCTTGTATTAGGGAATTTCAGCCGTCCCTCATCTCGCTTACGCTGTAACGCAGCCTCACTTCCTGCGATTATCAATGATTATTGTTGTGTCAGCTATTTACTACCTTGGGAGGGGTTGATATTGATTATAAAATGCCTGTATGTTATGATGTTTATGCTTGGTATCGTCAGGCGTTGCTTGAATGCGGTTTTAAGCTCGTTGCCATCTTGACTACTAGTGACTATCTGTTAAGGCGTGTTTCTATATATTTTGTCGCTGTGGCGCGTTCGCACAACAGTTATTTGAAAGTTGTGCGCGTGAATGTAAATAAACTTGAATTGAGAGAAATTAACTCAAAAGGGAAACAATGAGTTTAATCGAGAAGATTCAATTAATTCCAAAAATTCAAAATCATTCAGATTATTTTTTCAATTTAATTCATCTAATTGAACAGAAATAAGCTGGATTCAAAAAATCATTCTAAATGTTAGGAAAATTACAAAAAAAAATAATTTGAATGAAAGTGATTAATATGAATCATTGCGATCCAGAACCTTATTGTTTCACTCAAACCTTCTCATTGCCCCCTCGAATGTACGTGAAAAAAAGGTTGCTAAAAATCATGAATAACCACGTGTTTTATACAGCATTCTAGCTCGCAAATTACGATCTCAACACGAATTTTGTGGAGTACACCTCGCAGCAGCTATTATTTAAGCATATTACGTGTCTTTGTGGGTGAATAAAGTTAATCAAAATGTAGAAAAAAAAACAAACGAAAATTCTAGTCTACTTACCGCCCAGCAATAAGATGTATGCATTAAGTAGTACGTCTTCGTTCGCATTACGTTTCACCCGGACCTTATATTTTTTACCTTTTGCAAAGTCCGATTGGTTTTGTGGACAAAAATCCAGCACTGATGACACGGGAACTATTTGATTGATGCGACTGTGTGCAAAAAACACGCAAGCGTGAGTAATTTCCGTCGCAGACATCACTTTTATCTGTACAGAAACCTGGAATCGTGAACCGCGTGGTCAAATCTACGTTCCACACACGTGGCGAATGGCGATGCAATGTTTTGTTTTGAGTATGGAGTCTATATGTAAGGAGACCGAACTAAGTCATCCCCTCCCCTGAAAAACGTGCTGGTTTTTGGCGCCGTATAACATATAGCTATCATAGCCTATCATACGACGCGCCCCTAGTAGCACTAAGAAAAGGCTCAGGTCGCCATGGAAACTGCGGAATTTAACTGTTATTTCAATATGGAGTCTATATTGAAAATCTGCACAGCAGTTAAATGACGCGGTTTCCATGACGACCTGAGCCTTTGCCAAGTGCCACTAGCGGCGCGTCGTATGATAGGCTATGATAGCTATATGTTGGACGGCGACAGAACTTGACACGCTTCGGTGTTACAGAGATCGGTCTCCTTACATATAGACTCCATAGTTTTGAGTATCGTGCGGCGGCCGTGGCGAGGCTGGACTCGCGATACGCATGCGCATTCTCAAACACATTAGATTCAAACCACTGATCTCAAACCATAGATATTACTACAGAGGAGGTGAGGCGGCGGGTAAGTGAAAGCATGATCGGAATAAAAAGAGACGGAAGATCGGTTGGTGTCACTGATATATGTACATATATACATATATATTAGGGTGGTCCTTATTTTGGATATTTTTGATTTTTTTTCCACGATCCCCCTAAATCGGTTCTAAATAAATAAAAAGAAATTCCTGCCAAATTGGAGCTCGATATTTCAATTTTAACCTGGCCCCCCCGGCAGTCAAAGTTTTAAACGGGAAAATACGTGTATTTTAGACTGTCAATTGTTTGAACATTTTTCCAACCTAGTAAAAATTGATACAAAAATTTGAAATTCTGCACAAATATTCCCCATAGTATAAGGTATAGTTGTAGAAGTATATCAAATTTTTTTTTTCTATTTATTCATTTTTTTATGAATATCAAATTGATATTTATATAGATCATAACTCCAGAAATTACGGATGTAAAAATTTGATATACTACTTCAATCATACCTTATACTATGAGGAATATTTGTGCCTTATCTCGAATTTTTATATTAATTTTCACTAGGTTGGAAAAATGTTCAAACAATTGACAGTCTAAAATACACGTATTTTCCCGTATAAAACTTTGACTGCCGGGGGGGCCAGGTTAAAATTGAAATATCGAGCTCCAATTTGGCAGGAATTTCTTTTTATTTATTTAGAACCGATTTAGGGGGATCGTGGAAAAAAAATCAAAACTATCCAAAATAAGGACCACCCTAATATATATACAGGGTGAGTTTTCTCCGGGGTCCTGAGAGGGTGTGGCTTAAATAGGCTGAGACGCCGCCTGCTTTTATTCATACTTGTTATTTTACTTACGTTACGTTACGTTACGTTACTTGTTATTGTCAATTGTCAGGATGATAGTTTTCATTTAGATACAGGTACCTTTGTCTCTAAATCGATTTATTATTCTGAGCAAGCTAGCTCATATGGTAGACAATCTATTCAGAAATTGAGGTAAATAATATTATCTCATTGTTTTGACAAGGCTACACACATTTCCGTATATTGTAGATACACGGCAAGAGCCAAATAAATAGTAATCACAATCAGTGTTCTTCGGATAATGACGAGTACGAATAGGAAGAGGCGGAGTCTCAGCCGTTTCAAGCCACACCCTCTCAGGACCCCGGAGAAAACTCACCCTGTATATATATATATATACATATATATATATATATATATACCGAGAGATTAACGTGAAAGTTAACACTCAGTCACAGCCAACTCGGCACACTCCACGTTTTTCGTATTTTTTTCGCAGGCTGGCCATCCGCTATTTTTTTTCTTTCCGTTTTTTCTTCCGATTCTTTCCGATGTTCATCAATTTGACTAGAAATTGAAAAGAATAGCGCATGGCCAGCCTGCGAAAAACAGCCGGAAAACGTGGAGTGTGCCGAGTTGGCTGTGACTGAGTGTTAACTTTCACGTTAATCTCTCGGTATATATATATATATATATATATATATATATATATATATATATATATATATATATATATATATATATATATATATATATATATATATATATATATATATATATATACAGGGTGTCACAGAAAACATGCCGAGGCTCTCGCATAGTAAATCTTGATCATAAATGGGATCGAAATTTCCTTAGCCGTTTTTTCCTGAGATGCATAGATTTTCCGTTATAATTATTTTAATTTCAGCCAATCACGCGCCGCCTATGATCGGGCAGAATGTCGGTGTGCCTCCCGCTCGCTTGTGTGCACTCGAAATACAACCGCGCGGGAGGCACACTGACATATGGCCCGGTCATAGGCCGTGCGTCATTGGCTACAATTGAAATAATTATAACGGAAAATCTATGCATCTCAGGAAAAAACGGCTAAGGAAATTTCGATCCCATTTATGATCAAGATTTACCATGCGAGAGCCTCGGCATGTTTTCTGTGACACCCTGTATATATATATATATTTTTTTTTTTTTTTCTTTCGGGCAATTCGCCCCAACCGATCTTTCCTCTCTTTCTAAGCTGTACACGCTGTTTCAGCTGTCTCACCTCTATAGTGATATCTCTACGTTTCGAACGGATCAACCGCCCGTGTGAAGTATGTTTACATACATACATACACAGTTTCAACTTACAACACATCGCGGCAGTGTCGACCTTAGGCATGAACTCACCGAGCCCCTGCCCAGAGCCTCGTGGTACTCGACATTTTTTTCTTTATGCAATGGGCTTAGAGTGATTCAAAATATATTTTTTCTCAATTCAATAATCAAAATATAATTGTAAACATTTGATGAATAGCATAGTCAATGTGCACATATTTTCGTATAAGGTATGCGTGATTAATTCCCCCCGCCCACCGATCGGGGCTTCGTAATACGCCTAGTTTTTCATTCAAAAAATACGGGGGATCCACAGTTTCTAAAGGAGGCACTGCGTCGCGAGAAATGCCGCTGTGTCCGACTCATGCTGCGTGTGCGCGCGCATAAGACGGTTGGATTGCCATGCATGTTCCGATGGTAAATACAACTGTAGTCCACGCGTCTCGCAATTGCCTTTCTTTGCTACTTCCAAGTATACGTCGCGAGGACGTTCCAATTTCAGTGAGCCTACACGATATGAAGAGTATTCAGTTCGGTCATTAGTCAGTACAGATCGAATAAATACAGTGAACAGTGTACTGCTACCCGTTCGGCAGGAGGAAGCGAAGACAAAATTCAGTCAGCAAAGTGAAGTTTACTTGCGACGTGAAGCTTACATCGTTTCGGATATTGAACAGAACGTAAGTATACATACATACACTTCAAATATGTCTGCAATTGATTGTGGGCCAAATAATTCAATAACGTGATATAGAGGTAATCGTGGGATCTCAATGGGTAAATAAAATATGCGTCTTCTCGGTATGAGTGCGAGAGAGATAGCGCTATTGGTCTTACGGTATGAGCGCGAGAGAGAACGACCGACAGCGTGTTGCATTTTCTCTTACGATTGATTTATTCAGTTAATTTTCGTTGATGGGTTTCATTAAAATTCTTTCGGGGACGTACTGATGAGTCTATTCGACGAATAATTCCACTTTCGGGTATAACAAGAGTAAAACTGAAATTAGTCGAGATGACAACCCGCGGAGATCGGGTCGTTTCCCGAATACCGATTAATTGGGATCTACGTAATTAGTCAATCGTATTCACACTATTAGTTTGAATTTTAGTCGGAAAAATTATTATTTAGTCACGGAAAGGTCAGGGAAATTTTTCGACCGTTTTCAGTGGTTCACGGATTGCATTTTTGAATTTCCAGTTGGCCATGGACCCCCCCGAACGTAGAAGCTACAAAAAGTATCTACAGTCTGAGTCACATGAGCCCGTGCCGAAGTCTTCCTGGCATAGATTTAAGAAACAACGTCGTACCCAACAGGTGAATATCGCAATTTCATGAATACGTCACGTCGCATTACAATTGAACAATATTCTTCAAAAAGTCGTTTTATTATCGGATTTGGTTGAAATTTCCTCTTCTAGTGAAAGTGAGGAAGAAGTGCTTATTCGAACTGCAAATTCTGAGAACTCAGATATAGTTCCTGCTCACCACAGTGCTGAATGTGAGCCCTCCGAAGCATTGGCGAAGGTGATGCATTATCAGTTTTTTCTGCTGTGTATCCATATTTGCAAGTTGTGTACAGTGTTTGAACTTCGCAATAAATAATGTTAATCGTGCATTTATTCTAGACAAACTTCCTCACTGAAGATTCGCTGGAGGGAAATCGTACTGTTTGCGACGTTGTCCGGTCATTGGTGACGGAAATTGATGATATCGTGATCAGCTGCAGAAATAACGTGGATCAGGTAATGACAATGTCAAAATATTATTTCAAAATTAGTACTGTTCAAAATTAGTAAAATTAGTTTGTTTAAAATTAGTACTCAATCAGTTTACGGAATCTTGTCTATCAATCTTAATTGGAAGAATCCGTTACAGTAAAAAACAATAACAATGAGGAATAACGAAAACGTTATGCTTTGCCCACCCGAAAGATTTCTTGCTGTTGCAGTAACGCAAAAATTATTTGATCACAGTCTATTCGAAAGCTTCCACTCAATTGTCAAATATAATGTAGAAATATTGAATTTCACGATTAGGGCGAATTGTATATGAATTAAACCTCGCTGACATAAAGAAATGGTGAATTTGTTACGGAAGTATCTAACAAGACGGGTGAATCTTCGATAAACGTTCCATTGGAATAGGGTTTAATTGAGTGGGTATCATTTTCTATTCTAGGAAGAAAATGAAGACGTTCCTGATTTTTTTACGCACAAACACGACGACCAGGATTTTTTCATGGACGCTATTGACGAAACCAATGATGTACAAAATGAAGATACCGCGGGAGAATATTTGTTTGGACAAGGTTATACATCACTTCAAAAAGCGATCGAAAGCAAAGTTTTTAAAAAAACAATTACTGTCCCCGTCAACAAAAGTATTGGCGAAGTAGTGTTAATGATTCTGAAGTTTGTACTGGTGCATGCGCTTTCTCTAACTGAGACAACTGATTTATTTGAAATGATAAATTGTATTTTCGCAGAACCAATTCTAACAAACACTAGGTATCTGATAGATAAATTATTCCATCCGAAAAATAAGATAAATTTGTATGCAATATGTACCACGTGCAGTGCAGGCATGGGTTGGTTCGAACGTAAAGATCATTATATGACATGCAAAATGTGCAATACAATTCTTGATGTTCGGGATTATGCGTATAAAGACTTTTTTGTTTCAATGGATGTTGCGTCTCAGATATCCACATTAATAGAGTCGAACAGTGATTATTACAATGACGTCATGCACCATAGAGTTTATGAAGATGGTTGCATACGTGATATTTATGATGGTAAAAAATACCGCGAGTTTGTGGAGAGTTTAAATCCAAAAGACGGACATAGTTACGCTACTCTCACTTTTAATACTGACGGAGCACCTTTGTTCGAAAGTTCAAGCTATTCTATTTGGCCCATTTTCATAATGGTGAATGAGTTACCATATCACGAGCGAAGTAAAGAATTAATATTAGCAGGTATCTGGTTCGGGAAAGTTAAACCGAATATGAACGTATTTTTTGAACCATTTGTAGAATGTATGAATGACCTTTCAAACAAAGGAGTTGAGTGCATCGTAAAGGGAAGTAAATTGTGCATAAAAATTTTCACTCTTGTTTGCTGTGTGGATGCGGTCGCTCGCGCACCGGTGCAAGGTTTCACACAATTTAATGGATCATACGGCTGTGGCCAGTGTCTCCATCCAGGTGAATGGGTGCGAAGTAATCCAAATAATCTAAGATCTGGAAGCATTAAATATCCGCTGCAGAATGATGTTACAAAAGACAGGAACATGGAAGAAACGATAGAGCACATGCAGAGAGCTGTAGAATCTCAGAGACCTGTGTTCGGTGTGAAATGTCCATCTCAATTAATAAACTTGTTGTACTATGATATTATTTTTGGTTGTATCGTTGATTCGATGCACTGCTGTTCTGGAATTGCAAAACAGTTTGCCACTATATGGTTCGGCAATAATAATAAAGCTGGCTTCCTATCTAGAGGCATGATAAAAAAAATTGATGCACTCATTAATAATTTCAAAGCACCACATCAGATTGTTAGATTCGCTCGTTCGTTTTCGGATAAAGAGTATTGGAAGGCCCGCGAGTGGGAAAACTGGATAATGTTTTATAGCATGGCAGTTCTGCAAAACGTTTTACCAGATAACTTACTCATGCACTGGGCTTTGTTCGTCGAAGCTTTTTACATATTGTCCAAAGGAGAAATGACAATTCGTGAAGTGGACGTAGCTGATAAGTTATTACGCGAATTCGTCGGTAAAACTGAAATATTATACGGTCAAACAGCTATGACCTTCAATGTACATTCACTTGTACATTTGGCCAGAAGTGTTTCGGATTGGGGACCACTATGGTCCCATAATGCTTTATACCCCTTCGAATCCGGAAACGGAGAATTGTTGAAAGTGATACATGCAGCTAAAGGTGTACATCATCAAATATGTCGCAGAATCTGCTTGAAGTATAGTTTCATAAGCTTGAAAGACCACATTTATCCATCTTGTTCATTTGCTGTGAAACGATATTGTAACAAAATTGGATCACCAATGGCTAAGCGAACGATTCGAACCAATCACATTCGATATTTCGGTTCTGTATCGCGAGTAGACGAATTATGGATTAATAGATTGAGCCTTGGAGAGAACAGTGTTTCCTATAAGAAAATTGTGAAAAACTCTTGTTTGTATGTATCAGCGCTGCGGAGCAATAGACGTTCAAACAATTCTTTCGCCTTATTAGTAGACAAGACGTATGTAAAGATTATTAATTTTTTAGTGGACTCGAGATCTCAGCAAGAGTACACAATCGTTCACAAAGTTCTCACGGCGAATGCTTACATAGACAATATGTGTGGTTCGTTGCAAAAAATTGTATCCACGAGTGAAGAACAATCATATATACCAACTAACCATATTGAGAGAATATGTGTGCATATGACAGTCAACGCAAATGAATACCTTTGCCCTGTTCCAAACTTATATTATTATTGAATCAGAGATTAATTTACTCCTTAAAATGTATGCACAAGAAACCTCTTAAAGAAGATTCAGCCCACCGCTCCAAAAAATTCCTTGCGCATACACTAAGATGGCAGGAGGTTGAAATTTCGTTTCAAGGCTTACACTCTCATAATCTAAACATTTGTGGAGGAACTTTTTTTACGATTTTGATTATATTTATTATCTTGCTTTGATTGAATGAGTTCATATTTTATGAGGGGCAGTTTTTTCATCGCCTTTGATCTTATGTTATAGTGAGGAACTATTGTGATAACGATTAAAATAAGAAAATTGTTATTTGAGAATTCTTTGTAATTTGAGAATGGTTTGCATATCTGTGATATTGTGCAAAAGTTTAAATAAGAGTATACACGTGTGTGTGTGTGTGTGTATAACATACGCAGCATTGATATGTCTGTAGTGATGAATATTGAAAATCATGAAATGCAGTCAAATTGCATGGAAAATGAATGTCAAAAAAATTCATTGATAAATATAGACCGTCCAACAATTATACCGTGTGTTTTCATTACTATCATGAAATCTATTTAATTTAATAATGACTTATTTGCGGAGTCATACCATGAGTATGCTCCACAAAAAATTTTTCTCGCCACGGCAAGTGACTTCGCGGACGACGTCGTTTATGCCGTCGTGAACTACGTCGCAAAGACGTCATTCGCGGTCCCAAATTCATATCTCGTTTTCGACGTCATTTCATACGTAGATTCATACGTAGTTTCCGAATCCATTTTTGACGTAATTTACGACGTCGATACGACGTTGGAACGACGTAATTACCGTCGTCAAGATTTTCAATAGGGTCTCGTTGTGCCCCATACGGACATCACACACACTACCTTATAGGAAATTTAATTCTCTACAAAATTGTCCCCATGCATTTTTTCTCTGAACTCAACAAAAACGAAGTTACATAGCGCTGAATAGGAGGAAAAAAAATAAAAATTAATGATTCAATAACAGAAAAAATTTTATTATTTTAACTTATCAATTAATTAATCAATATAATTAATTGCTGAAAGAGCGATTATATAAATCAGACTAGTCAACAGTAAATAGAAAAATTTGCAAATATAATAATCAAAATTAATCTCTGCATTGTTGTAAACTTTGTTTAATTATTTATGTTGAAATAATGTTGAATCCATGAATTTTCGATAAGTATTTAAGTATATTGATTAATTAATTGATAAGTTGAGATAATAAAAATTTTCTGTTACTAATCCAATATTTTTTTTTCCTCCTATGTAACTTCGTTTTTGTTGAGTTTAGAGAAAAAATGCATAGGGACAATTTTATAGAGAATTAAATTTCCTATAAGGTAGTGTGTAACAAAATTGAAAAAAGAAATTACTCATGTAGTTATTCGAAAACTAAAAAAAAAAAAAATTTTTCCCATGTATTTTAGATGGGAAAGGGGACCCCCCTTTGCGCCGGCTCAATTTTAGAGATATTGAGCTCTAACTCTAGGAGAATTCTTTTTTCATATTGAAGAAATTTTTTGGTTATATTAATTCGAAAAAAAAAAAAGTTATTTTGACACAGTCTAATGTATATGTACAGTAATGTTCAATGATGGGGTCCCAATGGCTCACTATTTTTTTTGGACCAAAACCAAAACGAGTTTCTATCTTCGCGAATTTCGTGTGCCTATGCCCAACGAAACAGCAGCCGACAAACCATGGAGACTATACGACAAGCGATTGACCCCTATTGTTTGTTGACTATTGTTTCTTTGAGCGTTGGCACATGAAATTCGCGAGAGTGAAAACTCGTTTCAGTTTTCGTCCAGAAAAAATTGTGAGCCACTAGGACCCCATCATTGAACATTACTGTACCTATTTATCGTGTGTATGTATGTACACTTGACGAGTTGGATTCTGACACATATGAAGTTGCACCGTTTTCTGACGAAACATTAAGAAGTTGAGTACAGCAATTGTTAGGCAGTCGCAACCCGACATACCCGATACAAAGCCAATAGGAGCGCTGACAATTGCTGTGCTCAAATTTTTAATGTTTCGTCAGAAAGGGGTGCAACTTCATATGTGTCACAATCCAACTCGTCAAGTGTACATGCTTTTACATTCGTTGTCGGATTTTCAATTCTCGAAATTGTGACTGTTCTGTTATTCATATACCATTATAAATACATGAGTAAAGAAAATTATGTTCGTACTGTATTGTCTATCTTGTCAACGCAATTAGTTATTAGTTATAGGTATGTGTCAGTGAAAGACTAGAATCAGGAATTATAGCTGATCCCGCCGGAATTTAAATTCACCGATGACGTCATGCGGACTTTCAAGATGGCGGCTCGCGCATGCTCGAGGTACTGTGACGTCGTGGCTGTAACGTCCGTCTGGACGTGTATACTCTATTTTTGTTTATAACTATGAAATATCCCTAGAATTACCGATATCTCCATAAAATATGAGAACCTCGTTATGATGTATAGCTCTGAGTATTTTTGTCTAACTTTCTAAACGACTACGATTCTAAACGATTCATAAAATCGCTAGGAATTGTCTACCTACAATTCCCCATTTTTGTTATTACCAAAGAACTCAGACCTTACCGATATTACCCAGCGAGATTCTCTTATGCTTGGCGGATAAATATCAACGAATTCAAATAATTGATTTTGCTATAAAATATTATAAACGCTATCGCTATATTATTAATCACATTATATTATTCATTGCTATATCGCTTCGAATATTAATCGCTTAAAAGTTTATATAAGTTACTTTCATTCAAGTTCAATATAAAATTATCGTAATATTATTCACTGGACCGCGCTGCTCATCATTACCTTATTTTCAGGATTATGCACAGTAATTATACCCATTACCTATCAATCATTATCTTTATCAATAATCAAGTAATAGAAGTTATATTTTATATTACACCTTTGGATTCAGCTTTAAATACCTAACACACATACGTATCCAACTTCATACGGAAGATATTCTTCTGAGAGGAACACACACACACATATACATGAGTACATCTTGACTCACCGCACTCAAGCTATCCCTGGACCTTATCTTATAATACACACAAACAATAGATTAATGCTTTGTTATACTGTAACTATAAGATAATAATTCACATTATATCAATATACCATATTTACGCTATCCACGGATTCCTTCAACTTCAATATATACATGTCGCGTCGCCGTGGATATTGAGGGTTGGACACAGCGCTCTCGGTATTCGGCCGATATTTATGGAGCCTTAAGTGGCAAGTGTCAAATGATCGGGGCCAGCCGGGGACGTGGCGCCAAGAAGGCCCCTGAGAAGAATCCACCCCGGTGGTAATGGGTGGTGCAAGTACCACGAGTGCGTTGTATCACGTAGAGGCCTAGACTTAGTCAAGTGGAGAAGGAGGGTTCTCGGGGCATTCCTTTTTGAGCATTGAAAGTAGCAACACGTATCTTTTTTAAAAGAAAGGCTCTGCGTGATACACCCCACTGCCATTGCCGTCGGGTTATTGTTAATTACAACGAAAACCATTATTTTTATTGTATCTTTCTAACGTAATAAACAGAACGTCTTGTAAGCTGTGTCACTGCGGCAGTCAGTGAGTTAATTAATAGTCTAGTTATTTTACCGATCAGATACGTGACGTACGCTTGGGCTTCTCGGTCCTGACGAACATAGTGAGTTTTACCCGAGCGTATTACCGTATCTGACATCAGAAGTGGGATACAGAACGTTTAATCGACTGTGATTCGTGTAGTAGAAGTTATTATTGTTGTATTGTGTTAGTGAATAAGTTTTGATATAACTATGGAAAGTATTGGTGAGAATAGTGTGCCCGTGGTGGCGATAGACGCTGAGAGCGCAAGTGTGGTGGCGAGAGTCGCTGAGAAGAGTGTCGATGTGACGGATCGTGAAACGGCGAGTGTGAGATCCCGAAGTAGAAGGAGAAGAAGATCCCCTTCAATATCGGAATCTGAGTACGATTCTGATGAAACAGTCGACAGAAAAAATCTACGGAGAAGACGCAGGTCGAAATTAGAGGAGGAGAATCTTCGACTTTTGGCGTTGCTCTCTAGACGAGAACGGGTCTCGACGAATCTCGTGCAATTCGATCCGAAAACTACCGATGCGACTGGTTGGGCGAAGATGGTCGATGAATGGATTCGTCGCTACAATCCTGATGACTGGGAAGTGGTCCAGCATCTGGCTAAAGCCTTCAAGGACGAGGCGGCGCAATGGTTCACGGGTATGGACCCTTCGGGTAAGAGCTGGGTTGAGATCCGGGCCGAATTTTTGAGCGTTTACGCTAAAAACAAAAACGTCGCATCCGAGCTGCACACCATCTGGTCCGAAGGCGCCGAGTTTACGCTAGAAAACTTCATGAAGAGAGGGAGAAAGTTGAAGGCGTGGCTCGGCGAGCGGAAGAATATGGACGAGATCGCTGCACAATTGGCAGGATTGTCGTATTCGGCGGAAAACAGATTCGTCCGAAATATTTTCGTGCGTGAGTCGCCGAAAAGCTTGCAGGAGGCGATGGCATTTCTCGACGGACGGACGACCGACCACCATCGTCAGCGTGCATCCTCCGGAGCCCCTGGTCCTCATACCAAGACTTCGGCGCCGCGAGATGGTAGGTCGCACCGTACGGACGTCGAGTGCTTCAATTGCGGCAAGAGGGGACATCGGAAGGCCGATTGTCGGGCAGCCCCGCGGTCAGGAGGGAGCAGGCAGGCACGAGAGTCCAAGGGTTCGGACAACCACAGGCGTTCGGATCCGAACAAGCCGGTGACCTGCTACAGCTGCAGGGAGGAAGGGCACATTGCCCCTAACTGCCCCAAGAAGAATGAGAAGGTAGTGAGGCTTTGTAATTTGACCTCTACAGAGAATACTCTGAAACTGGCTGATGGTAAGGTGTTGAAATTTATTTTTGATTCTGGTTCAGACTGCTCTCTTGCAGCAGAGAGTCTGGTAGAAAGGTTACCTGGTAAAAGGAAATTGATTTCTGAGCGGTTGAGAGGTATTGGGAATGGTTATGTAGATTGCCGTGAGCAGATCTCTTTGTTTGCCGAGTTAGATGGCATAAATGTTGAAATTGATTTGTATGTGGTACCGGACGATAGTTTGCCTGCGAAGTTGATTCTAGGTAAAGAATTGTTAGCAAATGGTGTCTCAGTCACGTTGGACGGAACCATGGTTAAATTTGTAAAGGTAGACAAATTTGTTGGCTCATGTAATGTAGAAGTGGATATCAACGCTGTTGATTGTGACTCGGTTGCGATGAGAAAACCACTGGTAGAGTTGTTGAAACTGTATGCGAAGCATATGAGCGTTGAGGCTCCGAAGGTCCGAGTAACATCTGGAAGTTTTGAGATTCGGTTAAAGGACGAGAATAAAATAGTGCAGAGAAGGCCTTACAAGCTAGGCATGGTAGAACGAGAGACCGTAAGAGGTTTGGTTAATAAAATGCTCGAGGCAGGAATCGTTCGGGAAAGTAGAAGCCCGTTTTCTAGTCCAATCATCTTGGTTAAGAAAAAGGATGGATCGGATAGATTGTGTGTAGATTTTCGGGAATTGAATTCGAACACGGTAGCAGACCGTTATCCATTGCCGCTGATTCAAGATCAGTTAGATCGTTTGTCCGGTGCATACTATTTTTCGTCATTGGATATGACGGCTGGGTTCCATCAGATACCCGTTGAAAAGAATACGGTCGAGAAGCTTGCGTTTATTACACCTGACGGACAGTTTGAGTTTTTAACAATGCCATTTGGGTTGATGAATGCACCCTCTGTGTATCAGAGAGCCATTAATAACGCGTTGGGAGAATTGAGATTTTCGTTCGCGATTGTTTACTTAGATGATGTTCTTATACCTGGCAGAACTGAGCAAGAGGCTCTGGAGAGATTAAAAATCGTAATGTCGAAACTAGCCGAGAATGGATTCTCGTTTAATTTGAAGAAGTGTAAATTTTTGAAAACCGAGATTGATTACCTGGGGTACACTGTATCGCATGGAGAGCTGAGGCCCAACCTTCGAAAAATCGAAGCCCTGGTGCAATCGCCCATCCCCCGAACGCAGACCCAGGTAAGGCAATTGTTGGGATTGGCATCATATTTTCGTAGATTCATACCGCGATTTTCACAGATAGCAGCTCCTCTTTATAAACTCACCGCAGGTAGTACCAAGACGATAACATGGACTGACGAACATACCGACGCTAGAAACAAGCTCGTTGAATGTTTAACATCGGAACCTTTGCTGCGAATATTCGACCCTAATCTTCCTATCGAACTGCATACTGACGCTAGTGCCCTCGGGTATGGCGCAGTATTGCTTCAGAGAGTTGACAAAGAAAAACATCCGATCGCTTATTACAGTAAACGTACCATAGATGCTGAAACTCGTTACCATTCGTACGAACTTGAGACCCTTGCTGTTGTAAACGCAATAAAACACTTCAGACAGTACTTGGTGGGACGTAAATTCTTAGTCGTGACGGATTGTAACTCCCTAAAGGCCGCGAGCCTCAAGAAAGATCTAACGCCACGAGTTTATCGTTGGTGGGCATTTTTACAATCATTTGAATTTGAAATAGAATATCGCGCGGGTGAACGAATGAAACATGCGGATTTTCTATCGAGAAATCCGGTTACAGAAAAGAATGTACTGAAGATAGTAAAAGACGACGCGAATAAGATAATCGAGTTAACCGATGACTGGCTAATTGTAGCTCAACAAAAAGACGACGAAATAAAAACTTTGTACCGCGAAGTACTGGACGGATCGGAAAAAGCAAAGACGTACTCAATAAAAGACAAAATTTTGATGCGGACAATAGAAAGAAAATCGAAACAAATCACACTACCTATAGTGCCGCGACTGATGATATGGTCGCTCATACATCACGTACACACAAATATCTGCCACTTGGGCTGGGAAAAGACTCTAGATAAATTGTACGAACTGTATTGGTTTCCTCAGATGTCAAAGCGGGTTAAGAAATTTGTAGAGAACTGTATCTTATGTCAAACCTGCAAATCGGTATCAAGACCGACGCAAGCACAGCTGCATCCGATAGACAAGGTTGATACTCCATGGCATACGATTCACATAGACATATCCGGGAAATTATCAGGTCCCTCTGACAGAAAAGAATACGTTTTCGTAATTATAGACGGATTCACGAAATTCGTAACATTGAATTGGATAAATCGTTTAGACACAGAAACAGCGATTAATCAGGTAGAGAGACATTCGTTTACGTTTGGAGTTCCAAGACGAATTATTTGTGATCAAGGCGCAGGCTTTACGAATGCGCGATTTAAGAAATTTTGCGATGAAAAGAATATTCAGATTCACCTTATAGCTTCGGGAACGCCGAGAGCTAACGGTCAAGTTGAGAGGGTCATGTCGACCATGAGAAATATGTTGTCTATAAGCAAAGCTCAGGGGAAAAAATGGCAAAATGAGTTAGGCAGAGTACAGCTTGCGATTAACTCGACTGTTCAGAAAACGATAGGGAAAAGTCCCGCGGAAGTTTTGTTTGGTACGAAAATAAATTCAATTGAAATCGAACGCGTGAAGCATGATAGCGCAAAGACTGATAGTGTTGATTTGAGTGAGCTGAGGGCAGAGGCTGTAGGTAATATTACGGCAAAAGCCGTGAAAGAGAAGGAAAGGTTCGATAGAAAGAACAGACCGGTTAAGCCATTCGAAATTGGAGATTTTGTAATGGTGAGGAATAATGACAGGATAAAAACAAAGCTGGACGCAAAATATCGCGGTCCCATGGAAGTCGTTGCGGTGCTACCGAACGATAGGTATCTGGTTAAAAAAGTAGGCTCTGGTTTGAGAGGCCGTAATAGTATCAAGGTAGCTCATGATAAGCTGATCGCAGCTCCAGGAGCTGACGCAAGTCAGGATAGCTGTGTCGCGGAGAGCGAAGAAGATGAGAATTAGAATCGCGCTGCGATTTGGGCGATTTGGTTTGGGAAATCGTAGTGATTTGTGGTCATGAGTGCAAACATGGGGTTTTGCCGAGATATTGTGCCCACGTGGGTTGGGGCAGGTAGTTGGTGAACCGACGCTGTCTGGTTCTGTTGGTGTCCGAATTCTGTTGAGAATTCGTAGAGAACATGTGGTTCTGGTCAAGCCGGATTTAATAGAGAAATCCGAAGAGAGCATGGGACTCTGTTGATTGGTTGAGCCGGATTTAATAGAGAAATCCGAAGAGAGCAGAGGACTCTGTGTTGATTATCGTTGTTTCGATTCAAGAGTGCGACTTTGGCTCTCGAAGCTCGCTGGACTTGATCACCCAGAATCTTCGAACCCAAAGTCTAAATGTAACTTGAGAATGATTCAGCAAGTCGCAATGGTTAAAACGTGTATGGATGCAAAGGGGCATGCCTACAGAGCTATTGTGAGTATGAGGCAATGGTTAGAACGTGTATGGATGCAAAGGGGCATGCCTACAGAGCTATTGTGAGTATGAGGCAATGGTTAGAATGTGTACGGATGCAAAGGGGCATGCCTACAGAGCTATTGTAGGAAGAGGCGATGGTTAGAACGTGTGTGGATGCAAAGGGCATGCCTGCAGAGCTATCGCGAGTATGAGGTAATAGTTAGAACGTGTATGGATGCAAAGAGCATGCCTACAGAGCTATTGCGAGTTCACGGCTATGGTTAGAAGATGTATGGATGTGTAAGACATGCCTGCAGAGCCATGGTTAGTGACAGGAACGATAGTTAGAACTTGTATGGGTGCGTGAGGCATACCTACAGAGCTATCATCAGTGTAGGACAATGGTTAGAACGTGTACGGATGCGTAGGGCATGCCTGCAGAGCTATTGTTGGGGAAGGTCAATGGTTAGAACTTGTGAGGATGTGTGAGGCGTGCCCACAGAGCTATTGGTGCCTAGGTTGTAGAATTTGTTGAAATTCACTAATTGTTAGATACATTGAAACTTACAGTGCGACTGTGAAGTACCGAGAGTAAAGATAGAGTGATACACGTGATTGCACACATGGTGCAGGGGTAACTGAGATTTTGCCAAAGAATGGTGGCAGACCTGTATGGTCAGGAAAGCCGAACGTGAACTAATGTGTGTTCGTTCGATGTTTGTTTGATTGTTTCAGAAGTAAGTTAGATGGACTGACATTTGGCACTCGAGACGCGTGCTAGTCAGTATGGCCGTGTCGCGTCGCCGTGGATATTGAGGGTTGGACACAGCGCTCTCGGTATTCGGCCGATATTTATGGAGCCTTAAGTGGCAAGTGTCAAATGATCGGGGCCAGCCGGGGACGTGGCGCCAAGAAGGCCCCTGAGAAGAATCCACCCCGGTGGTAATGGGTGGTGCAAGTACCACGAGTGCGTTGTATCACGTAGAGGCCTAGACTTAGTCAAGTGGAGAAGGAGGGTTCTCGGGGCATTCCTTTTTGAGCATTGAAAGTAGCAACACGTATCTTTTTTAAAAGAAAGGCTCTGCGTGATACACCCCACTGCCATTGCCGTCGGGTTATTGTTAATTACAACGAAAACCATTATTTTTATTGTATCTTTCTAACGTAATAAACAGAACGTCTTGTAAGCTGTGTCACTGCGGCAGTCAGTGAGTTAATTAATAGTCTAGTTATTTTACCGATCAGATACGTGACGTACGCTTGGGCTTCTCGGTCCTGACGAACATAGTGAGTTTTACCCGAGCGTATTACCGTATCTGACATACATACACACCAAATGAATATCCTAATCAATTAAAAACATCATATTTTAACTTTAAGCTACATACCGAGAGATTAACGTGAAAGTTAACACTCAGTCACAGCCAACTCGGCACACTCCACGTTTTTCGTATTTTTCTCGCAGGCTGGCCATCCGCTATTTTTTTTCTTTCCGTTTTTTCTTTCGATTCTTTCCGATGTTCATCAATTTGACTAGTAATTAAAAAGAATAGCGCATGGCCAGCTTGCGAAAAACAGCCGGAAAACGTGGAGTGTGCCGAGTTGGCTGTGACTGAGTGGTAACTATCACGTTAATCTCTCGGTATATAGATATAAGCTATCTATAAGTCATTTATAAAACGCCTATATAAATATAATATACCCAAATTATCATACGCATATCGTGAGCTATACAACATACTCTTTCACACACGCTTAAAGAATTATACGCATTCACATATACTGCTATATCAATAATCAGCAAACTAACTCTTATACTTTTTACAAACGATTGATGCTATTAAGATACTATTATATTATTGATTAAATACTATATATTGTAATCAACCCTTTTATATTGATATATAAATCCAAAATCAGCTATTGATATTTTTAATTATCTTTGTTAACTTTCAAATGTCATACAATCTTTTATATTATATCAATTAAAATCTGACATTATCATTAACTACCAAAATATATTCAGAACGTATTGCCGATATCATGTAAAATTAACATGTGCTAATTTAAACTTTAGCAATTATATGTGTATGACAAATCGTAACGAATCGCCGTGAGACAGAATGCCTCATAAAATGATCATACAACTGCGTACCTTCAATATCTAACATTCGAAAGATTAAGATAATAAATATCACGCGCAGATCAAGACCGGTATAATTAGTGGAAAATCTCAACTATATTCAAATGAACGCACTCAACCAATCTCAATATTAGAATAATTAAAGCTAAGTAAATCATTATAAACTCATGTAATAGTATTTATATCTATTGTATACTTAACTCTTACTGAAAACCCTTAGAATCAAATTATCGAAGGTAGAATCAAAGATTTATAAACCATGCAAATAAACATAAAAATCTACAAAAATGAGCAATATCCGAGAGGTACAGGGATGACATGACGACAAACATATCCTGTACCGAAAGGTACAAATGGGGGACAAGGAAAAATACGATAGCTGGATGCCAAGTTATTGAGAACCTTCTTCGACACCTTCCGAACACGTGTCAACACGCTGCGCAGCCAAAGACAAAGCGTAATACCTACGAAGATACAGAACAAACGCAGCATCCTGGAATGTACCGATGTACTACTGCATAAACAAAGGGGGAAGTTTCCCATGGCCCCCACTGGTCGTGGATGGAGAAGATTGCCCCTACTACCTTACATCAATTCGGGACCCCCGCGCACCCACAAGACCCCCACTGGTCATAGATGGAGAAGACTACCCCACTATCATACTTCAATTTGGGACCTCTGCACCTCAATCACCATATACAGGGTGTATCAGGTTGAGCGCACCGAATTATGTGGGTAGATTCCTTGAGTCATTCTAAGACTAGATTCCCTGTACCAAAAATTCGAGGGCCTAATAGTTTCCGAGTTATAGAAGATCTTACTTGACTAATCACAGGGCTTGGAGCTGGCTTAGTTAGGGCCGTATCAAAAGAATAAAATAGGTAGTGCCCATGGGTGTGAGCCCGTAAAATTTTATTTTCCTTTTTCGAAGGTGACATCGACTCATCTTCGGGAAATGTCCATCCGAAGCGGATGACCCGAAAGACGAAGACTACGAAGCGGAAGACCTGGATGCAGATAAGGAAGACGTATGCTTTACAAGGACGTTTCTCGAAGATGATGTCGACGCCTTCTTCGAAATAGGAAAATAAAATTTTACGGGATCACACCCACGGGCACTACCTATTTTATTCTTTTGACACGGCCCTGACTCGGTCAGCTCCAGGCCCTGTGATTGGTCAGCTAAGATATTCTGTAACTCGAAAACTATAAGGCCCTCGAATTTTTGGTAAAGGGAATTTAGTCTCAGAATGTCTCGCGAAATCTACTCACACAATTCGGTGCGCTCAACCTGATACACCCTGTATAACACCCACCAAGCTAAAAATCGCCCTCACTTCGCTATTGTTTCAAAAGGTGTTATCCAGCTCATTTTCAACGATCCAACGATTTTTAAAAGTTAGACTCTTTTTCGATATCAATTTTACTGATTTTATGGACTTAGAAAGTTTCCTTAACCTCAGCTTATTTCATCTCGGGACTTAAACGTTCTTCATAGAAATTCATTCTTTTGCTATTCATACTTTTTATTCAACTTCAACTTTGATTCTTATTTTATCGGTTACGATAGTGAGAGTTTTAGTACGAACTACTGTAAAATTATACCAGTGTTGATTCAAAATAATAAATAGTGTCAAAATATCAATAGAACTTTATCGAGTTTTAAATCCATTTTAGAAGATACAAATACCATCATTTCTGCAACCATCCAGTGTCGCCTGCAGCCGACCGCAGTCCATCCTGTTTGTTTTTGTTTTATTTCATTCTCCTTTATTCAATAACAAGGTAAGGAAAAATTATGATTATTTATCAGGAGCAATAATCCTTTCTCTACCTTCGGTCCTTTACCAAGAGTTCTATTTCCTACTAATAATGCGAAGGTAACGACGAAATTCAAACTCATTTAATTCAAGTAATTCAAACCATCCCAGTGATTCGATAATTTCAATAATTCAAGTGATTCATTTAATTCAAATAATTCAACCAATTCCTTTAATACCAGCTAATATAGTTAGACGAAAATCTTAAGGTTAGACCACGACGATGAGAACATTCGCCCTCAAAAAACACTAGATCTATCCGATCCACTGTACTTTAGTACTTAGTCGGTATTGGTGACCCACTAAACTACTGAGTGTACGTCTAGGTCGTTCTAAAGGACAATTCTAGTTGCTAGTCTCTAGATTTGCCCACCAAAGTCCGCTACGACGTTACAACAAGTCCAGATCGCGGGTGAGCGAGGAGCTCCTAATTGATATTATCATTGGTTCAAATTATCGCGTAGTCTTGACGATAAACTCGGTATAAATATTCATTGCGGGTATGTGCGTGCCATCGTGGTTGAATTTTAACCCTCAAAATTCATTTTCTTTGATCTGTTGCGATATATTATTTGAGGCTAGGAGCTGTCAAACCAGCTGAAACATTTATTTATATTTGTGATTTTGTTAACAATTCGGCCGTGGCATTGTAAATGGGAATAAAGTATCCGTAAGTTACATTATACGATCTTTCAAAATAATTTCCTTCCAAATATCAGTCGAGGTTGAGCTACGTATCATGAAAGTACGAGACAATTTGTTTCTTCACCGAAAGATTAATATATTTTTCATCGTATGAGACTTGATTAGATTCAATAGCATCGTGATTGTTATACGCGATTGTTGATCCCGCGTACGATAATAAGGAACGATACGCAATAAATCTAACCAGAAATCTACAACGTAAAGACAAGCGAGCGAGTCGCGTAGACCGAATGTTGTTAACATTTGGATAAAGGTCGAAAATAATCAGATTACGGTCGGTTACTTCCAATGACGTTTGGACTATGCTTCTCATATACCGCGAATCTGTATTAACGAAGAAAATGATTTGTTCACAGAGATATGCTGCGGCATGTGGGTCGTCAACGCAGATCTCGGGCAATTTGGACGGATCGACTCTCGTCGATGAATCCAGAAGAGGTAAGCCAGCGATTGTAACATTAGTTCTCGCTATTTTACAGTTTTATTGAAGTTCAAACAATCGTTGCGAGATCATTAAATATTTGACAGGTTAGAATCCAATCTATTCATTCATTCGTGAAAATTACACGGAATAAACGTTGTGTATCATGTTATCTAACGAAAATATCGCAGCACTAATTGTAGATTCGATCGATGAACCTTTTCCATTTTGTTTTGTTCCCGCAGTGAAATACCAAGTCTCGCCTACATCCGCCAGCGACGCTCCTGTGTAATCGGAGGCCGACCGAACCCTAGAACGAAGCTGAGGATTTCAATATCGATTATGAGGCGCTTTGGAGGAGGTAAAATGTAATATATCCCCACGGATAATCTCGTTAAGAAATATACGGACTCGTAATCGGTACAATACGATCACGGTCCTGAATATCTATTGAATCGTTGAAGAATTGTTCACGCGCAGAAGCTTCCTTGAATATATAACCCTGTTTTCACATGCATCCAAAATCAAATTCATATGCCATTGAATTCTCACTTGACTCGTGTCTCTCTTTATTTTACAGAGAATCAAAATATCAGCAGGCCGATCTTGGCAATCGGATTGACCGCGACAGGATCGGAGGAAATGCCTCGGCTCCAAGGATGTGAAGATTGAAGAACTTCTCAAGTAATTTCTGTCCTCATTGGCGAGTAACGACTCATCCCATTGCGACAGAAGACGCAATTGATTGGCCTTTCATGAATAGCAATTAGGAAGAAACGAGACAGCTCAGGCCTCAAGTTTCTCACGAAAAGTAATTATTTAATAGATAGATATGTATCATTTATTCATGCGGTGGTCTATTGATAGGCCGCAGGGCAAAAGTACAGATGCAATGAAAAAAGATTTACAAAACCTATGACCGATAAAGGTTCAAAGTAAGAGATGAGATACCTATGAAAGTAAGAACAAACTTAGAGTAAACTCTAAATAGATAGTTAATGATTATTTGATGATAATTATAATTAATCAATCATTTGATACAATAAGTTGGTCAAACACTCGTCCGATTTTCGTTCGACGTTGTAATTAGTTCAATTTTCTGAATCAGTCGTTTCTCTTTTAAGGTTTGGAGGAGGAAAAGGAGGAGAAATGAACAATGATCAAAACGCGGAATCAAAGGACCAACAAAACAAGAAGAACAAATCATTGACACACCTGAATCTGATTGTGAGTCTTGTAAGTACGCATGAGGGTGATTCGGAAAGATTAGACTTTGTTGTTTTTTTTCTTTATTTTTTTATTTCTTTCTCGAATCCACACGTTCAGTAGTTGCAGTGAGGTGTGAAAATAGATGCCTGTTGAAATAGGAGCCCGCGATATTCATATATTCAGGCGTTCTTCGTCGCGATCGTCTGTTTCACATTCAGAAACCATGGAAAATGAATGCAAATTCCTTTTTTTATTTACATTCGATCACTACATGAATTGACAAGTCGAAATTGGTTTAAACAAACCTGATTTGATCCTTACTTTTCCCAAATTTTGCAGTTCGCCTCCAATAAACCCGTAGAAAGTTGCAGTATCATGAAATTTTGTTTTTTTCTGAATATATTACCCCCCAAAAGCACCTCAGGTGCGAAAACCTTGCGCCAAGCACATCAAAACGTTGTAACTAACAACAAAACTATCAACGGAATTTTGCTACCAGACTATTTGACGAAGTAGCATTTGATCTACAAAAGTATTGAAATCAATAGACATTGCCAAGTATAATTTATTTTGTCACAATAAATTCCTGATTGTGACCTAGTACCTATTAGTGTTTGGTTGTTCTTTACATATGAATATACATGACATGCGTAACACCTTATGATATGTGACATATGTACTCATGAGAAAAGATTAATCGAAATTAAAATTGAGAAAAAAAAAAATTTGGAATACGTGGTACTTGACGGGCTGATGAGTGAATTATTACAAGAATATTGAAATGGTTGAATTGATATTTTCTCGTAATTTCTACAAAAATGCCCGCCAAGTACCGCTACCTCTAAATTTTTTTTTCTTCGTGAAAAACTCTGTTAGTTTGTTACCGACGGTAGGTATATCACCGAGGGTTAGTTTATTACCGACGGTAGGTATATTACCAACGGTAGGTATATTATTGACGGTAGGTATATTATTGACGGTAGGTATATTATTGAGTGTGGGTATATTTTTGACGGTACGTATATTACGGTACGGTACGGTAGGTATATAACCGACGGTAGGTATATTAATGACGGTAGGTATATTATTGAGGGTGGGTATATTTTTGACGATACGTATATTACCGCCGGTAGGTATATTACCGACGGTCGGTATGTCACCGACGGTCGGTATGTTACCGACGGTCGGTATGTTACCGACGGTCGGTATGTTACCGACGGTCGGTATGTTACCGACGGTCGGTATGTCACCGACGGTCGGTATGTTATCGACGGTCGGTATGTTACCGACGGTCATTATGTTATTGACGGTCGGTATGTTACCGACGGTCAGTATGTTACCGACGGTGCGTATGTTACCGACGGTCGGTATGTTACCTACGGTAGGTATGTTAATTATGGTACGTATGTTACCGACGGTCGGTATGTTACCGACGGTCGGTGTGTTACCGACGGTAGGTGTGTTACCGACGGTCGTTATGTTACCGACGGTCGGTATGTTACCGACGGTCGGTATGTTACCGACGGTCGGTATGTTACCGACGGTCGGTATGTTACCGACGGTCAGTATGTTACCGACAGTCGGTATGTTACCGACGGTCGGTATGTTACCGACGGTCGGTATGTTACCGACGGTCATTATGTTATTGACGGTCGGTATGTTACCGACGGTCAGTATGTTACCGACGGTGCGTATGTTATCGACGGTCGGTATGTTACCGACGATCGGTATGTTACCGACGGTCGGTGTGTTACCGACGGTAGGTGTGTTACCGACGGTCGGTATGTTACCGACGGTCGGTATGTCACCGACGGTCGGTATGTCACCGACGGTCGGTATGTCACCGACGGTCGGTATGTCAACGACGGTCGGTATGTCACCGACGGTCGGTATGTCACCAACGGTCGGTATGTCACCGACGGTCGGTATGTTACCGACGGTCGGTATGTTACCGACGGTCGGTATTTTACCGACGGTCGGTATGTTACCGACGGTCGGTATGTTACCGACGGTCGTTATGTTACCGACGATCGGTATGTTACCGACGGTCCGTATGTTACCGACGGTCGGTATGTTACCGACGCTCGGTACGTTACCAACGGTCGGTACGTTAACGACGGTCAGTACGTTACCGACGGTCGGTATGTTACCGACGTCCCGTATGTTACCGAAGGTCGGTATGTTACCGACGTTCGGTATGTTACCGACGGTCGGTATGTTACCGACGGTCGGTATGTTACCGACAGTCGGTATGTTACCAACGGTCGGTATGTTACCCACGGTAGGTATGTTAATTACGGTACGTATGTTACCGAGGGTCGGTATGTTACCGACGGTCGGTATGTTACCGACGGTCGGTATGTTACCGACGGTCGGTATGTTACCGACGGTCGGTATGTTACCGACGGTCATTATGTTATTGACGGTCGGTATGTTACCGACGGTCAGTATGTTACCGACGGTGCGTATGCTACCGACGTTCGGTATATTACCGACGGTCGGTATGTTACCGACGGTCGGTATGTTACCGACGGTCGGTGTGTTACCGACGGTAGGTGTGTTACCGACGGTCGATATGTTACCGACGGTCAGTATGTCACCGACGGTCGGTATGTCAACGACGGTCGGTATGTCACCGACGGTCGGTATGTCACCGACGGTCGGTATGTCACCGACGATCGGTATGTCACCGACGGTCGGTATGTCACCGACGGTCGGTATGTTACCGACGGTCGGTATGTTACCGACGGTCGGTATGTTACCGACGATCATTATGTTATTGACGGTCGGTATGTTGCCGGCGGTCGGTATGTTACCGACGGCCGCTATGTTACCGACGGTGGTATGTTACCGACGGTGGGTATGTTACCGACGGTCGGTATGTCACCGACAGTCGGTATGTTACCGACGGTCGGTATGTTACCGACGGTCGGTATGTTACCGACGGTCGGTATGTTACCGACGGTCAGTATGTCACCGACGGTCGGTATGTAACTGACGGTCGGTATGTTACCGACGGTCGGTATGTTACCGACGGTCGGTATGTCACCGACGGTCGGTATGTTATCGACCGTCAGTATGTTACCGACGGTCGGTATGTCACCGACGGTCGGTATGTTACCGACGGTCGGTATGTTACCGACGGTCGGTATGTTACCGACGGTCGGTATGTTACCGACGGTCGGTATGTTACCGACGGTGGGTATGTTATTGACGGTCGGTATGTTACCGACGGTCGGTATGTTACCGACGATCGGTATGTCACCGACGGTCGGTATGTTATCGACGGTCGGTATGTTACCGACGGTCCGTATGTTACCGACGGTCCGTATGTTACCGAAGGTCGGTATGTTACCGACGTTCGGTATGTTACCGACGGTCGGTGAGTTACCGACGGTCGGTATGTAACCGACGGTCGGTATGTTACCGACGGTCGGTATGCTACCGACGGTCATTATGTTATTGACGGTCAGTATGTTACCGACGGTCGGTATGTTACCGACGGTCGGTGTGTTACCGACGGTCGGTGTGTTACCGACGGTCGATATGTTACCGACGGTCAATATGTTATTGACGGTCGGTATGTTACCGACGGTCGGTATGTTACCGGCGGTCGGTATGTTACCGACGGCCGCTATGTTACCAACGGTCGGTATGTTACCGACGGTCCGTATGTTACCGAAGGTCGGTATGTTACCGACGTTCGGTATGTTACCGACGGTCGGTATGTTACCGACGGTCATTATGTTATCGACGGTCGGTATGTTACCGACGGTCGGTATGTTACCGACGGTCGCTATGTTACCGACGGTCGGTATGTTACCGACGGTCCGTATGTTACCGAAGGTCGGTATGTTGTCGACGTTCGGTATGTTACCGACGGTCGGTGAGTTACCGACGGTCGGTATGTTACCGACGGTCGGTATGTTACCGACGGTCGGTATGTTACCGACGGTCGGTATGTTACCGACGGTCCGTATGTTACCAAAGGTCGGTAAGTTACCGACTGTCGTTATGTTACCGACGGTCGGTATGTTATCGACGGTCGGTATGTTACCGACGGTACGTACGTTACCGACGGTACGTACGTTACCGACGGTACGTACGTTACCGACGGTACGTACGTTACCGACGGTACGTACGTTACCGACGGTACGTACGTTACCGACGGTCGGTATTTCACCGACGGTCAGTATGTTCTCGACGGTCGGTATGTCACCGACGGTCGGTATGTCACCGACGGCCGGTATGTCACCGACGGTCGGTATGTTACCGTCGGTCAGTATGTTACCGACGGTCCGTATGTTACCGACGGTCAGTATGTTACCGACGCTCGGTACGTTACCAACGGTCGGTACGTTAACGACGGTCGGTATGTTACCGACGGTCGTCATGTTCCCGACGGTCGGTATGTTACCGACGGTCGGTATGTTACTGACGGTCGGTATGTTACCTACGGTAGGTATGTTACTGACGGTCGGTATGTTACCGACGGTCGGTATGTTACCGACGGTCCGTATGTTACCGAAGGTCGGTATGTTACCGACGTTTGGTATGTTACCGACGTTCGGTATGTTACCGACGGTCGGTGAGTTACCGACGGTCGGTATGTTACCGACGGTCGGTATGTTACCGACGGTCGGTATGTTACCGACGGTCGGTATGTTACCGACGGTCGGTATGTTTCTGACGGTCGGTATGTTTCCGACGGTCGGTATGTTACCGACGGTCGGTATGTTACCGACGGTCGGTAAGTTACCGACAATTGGTATATTACCGACGGTCGGTATAATACTGACAGTCCGTATGTTACCGACGGTCGGTATGGTACCGACGGTCGGTATGTTACCGACGGTCGGTATGTTACCGACGGTCGGTATGTTACTGACAGTCCGTATGTTACCGACGGTCGGTATGTTATCGACGGTCCGTATGTTACCGAAGGTCGGTATGTTACCGACGTTCGGTATGTTACCGACGTTCGGTATGTTACCGACGGTCGGTGAGTTACCGACGGACAATATGTTACCGACGGTCGGTATGTTACCGACGGTCGGTATGCTACCGACGGTCATTATGTTATTGACGGTCGGTATGTTACCGACGGTCGGTATGTTACCGACGGTCGGTATGTTACCGACGGTCGGTATGTTACCGACGGTCGGTATGTTACCGACGGTCGGTATGTTACCGACGGTCGGTATGTTACCGACGGTCGGTCTGTTACCGACGGTCATTATGTTATTGACGGTCGGTATGTTACCGACGGTCGGTATGTTACCGACGGTCGGTATGTTACCGACGGTTGGTGTGTTACCGACGGTCCGTATGTTACCGAAGGTCGGTATGTTACCGACGTTCGGTATGTTACCGACGGTCGGTAAGTTACCGACGGTCGGTATGTTACCGACGGTCGGTATGTTACCGACGGTCGGTATGTTACCGACGGTAGGTATGCTACCGACGGTCATTATGTTATTGACGGTCGGTATGTTACCGACGGTCGGTATGTTACCGACGGTCGGTATGTTACCGACGGTTGGTATGTTACCGACGGTCATTATGTTATTGACGGTCGGTATGTTACCGACGGTCGCTATGTTACCGACGGTCGGTATGTTACCGACGGTCCGTATGGTACCAAAGGTCGGTATGTTACCGACGTTCGGTATGTTACCGATGATCGGTAAGTTACCGACGGTCGGTACGTTACCGACGGTCGGAATGTTACCGACGGTCGGTATGTTACCGACGGTCGGTATGTTACCGACGGTCGGTATGTTACTGACGGTCGGTATGTTACCGACGGTCGGTATGTTACCGACGGTCGGTATGTCACCGACGGTCGGTATGTCACCGACGTTCGGTATGTTACTGACGGTCGGTATGTTACCGACGGTCGGTGTGTCACCGACGGTCGGTATGTTATCGATCGTCAGTATGTTACCGACGGTCGGTATGTCACCGACGTTGGGTATGTTATCGACGGTCGGTATGTTACCGACGGTCTGTATGTTACCGACGGTCGGTAAGTTACCGACTGTCGGTATGTTACCGACGGTACGTACGTTACCGACGGTACGTACGTTACCGACGGTACGTACGTTACCGACGGTCGGTATTTCACCGACGGTCAGTATGTTCTCGACGGTCGGTATGTCACCGACGGTCGGTATGTCACCGACGGCCGGTATTTCACCGACGGTCGGTATGTTACCGTCGGTCGGTATGTTACCGACGGTCCGTATGTTACCGACGGTCAGTATGTTACCGACGCTCGGTACGTTACCAACGGTCGGTACGTTAACGACGGTCGGTATGTTACCGACGGTCGTCATGTTCCCGACGGTCGGTATGTTACCGACGGTCGGTATGTCACCGACGGTCGGTATGTTATCGACCGTCAGTATGTTACCGACGGTCGGTATGTTACCGACGGTTGGTGTGTTACCGACGGTCCGTATGTTACCGAAGGTCGGTATGTTACCGACGTTCGGTATGTTACCGACGGTCGGTAAGTTACCGACGGTCGGTATGTTACCGACGGTCGGTATGTTACCGACGGTCGGTATGTTACCGACGGTAGGTATGCTACCGACGGTCATTATGTTATTGACGGTCGGTATGTTACCGACGGTCGGTATGTTACCGACGGTCGGTATGTTACCGACGGTCGGTATGTTACCGACGGTTGGTATGTTACCGACGGTCGGTATGTTACTGACAGTCCGTATGTTACCGACGGTCGGTATGTTACCGACGGTCGCTATGTTACCGACGGTCGGTATGTTACCGACGGTCCGTATGGTACCAAAGGTCGGTATGTTACCGACGTTCGGTATGTTACCGATGGTCGGTAAGTTACCGACGGTCGGTACGTTACCGACGGTCGGAATGTTACCGACGGTCGGTATGTTACCGACGGTCGGTATGTTACCGACGGTCGGTATGTTACTGATGGTCGGTATGTTACCGACGGTCGGTATGTTACCGACGGTCGGTATGTCACCGACGGTCGGTATGTCACCGACGGTCGGTATGTCACCGACGTTCGGTATGTTACTGACGGTCGGTATGTTACCGACGGTCGGTATGTCACCGACGGTCGGTATGTTATCGATCGTCAGTATGTTACCGACGGTCGGTATGTCACCGACGTTGGGTATGTTATCGACGGTCGGTATGTTACCGATGGTCTGTATGTTACCGACGGTCGGTAAGTTACCGACTGTCGGTATGTTACCGACGGTCGGTATGTTATCGACGGTCGGTATGTTACAGACGGTCGGTATGTTACCGACGGTCGGTATGTTACCGACGGTCGGTATGTTACCGACGGTCGGTATGTTACCGACGGTCGGTATGTTACCGACGGTCCGTATGTTACCAAAGGTCGGTAAGTTACCGACTGTCGGTATGTTACCGACGGTCGGTATGTTATCGACGGTCGGTATGTTACCGACGGTACGTACGTTACCGACGGTACGTACGTTACCGACGGTACGTACGTTACCGACGGTACGTACGTTACCGACGGTCGGTATTTCACCGACGGTCAGTATGTTCTCGACGGTCGGTATGTCACCGACGGTCGGTATGTCACCGACGGCCGGTATTTCACCGACGGTCGGTATGTTACCGTCGGTCGGTATGTTACCGACGGTCCGTATGTTAACGACGGTCAGTATGTTACCGACGCTCGGTACGTTACCAACGGTCGGTACGTTAACGACGGTCGGTATGTTACCGACGGTCGGTATGTTACTGACGGTCGGTATGTTACCTACGGTAGGTATGTTACTGACGGTCGGTATGTTACCGACGGTCCGTATGTTACCGAAGGTCGGTATGTTACCGACGTTTGGTATGTTACCGACGTTCGGTATGTTACCGACGGTCGGTGAGTTACCGACGGTCGGTATGTTACCGACGGTCGGTATGTTACCGACGGTCGGTATGTTACCGAAGGTCGGTATGTTACCGACGTTCGATATGTTACCGACGGTCGGTAAGTTACCGACGGTCGGTACGTTACCGACGGTCGGTATGTTACCGACGGTCGGTATGTTACCGACGGTCCGTATGTTACCGAAGGTCGGTATGTTACTGACGTTCGGTACGTTACCGACGGTCGGTAAGTTACCGACGGTCGGTACGTTACCGACGGTCGGTACGTTACCGACGGTCGGTACGTTACCGACGGTCGGTATGTTACCGACGGTCGGTATGTCACCGACGGTGGGTATGTTACCGACGGTCGGTATGTTACCGACGGTCGGTATGTTACCGACGGTCGGTAAGTTACCGACGGTCGGTAAGTTACCGACGGTCGGTATGTTACTGACGGTGGGTATGTTACCGACGGTCGGTATGTTACCGACGGTCGGTATGTTGCCGACGATGGGTATGTTACCGACGGTCCGTATGTTACCGACGGTCGGTATGTTACCGACAGTCGGTATGTTACCGACGGTCGGTATGTTACCGACGGTGCGTATGTTACCGACGGTCGGTATGTTACCGACGGTCGGTAGGTTACCGACGGTCGGTTTGTTACCGACGGTCAGTATGTTACCGACGGTCGGTATGTTACCGACGGTCTGTATGTTACCGACGGTCGGTATGTTACCGACGGTCGTTATCTTACCGACGGTCGGTATGTTACCGACGGTCGGTATGTTACCGACGGTCGGTATGTTACCGACGGTCGGTATGTTACCTACAGTAGGTATGTTAATTATGGTACGTATGTTACCGACGGTCTGTATGTTACCGACGGTCGGTATGTTACCGACGGTCGGTATGTTACCGACGGTGCGTATGTTACCGACAGTCGGTCTGTGACCGACGGTCGGTATGTTACCGACGGTCGGTATGTTTCCGACGGTCGGTATGTTTCCGACGGTCGGTATGTTACCGACGGTCGGTATGTTACCGAGGGTCGGTATGTTACCGACGGTCGGTCTGTGACCGACGGTCGGTATGTTACCTACGGTAGGTATGTTACCGACGGTCGGTATGTTACCGACGGTCGGTCTGTGACCGACGGTCGGTATGTTACCTACGGTAGGTATGTTACCGACGGTCGGTATGTTACCGACGGTCGGTATGTTACCGACGGTCGGTATGTTACCGACGGTCGGTATGTTACCGACGGTCCGTATGTTACCGACGGTCCGTATGTTACAGAAGGTCGGTATGTTACCGACGTTCGGTATGTTACCGACGTTCGGTATGTTACCGACGGTCGGTATGTTACCGACGGGGCGTATGTTACCGACGGTCGGTATGTTACCGACGGTCGGTATGTTACCGACGGTCGGTATGTTACCGACGGTCGGTCTGTTACCGACGGTCATTATGTTATTGACGGTCGGTATGTTACCGACGGTTGGTGTGTTACCGACGGTCCGTATGTTACCGAAGGTCGGTATGTTACCGACGTTCGGTATGTTACCGACGGTCGGTAAGTTACCGACGATCGGTATGTTACCGACGGTCGGTATGTTACCGACGGTCGGTATGTTACCTACGGTAGGTATGTTACCGACGGTCGGTATGTTACCGACGGTCGGTATGTTACCGACGGTCGGTATGTTACCGACGGTCGGTATGTTACCGACGGTCCGTATGTTACCGACGGTCCGTATGTTACAGAAGGTCGGTATGTTACCGACGTTCGGTATGTTACCGACGTTCGGTATGTTACCGACGGTCGGTATGTTACCGACGGGGCGTATGTTACCGACGGTCGGTATGTTACCGACGGTCGGTATGTTACCGACGGTCGGTATGTTACCGACGGTCGGTCTGTTACCGACGGTCATTATGTTATTGACGGTCGGTATGTTACCGACGGTTGGTGTGTTACCGACGGTCCGTATGTTACCGAAGGTCGGTATGTTACCGACGTTCGGTATGTTACCGACGGTCGGTAAGTTACCGACGATCGGTATGTTACCGACGGTCGGTATGTTACCGACGGTCGGTATGTTACCGACGGTCGGTATGTTACCGACGGTCGGTATGTTACCGACGGTCGGTATGTTACCGACGGTCGGTATGTTACCGACGGTCGATATGTTACCGACGGTGGGTATGTTACCGACGGTGGGTATGTTACCGACGGTCGGTATGTTACCGACGGTCGGTATGTTACCGACGATCGGTATGTCACCGACGGTCAGTATGTTATCGACGGTCGGTATGTTACCGACGGTTCGTATGTTACCGACGGTCCGTATGTTACCGAAGGTCGGTATGTTACCGACGTTCGGTATGTTACCGACGTTCGGTATGTTACTAACGGTCGGTGAGTTCCCGACGGTCGGTATGTTACCGACGGTCGGTATGTTACCGACGGTCGGTATGCTACCGACGGTCATTATGTTATTGACGGTCGGTATGTTACCGACGGTCGGTATGTTACCGACGGTCGGTATGTTACCGACGGTCGGTATGTTACCGACGGTCGGTATGTTACCGACGGTCATTATGTTATTGACGGTCGGTATGTTACCGACGGTCAGTATGTTACCGACGTTCGCTATGTTACCGACGTTCGGTATGTTACCGACGGTCGGTAAGTTACCGACGGTCGGTACGTTACCAACGGTCGGTATGTTACCGACGGTCGGTATGTTACCGACGGTCGGTATGTCACCGACGTTGGGTATGTTATCGACGGTCGGTATGTTACCGACAGTCGGTATGTTACTGACCGTCGGTATGTTACCGACGGTCGGTATGTTACCGACGGTCGGTATGTTACCGACGGTCAGTATGTTACCGACGCTCGGTATGTTACCGACGGTCGGTATGTCACCGACGATCCGTATGTTACCGACGGTCGGTAAGTTATCGACGGTCGGTATGTTACCGACAGTGCGTATGTTACCGACGGTCGGTATGTTACCGACGGTCTGTATGTTACCGACGGTCGATATGTTACCGACGGTCGTTATCTTACCGACGGTCGGTATGTTACCGACGGTGCGTATGTTACCGACGGTCGGTATGTTACCGACGGTCTGTATGTTACCGACGGTCGGTATGTTACCGACGGTCGTTATCTTACCGACGGTCGGTATGTTACCGACGGTCGGTATGTTACCGACGGTCGGTATGTTACCGACGGTCGGTATGTTACCGACGGTCGGTATGTTACCTACAGTAGGTATGTTAATTATGGTACGTATGTTATCGACGGTCTGTATGTTACCGACGGTCGGTCTGTGACCGACGGTCGGTATGTTACCTACGGTAGGTATGTTACCGACGGTCGGTATGTTACCGACGGTCGGTATGTTACCGACGGTCGGTATGTTACCGACGGTCCGTATGTTACCGACGGTCCGTATGTTACAGAAGGTCGGTATGTTACTGACGTTCGGTATGTTACCGACGTTCGGTATGTTACCGACGGTCGGTATGTTACCGACGGGGCGTATGTTACCGACGGTCGGTATGTTACCGACGGTCGGTATGTTAACGACGGTCGGTATGTTACCGACGGTCGGTATGTTACCGACGGTCGGTATGTTACCGACGGTCGGTATCTTACCGACGGGACGTATGTTACCGACGGTCGGTATGTTACTGACGGTCGGTATGTTACCGACGGTCGGTATGTTACCGACGGTCGGTATGTTACCGACGGTCGGTATGTTACCGACCGTCGGTATCTTACCGACGGGACGTATGTTACCGACGGTCGGTATGTTACCGACGGTCGGTATGTTACCGACGGTCGGTATGTTACCGACGGTCGGTATGTCACCGACGGTCGGTATGTTACCGACGGTCGGTATCTTACCGACGGGACGTATGTTACCGACGGTCGGTATGTTACCGACGGTCGGTATGTTACCGACGGTCAGTATGTTACCGACGGTCGGTATGTTACCGACGGTCGGTATGTTATTGACGGTCCGTATGTTACCGAAGGTCGGTATGTTACCGACGTTCGGTATGTTACCGACGTTCGGTATGTTACCGACGGTCGGTGAGTTACCGACGGACGGTATGTTACCGACGGTCGGTATGTTACCGACGGTCGGTATGCTACCGACGGTCATTATGTTATAGACGGTCAGTATGTTACCGACGGTCGGTATGTTACCGACGGTCGGTATGTTACCGACGGTCGGTATGTTACCGACGGTCGGTCTGTTACCGACGGTCATTATGTTATTGACGGTCGGTATGTTACCGACGGTCGGTATGTTACCGACGGTTGGTGTGTTACCGACGGTCCGTATGTTACCGAAGGTCGGTATGTTACCGACGTTCGGTATGTTACCGACGGTCGGTAAGTTACCGACGATCGGTATGTTACCGACGGTCGGTATGTTACCGACGGTCGGTATGTTACCGACGGTCGGTATGTTACCGACGGTCGGTATGTTACCGACGGTCGATATGTTACCGACGGTGGGTATGTTACCGACGGTGGGTATGTTACCGACGGTCGGTATGTTACCGACGGTCGGTATGTTACCGACGATCGGTATGTCACCGACGGTCAGTATGTTATCGACGGTCGGTATGTTACCGACGGTTCGTATGTTACCGACGATCCGTATGTTACCGAAGGTCGGTATGTTACCGACGTTCGGTATGTTACCGACGTTCGGTATGTTACTAACGGTCGGTGAGTTCCCGACGGTCGGTATGTTACCGACGGTCGGTATGTTACCGACGGTCGGTATGCTACCGACGGTCATTATGTTATTGACGGTCGGTATGTTACCGACGGTCGGTATGTTACCGACGGTCGGTATGTTACCGACGGTCGGTATGTTACCGACGGTCGGTATGTTACCGACGGTCATTATGTTATTGACGGTCGGTATGTTACCGACGGTCGGTATGTTACCGACGTTCGCTATGTTACCGACGTTCGGTATGTTACCGACGGTCGGTAAGTTACCGACGGTCGGTACGTTACCAACGGTCGGTATGTTACCGACGGTCGGTATGTTACCGACGGTCGGTATGTCACCGACGTTGGGTATGTTATCGACGGTCGGTATGTTACCGACAGTCGGTATGTTACTGACCGTCGGTATGTTACCGACGGTCGGTATGATACCGACGGTCGGTATGTTACCGACGGTCAGTATGTTACCGACGCTCGGTATGTTACCGACGGTCGGTATGTCACCGACGATCCGTATGTTACCGACGGTCGGTAAGTTATCGACGGTCGGTATGTTACCGACAGTGCGTATGTTACCGACGGTCGGTATGTTACCGACGGTCTGTATGTTACCGACGGTCGGTATGTTACCGACGGTCGTTATCTTACCGACGGTCGGTATGTTACCGACGGTGCGTATGTTACCGACGGTCGGTATGTTACCGACGGTCTGTATGTTACCGACGGTCGGTATGTTACCGACGGTCGTTATCTTACCGACGGTCAGTATGTTACCGACGGTCGGTATGTTACCGACGGTCGGTATGTTACCGACGGTCGGTATGTTACCTACAGTAGGTATGTTAATTATGGTACGTATGTTACCGACGGTCTGTATGTTACCGACGGTCGGTCTGTGACCGACGGTCGGTATGTTACCTACGGTAGGTATGTTACCGACGGTCGGTATGTTACCGACGGTCGGTATGTTACCGACGGTCGGTATGTTACCGACGGTCCGTATGTTACCGACGGTCCGTATGTTACAGAAGGTCGGTATGTTACTGACGTTCGGTATGTTACCGACGTTCGGTATGTTACCGACGGTCGGTATGTTACCGACGGGGCGTATGTTACCGACGGTCGGTATGTTACCGACGGTCGGTATGTTACCGACGGTCGGTATGTTACCGACGGTCCGTATGTTACCGAAGGTCGGTATGTTACCGACGTTCGGTATGTTACCGACGGTCGGTGAGTTACCGACGGTCGGTATGTTACCGACGGTCGGTATGTTACCGACGGTAGGTATGCTACCGACGGTCATTATGTTATTGACGGTCGGTATGTTACCGACGGTCGGTATGTTACCGACGGTCGGTATGTTACTGACGGTTGGTATGTTACCGACGGTCATTATGTTATTGACGGTCGGTATGTTACCGACGGTCGGTATGTTACCGACGGTCGCTATGTTGGAGACGGTCGGTATGTTACCGACGGTCCGTATGGTACCAAAGGTCGGTATGTTACCGACGTTCGGTATGTTACCGATGGTCGGTAAGTTACCGACGGTCGGTACGTTACCGACGGTCGGTATGTTACCGACGGTCGGTATGTTACCGACGGTCGGTATGTTACCGACGGTCGGTATGTTACCGACGGTCGGTATGTTACCGACGGTCGGTGGGTTACCGACGGACGGTATGTTACCGACGGTCGGTATGTTACCGACGGTTGGTATGCTACCGACGGTCATTATGTTATTGACGGTCGGTATGTTACCGACGGTCGGTATGTTACCGACGGTCGGTATGTTACCGACGGTCGGTATGTTACCGACGGTCGGTATGTTACCGACAGTCGGTATGTTACCGACGGTCGGTCTGTTACCGACGGTCATTATGTTATTGACGGTCGGTATGTTACCGACGGTCGGTATGTTACCGACGGTCGGTATGTTACCGACGGTTGGTGTGTTACCGACGGTCCGTATGTTACCGAAGGTCGGTATGTTACCGACGTTCGGTATGTTACCGACAGTCGGTATGTTACCGACGGTCGGTATGTTACCGACGGTCATTATGTTATTGACGGTCGGTATGTTACCGACGGTCAGTATGTTACCGACGGTGCGTATGTTATCGACGGTCGGTATGTTACCGACGATCGGTATGTTACCGACGGTCGGTGTGTTACCGACGGTAGGTGTGTTACCGACGGTTGGTATGTTACCGACGGTCGGTATGTCACCGACGGTCGGTATGTCACCGACGGTCGGTATGTCACCGACGGTCGGTATGTCAACGACGGTCGGTATGTCACCGACGGTCGGTATGTCACCAACGGTCGGTATGTCACCGACGGTCGGTATGTTACCGACGGTCGGTATGTTACCGACGGTCGGTATGTTACCGACGGTCGGTATGTTACCGTCGGTCGGTATGTGACCGACGGTCGGTATGTTACCGACGGTCGGTATGTTACCGACGGTCGGTATTTTACCGACGGTCGGTATGTTACCGACGGTCGGTATGTTACCGACGGTCGTTATGTTACCGACGATCGGTATGTTACCGACGGTCCGTATGTTACCGACGGTCGGTATGTTACCGACGCTCGGTACGTTACCAACGGTCGGTACGTTAACGACGGTCAGTACGTTACCGACGGTCGGTATGTTACCGACGTCCCGTATGTTACCGAAGGTCGGTATGTTACCGACGTTCGGTATGTTACCGACGGTCGGTATGTTACCGACGGTCGGTATGTTACCGACAGTCGGTATGTTACCAACGGTCGGTATGTTACCCACGGTAGGTATGTTAATTACGGTACGTATGTTACCGAGGGTCGGTATGTTACCGACGGTCGGTATGTTACCGACGGTCGGTATGTTACCGACGGTCGGTATGTTACCGACGGTCGGTATGTTACCGACGGTCGGTATGTTACCGACGGTCGGTATGTTACCGACGGTCATTATGTTATTGACGGTCGGTATGTTACCGACGGTCAGTATGTTACCGACGGTGCGTATGCTACCGACGTTCGGTATATTACCGACGGTCGGTATGTTACCGACGGTCGGTATGTTACCGACGGTCGGTGTGTTACCGACGGTAGGTGTGTTACCGACGGTCGATATGTTACCGACGGTCAGTATGTCACCGACGGTCGGTATGTCAACGACGGTCGGTATGTCACCGACGGTCGGTATGTCACCGACGGTCGGTATGTCACCGACGATCGGTATGTCACCGACGGTCGGTATGTCACCGACGGTCGGTATGTTACCGACGGTCGGTATGTTACCGACGGTCGGTATGTTACCGACGATCATTATGTTATTGACGGTCGGTATGTTGCCGGCGGTCGGTATGTTACCGACGGCCGCTATGTTACCGACGGTGGTATGTTACCGACGGTGGGTATGTTACCGACGGTCGGTATGTCACCGACAGTCGGTATGTTACCGACGGTCGGTATGTTACCGACGGTCGGTATGTTACCGACGGTCGGTATGTTACCGACGGTCAGTATGTCACCGACGGTCGGTATGTAACTGACGGTCGGTATGTTACCGACGGTCGGTATGTTACCGACGGTCGGTATGTCACCGACGGTCGGTATGTTATCGACCGTCAGTATGTTACCGACGGTCGGTATGTCACCGACGGTCGGTATGTTACCGACGGTCGGTATCTTACCGACGGTCGGTATGTTACCGACGGTCGGTATGTTACCGACGGTCGGTATGTTACCGACGGTCGGTATGTTACCGACGGTGGGTATGTTATTGACGGTCGGTATGTTACCGACGGTCGGTATGTTACCGACGATCGGTATGTCACCGACGGTCGGTATGTTATCGACGGTCGGTATGTTACCGACGGTCCGTATGTTACCGACGGTCCGTATGTTACCGAAGGTCGGTATGTTACCGACGTTCGGTATGTTACCGACGGTCGGTGAGTTACCGACGGTCGGTATGTAACCGACGGTCGGTATGTTACCGACGGTCGGTATGCTACCGACGGTCATTATGTTATTGACGGTCAGTATGTTACCGACGGTCGGTATGTTACCGACGGTCGGTGTGTTACCGACGGTCGGTGTGTTACCGACGGTCGATATGTTACCGACGGTCAATATGTTATTGACGGTCGGTATGTTACCGACGGTCGGTATGTTACCGGCGGTCGGTATGTTACCGACGGCCGCTATGTTACCAACGGTCGGTATGTTACCGACGGTCCGTATGTTACCGAAGGTCGGTATGTTACCGACGGTCGGTATGTTACCGACGGTCGGTATGTTACCGACGGTCGGTATGTTACCGACGGTCGGTATGTTACCGTCGGTCGGTATGTGACCGACGGTCGGTATGTTACCGACGGTCGGTATGTTACCGACGGTCGGTATTTTACCGACGGTCGGTATGTTACCGACGGTCGGTATGTTACCGACGGTCGTTATGTTACCGACGATCGGTATGTTACCGACGGTCCGTATGTTACCGACGGTCGGTATGTTACCGACGCTCGGTACGTTACCAACGGTCGGTACGTTAACGACGGTCAGTACGTTACCGACGGTCGGTATGTTACCGACGTCCCGTATGTTACCGAAGGTCGGTATGTTACCGACGTTCGGTATGTTACCGACGGTCGGTATGTTACCGACGGTCGGTATGTTACCGACAGTCGGTATGTTACCAACGGTCGGTATGTTACCCACGGTAGGTATGTTAATTACGGTACGTATGTTACCGAGGGTCGGTATGTTACCGACGGTCGGTATGTTACCGACGGTCGGTATGTTACCGACGGTCGGTATGTTACCGACGGTCGGTATGTTACCGACGGTCGGTATGTTACCGACGGTCATTATGTTATTGACGGTCGGTATGTTACCGACGGTCAGTATGTTACCGACGGTGCGTATGCTACCGACGTTCGGTATATTACCGACGGTCGGTATGTTACCGACGGTCGGTATGTTACCGACGGTCGGTGTGTTACCGACGGTAGGTGTGTTACCGACGGTCGATATGTTACCGACGGTCAGTATGTCACCGACGGTCGGTATGTCAACGACGGTCGGTATGTCACCGACGGTCGGTATGTCACCGACGGTCGGTATGTCACCGACGATCGGTATGTCACCGACGGTCGGTATGTCACCGACGGTCGGTATGTTACCGACGGTCGGTATGTTACCGACGGTCGGTATGTTACCGACGATCATTATGTTATTGACGGTCGGTATGTTGCCGGCGGTCGGTATGTTACCGACGGCCGCTATGTTACCGACGGTGGTATGTTACCGACGGTGGGTATGTTACCGACGGTCGGTATGTCACCGACAGTCGGTATGTTACCGACGGTCGGTATGTTACCGACGGTCGGTATGTTACCGACGGTCGGTATGTTACCGACGGTCAGTATGTCACCGACGGTCGGTATGTAACTGACGGTCGGTATGTTACCGACGGTCGGTATGTTACCGACGGTCGGTATGTCACCGACGGTCGGTATGTTATCGACCGTCAGTATGTTACCGACGGTCGGTATGTCACCGACGGTCGGTATGTTACCGACGGTCGGTATGTTACCGACGGTCGGTATGTTACCGACGGTCGGTATGTTACCGACGGTCGGTATGTTACCGACGGTCGGTATGTTACCGACGGTGGGTATGTTATCGACGGTCGGTATGTTACCGACGGTCGGTATGTTACCGACGATCGGTATGTCACCGACGGTCGGTATGTTATCGACGGTCGGTATGTTACCGACGGTCCGTATGTTACCGACGGTCCGTATGTTACCGAAGGTCGGTATGTTACCGACGTTCGGTATGTTACCGACGGTCGGTGAGTTACCGACGGTCGGTATGTAACCGACGGTCGGTATGTTACCGACGGTCGGTATGCTACCGACGGTCATTATGTTATTGACGGTCAGTATGTTACCGACGGTCGGTATGTTACCGACGGTCGGTGTGTTACCGACGGTCGGTGTGTTACCGACGGTCGATATGTTACCGACGGTCAATATGTTATTGACGGTCGGTATGTTACCGACGGTCGGTATGTTACCGGCGGTCGGTATGTTACCGACGGCCGCTATGTTACCAACGGTCGGTATGTTACCGACGGTCCGTATGTTACCGAAGGTCGGTATGTTACCGACGTTCGGTATGTTACCGACGGTCGGTATGTTACCGACGGTCATTATGTTATCGACGGTCGGTATGTTACCGACGGTCGGTATGTTACCGACGGTCGCTATGTTACCGACGGTCGGTATGTTACCGACGGTCCGTATGTTACCGAAGGTCGGTATGTTGTCGACGTTCGGTATGTTACCGACGGTCGGTGAGTTACCGACGGTCGGTATGTTACCGACGGTCGGTATGTTACCGACGGTCGGTATGTTACCGACGGTCGGTATGTTACCGACGGTCCGTATGTTACCAAAGGTCGGTAAGTTACCGACTGTCGTTATGTTACCGACGGTCGGTATGTTATCGACGGTCGGTATGTTACCGACGGTACGTACGTTACCGACGGTACGTACGTTACCGACGGTACGTACGTTACCGACGGTACGTACGTTACCGACGGTACGTACGTTACCGACGGTCGGTATTTCACCGACGGTCAGTATGTTCTCGACGGTCGGTATGTCACCGACGGTCGGTATGTCACCGACGGCCGGTATGTCACCGACGGTCGGTATGTTACCGTCGGTCAGTATGTTACCGACGGTCCGTATGTTACCGACGGTCAGTATGTTACCGACGCTCGGTACGTTACCAACGGTCGGTACGTTAACGACGGTCGGTATGTTACCGACGGTCGTCATGTTCCCGACGGTCGGTATGTTACCGACGGTCGGTATGTTACCTACGGTAGGTATGTTACTGACGGTCGGTATGTTACCGACGGTCCGTATGTTACCGAAGGTCGGTATGTTACCGACGTTTGGTATGTTACCGACGTTCGGTATGTTACCGACGGTCGGTGAGTTACCGACGGTCGGTATGTTACCGACGGTCGGTATGTTACCGACGGTCGGTATGTTACCGACGGTCGGTATGTTACCGACGGTCGGTATGTTACCGACGGTCGGTATGTTACCGACGGTCGGTATGTTTCTGACGGTCGGTATGTTTCCGACGGTCGGTATGTTACCGACGGTCGGTATGTTACCGACGGTCGGTAAGTTACCGACAATTGGTATATTACCGACGGTCGGTATAATACTGACAGTCCGTATGTTACCGACGGTCGGTATGGTACCGACGGTCGGTATGTTACCGACGGTCGGTATGTTACCGACGGTCGGTATGTTACCGACGGTCGGTATGTTACTGACAGTCCGTATGTTACCGACGGTCGGTATGTTATCGACGGTCCGTATGTTACCGAAGGTCGGTATGTTACCGACGTTCGGTATGTTACCGACGTTCGGTATGTTACCGACGGTCGGTGAGTTACCGACGGACAATATGTTACCGACTGTCGGTATGTTACCGACGGTCGGTATGCTACCGACGGTCATTATGTTATTGACGGTCGGTATGTTACCGACGGTCGGTATGTTACCGACGGTCGGTATGTTACCGACGGTCGGTATGTTACCGACGGTCGGTATGTTACCGACGGTCGGTATGTTACCGACGGTCGGTCTGTTACCGACGGTCATTATGTTATTGACGGTCGGTATGTTACCGACGGTCGGTATGTTACCGACGGTCGGTATGTTACCGACGGTTGGTGTGTTACCGACGGTCCGTATGTTACCGAAGGTCGGTATGTTACCGACGTTCGGTATGTTACCGACGGTCGGTAAGTTACCGACGGTCGGTATGTTACCGACGGTCGGTATGTTACCGACGGTCGGTATGTTACCGACGGTAGGTATGCTACCGACGGTCATTATGTTATTGACGGTCGGTATGTTACCGACGGTCGGTATGTTACCGACGGTCGGTATGTTACCGACGGTCGGTATGTTACCGACGGTTGGTATGTTACCGACGGTCATTATGTTATTGACGGTCGGTATGTTACCGACGGTCGGTATGTTACCGACGGTCGCTATGTTACCGACGGTCGGTATGTTACCGACGGTCCGTATGGTACCAAAGGTCAGTATGTTACCGACGTTCGGTATGTTACCGATGGTCGGTAAGTTACCGACGGTCGGTACGTTACCGACGGTCGGAATGTTACCGACGGTCGGTATGTTACCGACGGTCGGTATGTTACCGACGGTCGGTATGTTACTGACGGTCGGTATGTTACCGACGGTCGGTATGTTACCGACGGTCGGTATGTCACCGACGGTCGGTATGTCACCGACGTTCGGTATGTTACTGACGGTCGGTATGTGACCGACGGTCGGTGTGTCACCGACGGTCGGTATGTTATCGATCGTCAGTATGTTACCGACGGTCGGTATGTCACCGACGTTGGGTATGTTATCGACGGTCGGTATGTTACCGACGGTCTGTATGTTACCGACGGTCGGTAAGTTACCGACTGTCGGTATGTTACCGACGGTACGTACGTTACCGACGGTACGTACGTTACCGACGGTACGTACGTTACCGACGGTCGGTATTTCACCGACGGTCAGTATGTTCTCGACGGTCGGTATGTCACCGACGGTCGGTATGTCACCGACGGCCGGTATTTCACCGACGGTCGGTATGTTACCGTCGGTCGGTATGTTACCGACGGTCCGTATGTTACCGACGGTCAGTATGTTACCGACGCTCGGTACGTTACCAACGGTCGGTACGTTAACGACGGTCGGTATGTTACCGACGGTCGTCATGTTCCCGACGGTCGGTATGTTACCGACGGTCGGTATGTTACTGACGGTCGGTATGTTACCTACGGTAGGTATGTTACTGACGGTCGGTATGTTACCGACGGTCGGTATGTTACCGACGGTCCGTATGTTACCGAAGGTCGGTATGTTACCGACGTTTGGTATGTTACCGACGTTCGGTATGTTACCGACGGTCGGTGAGTTACCGACGGTCGGTATGTTACCGACGGTCGGTATGTTACCGAAGGTCGGTATGTTACCGACGTTCGGTATGTTACCGACGGTCGGTAAGTTACCGACGGTCGGTACGTTACCGACGGTCGGTATGTTACCGACGGTCGGTATGTTACCGACGGTCGGTATGTTACCGACGGTCAGTATGTCACCGACGGTCGGTATGTCACCGACGGTCGGTATGTTACCGACGGTCGGTATGTCACCGACGGTCGGTATGTTATCGACCGTCAGTATGTTACCGACGGTCGGTATGTTACCGACGGTTGGTGTGTTACCGACGGTCCGTATGTTACCGAAGGTCGGTATGTTACCGACGTTCGGTATGTTACCGACGGTCGGTAAGTTACCGACGGTCGGTATGTTACCGACGGTCGGTATGTTACCGACGGTCGGTATGTTACCGACGGTAGGTATGCTACCGACGGTCATTATGTTATTGACGGTCGGTATGTTACCGACGGTCGGTATGTTACCGACGGTCGGTATGTTACCGACGGTCGGTATGTTACCGACGGTTGGTATGTTACCGACGGTCATTATGTTATTGACGGTCGGTATGTTACCGACGGTCGGTATGTTACCGACGGTCGCTATGTTACCGACGGTCGGTATGTTACCGACGGTCCGTATGGTACCAAAGGTCGGTATGTTACCGACGTTCGGTATGTTACCGATGGTCGGTAAGTTACCGACGGTCGGTACGTTACCGACGGTCGGAATGTTACCGACGGTCGGTATGTTACCGACGGTCGGTATGTTACCGACGGTCGGTATGTTACTGATGGTCGGTATGTTACCGACGGTCGGTATGTTACCGACGGTCGGTATGTCACCGACGGTCGGTATGTCACCGACGGTCGGTATGTCACCGACGTTCGGTATGTTACTGACGGTCGGTATGTTACCGACGGTCGGTATGTCACCGACGGTCGGTATGTTATCGATCGTCAGTATGTTACCGACGGTCGGTATGTCACCGACGTTGGGTATGTTATCGACGGTCGGTATGTTACCGATGGTCTGTATGTTACCGACGGTCGGTAAGTTACCGACTGTCGGTATGTTACCGACGGTCGGTATGTTATCGACGGTCGGTATGTTACAGACGGTCGGTATGTTACCGACGGTCGGTATGTTACCGACGGTCGGTATGTTACCGACGGTCGGTATGTTACCGACGGTCGGTATGTTACCGACGGTCCGTATGTTACCAAAGGTCGGTAAGTTACCGACTGTCGGTATGTTACCGACGGTCGGTATGTTATCGACGGTCGGTATGTTACCGACGGTACGTACGTTACCGACGGTACGTACGTTACCGACGGTACGTACGTTACCGACGGTACGTACGTTACCGACGGTCGGTATTTCACCGACGGTCAGTATGTTCTCGACGGTCGGTATGTCACCGACGGTCGGTATGTCACCGACGGCCGGTATTTCACCGACGGTCGGTATGTTACCGTCGGTCGGTATGTTACCGACGGTCCGTATGTTACCGACGGTCAGTATGTTACCGACGCTCGGTACGTTACCAACGGTCGGTACGTTAACGACGGTCGGTATGTTACCGACGGTCGTCATGTTCCCGACGGTCGGTATGTTACCGACGGTCGGTATGTTACTGACGGTCGGTATGTTACCTACGGTAGGTATGTTACTGACGGTCGGTATGTTACCGACGGTCCGTATGTTACCGAAGGTCGGTATGTTACCGACGTTTGGTATGTTACCGACGTTCGGTATGTTACCGACGGTCGGTGAGTTACCGACGGTCGGTATGTTACCGACGGTCGGTATGTTACCGACGGTCGGTATGTTACCGAAGGTCGGTATGTTACCGACGTTCGATATGTTACCGACGGTCGGTAAGTTACCGACGGTCGGTACGTTACCGACGGTCGGTATGTTACCGACGGTCGGTATGTTACCGACGGTCCGTATGTTACCGAAGGTCGGTATGTTACTGACGTTCGGTACGTTACCGACGGTCGGTAAGTTACCGACGGTCGGTACGTTACCGACGGTCGGTACGTTACCGACGGTCGGTACGTTACCGACGGTCGGTATGTTACCGACGGTCGGTATGTCACCGACGGTGGGTATGTTACCGACGGTCGGTATGTTACCGACGGTCGGTATGTTACCGACGGTCGGTAAGTTACCGACGGTCGGTTTGTTACCGACGGTCGGTATGTTACTGACGGTGGGTATGTTACCGACGGTCGGTATGTTACCGACGGTCGGTATGTTGCCGACGATGGGTATGTTACCGACGGTCCGTATGTTACCGACGGTCGGTATGTTACCGACAGTCGGTATGTTACCGACGGTCGGTATGTTACCGACGGTGCGTATGTTACCGACGGTCGGTATGTTACCGACGGTCGGTAGGTTACCGACGGTCGGTTTGTTACCGACGGTCAGTATGTTACCGACGGTCGGTATGTTACCGACGGTCTGTATGTTACCGACGGTCGGTATGTTACCGACGGTCGTTATCTTACCGACGGTCGGTATGTTACCGACGGTCGGTATGTTACCGACGGTCGGTATGTTACCGACGGTCGGTATGTTACCTACAGTAGGTATGTTAATTATGGTACGTATGTTACCGACGGTCTGTATGTTACCGACGGTCGGTATGTTACCGACGGTCGGTATGTTACCGACGGTGCGTATGTTACCGACAGTCGGTCTGTGACCGACGGTCGGTATGTTACCGACGGTCGGTATGTTTCCGACGGTCGGTATGTTTCCGACGGTCGGTATGTTACCGACGGTCGGTATGTTACCGAGGGTCGGTATGTTACCGACGGTCGGTCTGTGACCGACGGTCGGTATGTTACCTACGGTAGGTATGTTACCGACGGTCGGTATGTTACCGACGGTCGGTCTGTGACCGACGGTCGGTATGTTACCTACGGTAGGTATGTTACCGACGGTCGGTATGTTACCGACGGTCGGTATGTTACCGACGGTCGGTATGTTACCGACGGTCGGTATGTTACTGATGGTCGGTATGTTACCGACGGTCGGTATGTTACCGACGGTCGGTATGTCACCGACGGTCGGTATGTCACCGACGGTCGGTATGTCACCGACGTTCGGTATGTTACTGACGGTCGGTATGTTACCGACGGTCGGTATGTCACCGACGGTCGGTATGTTATCGATCGTCAGTATGTTACCGACGGTCGGTATGTCACCGACGTTGGGTATGTTATCGACGGTCGGTATGTTACCGATGGTCTGTATGTTACCGACGGTCGGTAAGTTACCGACTGTCGGTATGTTACCGACGGTCGGTATGTTATCGACGGTCGGTATGTTACAGACGGTCGGTATGTTACCGACGGTCGGTATGTTACCGACGGTCGGTATGTTACCGACGGTCGGTATGTTACCGACGGTCGGTATGTTACCGACGGTCCGTATGTTACCAAAGGTCGGTAAGTTACCGACTGTCGGTATGTTACCGACGGTCGGTATGTTATCGACGGTCGGTATGTTACCGACGGTACGTACGTTACCGACGGTACGTACGTTACCGACGGTACGTACGTTACCGACGGTACGTACGTTACCGACGGTCGGTATTTCACCGACGGTCAGTATGTTCTCGACGGTCGGTATGTCACCGACGGTCGGTATGTCACCGACGGCCGGTATTTCACCGACGGTCGGTATGTTACCGTCGGTCGGTATGTTACCGACGGTCCGTATGTTACCGACGGTCAGTATGTTACCGACGCTCGGTACGTTACCAACGGTCGGTACGTTAACGACGGTCGGTATGTTACCGACGGTCGTCATGTTCCCGACGGTCGGTATGTTACCGACGGTCGGTATGTTACTGACGGTCGGTATGTTACCTACGGTAGGTATGTTACTGACGGTCGGTATGTTACCGACGGTCCGTATGTTACCGAAGGTCGGTATGTTACCGACGTTTGGTATGTTACCGACGTTCGGTATGTTACCGACGGTCGGTGAGTTACCGACGGTCGGTATGTTACCGACGGTCGGTATGTTACCGACGGTCGGTATGTTACCGAAGGTCGGTATGTTACCGACGTTCGATATGTTACCGACGGTCGGTAAGTTACCGACGGTCGGTACGTTACCGACGGTCGGTATGTTACCGACGGTCGGTATGTTACCGACGGTCCGTATGTTACCGAAGGTCGGTATGTTACTGACGTTCGGTACGTTACCGACGGTCGGTAAGTTACCGACGGTCGGTACGTTACCGACGGTCGGTACGTTACCGACGGTCGGTACGTTACCGACGGTCGGTATGTTACCGACGGTCGGTATGTCACCGACGGTGGGTATGTTACCGACGGTCGGTATGTTACCGACGGTCGGTATGTTACCGACGGTCGGTAAGTTACCGACGGTCGGTTTGTTACCGACGGTCGGTATGTTACTGACGGTGGGTATGTTACCGACGGTCGGTATGTTACCGACGGTCGGTATGTTGCCGACGATGGGTATGTTACCGACGGTCCGTATGTTACCGACGGTCGGTATGTTACCGACAGTCGGTATGTTACCGACGGTCGGTATGTTACCGACGGTGCGTATGTTACCGACGGTCGGTATGTTACCGACGGTCGGTAGGTTACCGACGGTCGGTTTGTTACCGACGGTCAGTATGTTACCGACGGTCGGTATGTTACCGACGGTCTGTATGTTACCGACGGTCGGTATGTTACCGACGGTCGTTATCTTACCGACGGTCGGTATGTTACCGACGGTCGGTATGTTACCGACGGTCGGTATGTTACCGACGGTCGGTATGTTACCTACAGTAGGTATGTTAATTATGGTACGTATGTTACCGACGGTCTGTATGTTACCGACGGTCGGTATGTTACCGACGGTCGGTATGTTACCGACGGTGCGTATGTTACCGACAGTCGGTCTGTGACCGACGGTCGGTATGTTACCGACGGTCGGTATGTTTCCGACGGTCGGTATGTTTCCGACGGTCGGTATGTTACCGACGGTCGGTATGTTACCGAGGGTCGGTATGTTACCGACGGTCGGTCTGTGACCGACGGTCGGTATGTTACCTACGGTAGGTATGTTACCGACGGTCGGTATGTTACCGACGGTCGGTCTGTGACCGACGGTCGGTATGTTACCTACGGTAGGTATGTTACCGACGGTCGGTATGTTACCGACGGTCGGTATGTTACCGACGGTCGGTATGTTACCGACGGTCGGTATGTTACCGACGGTCCGTATGTTACCGACGGTCCGTATGTTACAGAAGGTCGGTATGTTACCGACGTTCGGTATGTTACCGACGTTCGGTATGTTACCGACGGTCGGTATGTTACCGACGGGGCGTATGTTACCGACGGTCGGTATGTTACCGACGGTCGGTATGTTACCGACGGTCGGTATGTTACCGACGGTCGGTATGTTACCGACGGTCGGTATGTTACCGACGGTCGGTCTGTTACCGACGGTCATTATGTTATTGACGGTCGGTATGTTACCGACGGTCGGTATGTTACCGACGGTTGGTGTGTTACCGACGGTCCGTATGTTACCGAAGGTCGGTATGTTACCGACGTTCGGTATGTTACCGACGGTCGGTAAGTTACCGACGATCGGTATGTTACCGACGGTCGGTATGTTACCGACGGTCGGTATGTTACCGACGGTCGGTATGTTACCGACGGTCGGTATGTTACCGACGGTCGGTATGTTACCGACGGTCGATATGTTACCGACGGTGGGTATGTTACCGACGGTGGGTATGTTACCGACGGTCGGTATGTTACCGACGGTCGGTATGTTACCGACGATCGGTATGTCACCGACGGTCAGTATGTTATCGACGGTCGGTATGTTACCGACGGTTCGTATGTTACCGACGGTCCGTATGTTACCGAAGGTCGGTATGTTACCGACGTTCGGTATGTTACCGACGTTCGGTATGTTACTAACGGTCGGTGAGTTCCCGACGGTCGGTATGTTACCGACGGTCGGTATGTTACCGACGGTCGGTATGCTACCGACGGTCATTATGTTATTGACGGTCGGTATGTTACCGACGGTCGGTATGTTACCGACGGTCGGTATGTTACCGACGGTCGGTATGTTACCGACGGTCGGTATGTTACCGACGGTCGGTATGTTACCGACGGTCATTATGTTATTGACGGTCGGTATGTTACCGACGGTCAGTATGTTACCGACGTTCGCTATGTTACCGACGTTCGGTATGTTACCGACGGTCGGTAAGTTACCGACGGTCGGTACGTTACCAACGGTCGGTATGTTACCGACGGTCGGTATGTTACCGACGGTCGGTATGTCACCGACGTTGGGTATGTTATCGACGGTCGGTATGTTACCGACAGTCGGTATAATACTGACCGTCGGTATGTTACCGACGGTCGGTATGTTACCGACGCTCGGTATGTTACCGACGGTCGGTATGTCACCGACGATCCGTATGTTACCGACGGTCGGTAAGTTATCGACGGTCGGTATGTTACCGACAGTGCGTATGTTACCGACGGTCGGTATGTTACCGACGGTCTGTATGTTACCGACGGTCGATATGTTACCGACGGTCGTTATCTTACCGACGGTCGGTATGTTACCGACGGTGCGTATGTTACCGACGGTCGGTATGTTACCGACGGTCTGTATGTTACCGACGGTCGGTATGTTACCGACGGTCGTTATCTTACCGACGGTCGGTATGTTACCGACGGTCGGTATGTTACCGACGGTCGGTATGTTACCGACGGTCGGTATGTTACCTACAGTAGGTATGTTAATTATGGTACGTATGTTATCGACGGTCTGTATGTTACCGACGGTCGGTCTGTGACCGACGGTCGGTATGTTACCTACGGTAGGTATGTTATCGACGGTCGGTATGTTACCGACGGTCGGTATGTTACCGACGGTCGGTATGTTACCGACGGTCCGTATGTTACCGACGGTCCGTATGTTACAGAAGGTCGGTATGTTACTGACGTTCGGTATGTTACCGACGTTCGGTATGTTACCGACGGTCGGTATGTTACCGACGGGGCGTATGTTACCGACGGTCGGTATGTTACCGACGGTCGGTATGTTACCGACGGTCGGTATGTTACCGACGGTCGGTATGTTACCGACGGTCGGTATGTTACCGACGGTCGGTATCTTACCGACGGGACGTATGTTACCGACGGTCGGTATGTTACTGACGGTCGGTATGTTACCGACGGTCGGTATGTTACCGACGGTCGGTATGTTACCGACGGTCGGTATGTTACCGACGGTCGGTATGTTACCGACGGTCGGTATGTTACCGACGGTCGGTATGTTACCGACGGTCGGTATGTTACCGACGGTCGGTATGCTACCGACGGTCATTATGTTATTGACGGTCGGTATGTTACCGACGGTCGGTATGTTACCGACAGTCGGTATGTTACCGACGGTCGGTATGTTACCGACGGTCGGTATGTTACCGACGGTCGGTATGTTACCGACGGTCGGTATGTTACCGACGGTCGGTATGTTACCGACGGTCGGTATGTTACCGACGGTCCGTATGTTACCGAAGGTCGGTATGTTACCGACGTTCGGTATGTTACCGACGTTCGGTATGTTACCGACGGTCGGTGAGTTACCGACGGTCGGTATGTTACCGACGGTCGGTATGTTACCGACGGTCGGTATGCTACCGACGGTCATTATGTTATTGACGGTCGGTATGTTACCGACGGTCGGTATGTTACCGACGGTCGGTATGTTACCGACGGTCGGTATGTTACCGACGGTCGGTATGTTACCGACGGTCGGTATGTTACCGACGGTCAATATGTTACCGACGGTCGGTATGTTACCGACGGTCGGTATGTTACCGACGGTCGGTATGTTACCGACGGTCGGTATGTTACCGACGGTCGGTATGTTACCGACGGTCGGTATGTTACCGACGGTCGGTATGTTACCGACGGTCGGTATGTTACCGACGGTCGGTATGTTACCGACGGTCGGTATGTTACCGACGGTCGGTATGTTACCGACAGTCGGTATGTCACCGACGGTCGGTATGTTATCGACGGTCGGTATGTTACCGACGGTCGGTATGTCACCGACGGTGGGTATGTTACCGACGGTCGGTATGTCACCGACGGTCGGTAAGTTACCGACGGTCGGTTTGTTACCGACGGTCGGTATGTTACCGACGGTGGGTATGTTACCGACGGTCGGTATGTTACCGACGGTTGGTATGTTACCGACGGTGGGTATGTTACCGACGGTCCGTATGTTACCGACGGTCGGTATGTTACCGACGGTCGATATGTTACTGACGGTAGGTATGTTAATTATGGTACGTATGTTACCGACGGTAGGTATGTTAATTATGGTACGTATGTTACCGACGGTCGGTATGTTACCGACGGTCGGTGTGTTACCGACAGTAGGTGTGTTACTGACGGTCGGTATGTTACTGACGGTCAGTATGTTACCGACGGTCGGTATGTCACCGACGGTTGGTATGTCACCGACGGTCGGTATGTCACCGACGGTCGGTATGTCACCGACGGTCGGTATGTCACCGACGGTCGGTATGTCACCGACGGTCGGTATGTCACCGACGGTCGGTATGTCACCGACGGTCGGTATGTCACCGACGGTCGGTATGTCACCGACGGTCGGTATGTTACCGACGGTACGTACGTTACCGACGGTCAGTATTTCACCGACGGTCAGTATGTTCCCGACGGTCGGTATGTCACCGATGGTCGGTATGTCACCGACGGTCGGTATGTCACCGACGGCCGGTATGTCACCGACGGTCGGTATGTTACCGTCGGTCGGTATGTGACCGACGGTCGGTATGTTATCGACGGTCGGTATGTTACCGACGGTGGGTATGTTACCGACGGTGGGTATGTTATTGACGGTCGGTATGTTACCGACGGTCGGTATGTTACCGACGGTCGGTATGTTACCGACGATCGGTATGTCACCGACGGTCGGTATGTTATCGACGGTCGGTATGTTACCGACGGTCCGTATGTTACCGACGGTCCGTATGTTACCAAAGGTCGGTATGTTACCGACGTTCGGTATGTTACCGACGGTCAGTGAGTTACCGACGGTCGGTATGTTACCGACGGTCGGTATGTTACCGACGGTCGGTATGCTACCGACGGTCATTATGTTATTGACGGTCGGTATGTTACCGACGGTCGGTATGTTACCTACGGTAGGTATGTTACCGACGGTCGGTATGTTACCGACGGTCGGTATGTTACCGACGGTCGGTATGTTACCGACGGTCCGTATGTTAGCGACGGTCCGTATGTTACAGAAGGTCGGTATGTTACCGACGTTCGGTATGTTACCGACGTTCGGTATGTTACCGACGGTCGGTATGTTACCGACGGGGCGTATGTTACCGACGGTCGGTATGTTACCGACGGTCGGTATGTTACCGACGGTCGGTATGTCACCGACGGTCGGTATGTTACCGACGGTCGGTATCTTACCGACGGGACGTATGTTACCGACGGTCGGTATGTTACCGACGGTCGGTATGTTACCGACGGTCAGTATGTTACCGACGGTCGGTATGTTACCGACGGTCGGTATGTTATTGACGGTCCGTATGTTACCGAAGGTCGGTATGTTACCGACGTTCGGTATGTTACCGACGTTCGGTATGTTACCGACGGTCGGTGAGTTACCGACGGACGGTATGTTACCGACGGTCGGTATGTTACCGACGGTCGGTATGCTACCGACGGTCATTATGTTATTGACGGTCAGTATGTTACCGACGGTCGGTATGTTACCGACGGTCGGTATGTTACCGACGGTCGGTATGTTACCGACGGTCGGTCTGTTACCGACGGTCATTATGTTATTGACGGTCGGTATGTTACCGACGGTCGGTATGTTACCGACGGTTGGTGTGTTACCGACGGTCCGTATGTTACCGAAGGTCGGTATGTTACCGACGTTCGGTATGTTACCGACGGTCGGTAAGTTACCGACGATCGGTATGTTACCGACGGTCGGTATGTTACCGACGGTCGGTATGTTACCAACGGTCGGTATGTTACCGACGGTCGGTATGTTACCGACGGTCGGTATGTTACCGACGGTCGATATGTTACCGACGGTGGGTATGTTACCGACGGTGGGTATGTTACCGACGGTCGGTATGTTACCGACGGTCGGTATGTTACCGACGATCGGTATGTCACCGACGGTCAGTATGTTATCGACGGTCGGTATGTTACCGACGGTTCGTATGTTACCGACGGTCCGTATGTTAACGAAGGTCGGTATGTTACCGACGTTCGGTATGTTACCGACGTTCGGTATGTTACTAACGGTCGGTGAGTTCCCGACGGTCGGTATGTTACCGACGGTCGGTATGTTACCGACGGTCGGTATGCTACCGACGGTCATTATGTTATTGACGGTCGGTATGTTACCGACGGTCGGTATGTTACCGACGGTCGGTATGTTACCGACGGTCGGTATGTTACCGACGGTCGGTATGTTACCGACGGTCATTATGTTATTGACGGTCGGTATGTTACCGACGGTCGGTATGTTACCGACGTTCGCTATGTTACCGACGTTCGGTATGTTACCGACGGTCGGTAAGTTACCGACGGTCGGTACGTTACCAACGGTCGGTATGTTACCGACGGTCGGTATGTTACCGACGGTCGGTATGTCACCGACGTTGGGTATGTTATCGACGGTCGGTATGTTACCGACAGTCGGTATGTTACTGACCGTCGGTATGTTACCGACGGTCGGTATGTTACCGACGGTCGGTATGTTACCGACGGTCAGTATGTTACCGACGCTCGGTATGTTACCGACGGTCGGTATGTCACCGACGATCCGTATGTTACCGACGGTCGGTAAGTTATCGACGGTCGGTATGTTACCGACAGTGCGTATGTTACCGACGGTCGGTATGTTACCGACGGTCTGTATGTTACCGACGGTCGATATGTTACCGACGGTCGTTATCTTACCGACGGTCGGTATGTTACCGACGGTGCGTATGTTACCGACGGTCGGTATGTTACCGACGGTCTGTATGTTACCGACGGTCGGTATGTTACCGACGGTCGTTATCTTACCGACGGTCGGTATGTTACCGACGGTCGGTATGTTACCGACGGTCGGTATGTTACCGACGGTCGGTATGTTACCGACGGTCGGTATGTTACCGACGGTCGGTATGTTACCTACAGTAGGTATGTTAATTATGGTACGTATGTTATCGACGGTCTGTATGTTACCGACGGTCGGTCTGTGACCGACGGTCGGTATGTTACCTACGGTAGGTATGTTACCGACGGTCGGTATGTTACCGACGGTCGGTATGTTACCGACGGTCGGTATGTTACCGACGGTCCGTATGTTACCGACGGTCCGTATGTTACAGAAGGTCGGTATGTTACTGACGTTCGGTATGTTACCGACGTTCGGTATGTTACCGACGGTCGGTATGTTACCGACGGGGCGTATGTTACCGACGGTCGGTATGTTACCGACGGTCGGTATGTTACCGACGGTCGGTATGTTACCGACGGTCGGTATGTTACCGACGGTCGGTATGTTACCGACGGTCGGTATGTTACCGACGGTCGGTATGTTACCGACGGTCGGTATGTTACCGACGGTCGGTATGTTACCGACGGTCGGTATGTTACCGACGGTCGGTATGCTACCGACGGTCATTATGTTATTGACGGTCGGTATGTTACCGACGGTCGGTATGTTACCGACAGTCGGTATGTTACCGACGGTCGGTATGTTACCGACGGTCGGTATGTTACCGACGGTCGGTATGTTACCGACGGTCGGTATGTTACCGACGGTCCGTATGTTACCGAAGGTCGGTATGTTACCGACGTTCGGTATGTTACCGACGTTCGGTATGTTACCGACGGTCGGTGAGTTACCGACGGTCGGTATGTTACCGACGGTCGGTATGTTACCGACGGTCGGTATGCTACCGACGGTCATTATGTTATTGACGGTCGGTATGTTACCGACGGTCGGTATGTTACCGACGGTCGGTATGTTACCGACGGTCGGTATGTTACCGACGGTCGGTATGTTACCGACGGTCGGTATGTTACCGACGGTCAATATGTTACCGACGGTCGGTATGTTACCGACGGTCGGTATGTTACCGACGGTCGGTATGTTACCGACGGTCGGTATGTTACCGACGGTCGGTATGTTACCGACGGTCGGTATGTTACCGACGGTCGGTATGTTACCGACGGTCGGTATGTTACCGACGGTCGGTATGTCACCGACGGTCGGTATGTTATCGACGGTCGGTATGTTACCGACGGTCGGTATGTCACCGACGGTGGGTATGTTACCGACGGTCGGTATGTCACCGACGGTCGGTAAGTTACCGACGGTCGGTTTGTTACCGACGGTCGGTATGTTACCGACGGTGGGTATGTTACCGACGGTCGGTATGTTACCGACGGTTGGTATGTTACCGACGGTGGGTATGTTACCGACGGTCCGTATGTTACCGACGGTCGGTATGTTACCGACGGTCGATATGTTACTGACGGTAGGTATGTTAATTATGGTACGTATGTTACCGACGGTAGGTATGTTAATTATGGTACGTATGTTACCGACGGTCGGTATGTTACCGACGGTCGGTGTGTTACCGACAGTAGGTGTGTTACTGACGGTCGGTATGTTACTGACGGTCAGTATGTTACCGACGGTCGGTATGTCACCGACGGTTGGTATGTCACCGACGGTCGGTATGTCACCGACGGTCGGTATGTCACCGACGGTCGGTATGTCACCGACGGTCGGTATGTCACCGACGGTCGGTATGTCACCGACGGTCGGTATGTCACCGACGGTCGGTATGTCACCGACGGTCGGTATGTCACCGACGGTCGGTATGTTACCGACGGTACGTACGTTACCGACGGTCAGTATTTCACCGACGGTCAGTATGTTCCCGACGGTCGGTATGTCACCGATGGTCGGTATGTCACCGACGGTCGGTATGTCACCGACGGCCGGTATGTCACCGACGGTCGGTATGTTACCGTCGGTCGGTATGTGACCGACGGTCGGTATGTTATCGACGGTCGGTATGTTACCGACGGTGGGTATGTTACCGACGGTGGGTATGTTATTGACGGTCGGTATGTTACCGACGGTCGGTATGTTACCGACGGTCGGTATGTTACCGACGATCGGTATGTCACCGACGGTCGGTATGTTATCGACGGTCGGTATGTTACCGACGGTCCGTATGTTACCGACGGTCCGTATGTTACCGAAGGTCGGTATGTTACCGACGTTCGGTATGTTACCGACGGTCGGTGAGTTACCGACGGTCGGTATGTTACCGACGGTCGGTATGTTACCGACGGTCGGTATGCTACCGACGGTCATTATGTTATTGACGGTCGGTATGTTACCGACGGTCGGTATGTTACCTACGGTAGGTATGTTACCGACGGTCGGTATGTTACCGACGGTCGGTATGTTACCGACGGTCGGTATGTTACCGACGGTCCGTATGTTAGCGACGGTCCGTATGTTACAGAAGGTCGGTATGTTACCGACGTTCGGTATGTTACCGACGTTCGGTATGTTACCGACGGTCGGTATGTTACCGACGGGGCGTATGTTACCGACGGTCGGTATGTTACCGACGGTCGGTATGTTACCGACGGTCGGTATGTCACCGACGGTCGGTATGTTACCGACGGTCGGTATCTTACCGACGGGACGTATGTTACCGACGGTCGGTATGTTACCGACGGTCGGTATGTTACCGACGGTCAGTATGTTACCGACGGTCGGTATGTTACCGACGGTCGGTATGTTATTGACGGTCCGTATGTTACCGAAGGTCGGTATGTTACCGACGTTCGGTATGTTACCGACGTTCGGTATGTTACCGACGGTCGGTGAGTTACCGACGGACGGTATGTTACCGACGGTCGGTATGTTACCGACGGTCGGTATGCTACCGACGGTCATTATGTTATTGACGGTCAGTATGTTACCGACGGTCGGTATGTTACCGACGGTCGGTATGTTACCGACGGTCGGTATGTTACCGACGGTCGGTCTGTTACCGACGGTCGGTCTGTTACCGACGGTCATTATGTTATTGACGGTCGGTATGTTACCGACGGTCGGTATGTTACCGACGGTTGGTGTGTTACCGACGGTCCGTATGTTACCGAAGGTCGGTATGTTACCGACGTTCGGTATGTTACCGACGGTCGGTAAGTTACCGACGATCGGTATGTTACCGACGGTCGGTATGTTACCGACGGTCGGTATGTTACCGACGGTCGGTATGTTACCGACGGTCGGTATGTTACCGACGGTCGGTATGTTACCGACGGTCGATATGTTACCGACGGTGGGTATGTTACCGACGGTGGGTATGTTACCGACGGTCGGTATGTTACCGACGGTCGGTATGTTACCGACGATCGGTATGTCACCGACGGTCAGTATGTTATCGACGGTCGGTATGTTACCGACGGTTCGTATGTTACCGACGGTCCGTATGTTACCGAAGGTCGGTATGTTACCGACGTTCGGTATGTTACCGACGTTCGGTATGTTACTAACGGTCGGTGAGTTCCCGACGGTCGGTATGTTACCGACGGTCGGTATGCTACCGACGGTCATTATGTTATTGACGGTCGGTATGTTACCGACGGTCGGTATGTTACCGACGGTCGGTATGTTACCGACGGTCGGTATGTTACCGACGGTCGGTATGTTACCGACGGTCATTATGTTATTGACGGTCGGTATGTTACCGACGGTCGGTATGTTACCGACGATCGCTATGTTACCGACGTTCGGTATGTTACCGACGGTCGGTAAGTTACCGACGGTCGGTACGTTACCAACGGTCGGTATGTTACCGACGGTCGGTATGTTACCGACGGTCGGTATGTCACCGACGTTGGGTATGTTATCGACGGTCGGTATGTTACCGACAGTCGGTATGTTACTGACCGTCGGTATGTTACCGACGGTCGGTATGTTACCGACGGTCGGTATGTTACCGACGGTCGGTATGTTACCGACGGTCAGTATGTTACCGACGCTCGGTATGTTACCGACGGTCGGTATGTCACCGACGATCCGTATGTTACCGACGGTCGGTAAGTTATCGACGGTCGGTATGTTACCGACAGTGCGTATGTTACCGACGGTCGGTATGTTACCGACGGTCTGTATGTTACCGACGGTCGATATGTTACCGACGGTCGTTATCTTACCGACGGTCGGTATGTTACCGACGGTGCGTATGTTACCGACGGTCGGTATGTTACCGACGGTCTGTATGTTACCGACGGTCGGTATGTTACCGACGGTCGTTATCTTACCGACGGTCGGTATGTTACCGACGGTCGGTATGTTACCGACGGTCGGTATGTTACCGACGGTCGGTATGTTACCGACGGTCGGTATGTTACCTACAGTAGGTATGTTAATTATGGTACGTATGTTATCGACGGTCTGTATGTTACCGACGGTCGGTCTGTGACCGACGGTCGGTATGTTACCTACGGTAGGTATGTTACCGACGGTCGGTATGTTACCGACGGTCGGTATGTTACCGACGGTCGGTATGTTACCGACGGTCGGTATGTTACCGACGGTCCGTATGTTACCGACGGTCCGTATGTTACAGAAGGTCGGTATGTTACTGACGTTCGGTATGTTACCGACGTTCGGTATGTTACCGACGGTCGGTATGTTACCGACGGGGCGTATGTTACCGACGGTCGGTATGTTACCGACGGTCGGTATGTTACCGACGGTCGGTATGTTACCGACGGTCGGTATGTTACCGACGGTCGGTATCTTACCGACGGTCGGTATCTTACCGACGGGACGTATGTTACCGACGGTCGGTATGTTACTGACGGTCGGTATGTTACCGACGGTCGGTATGTTACCGACGGTCGGTATGTTACCGACGGTCGGTATGTTACCGACGGTCGGTATGTTACCGACGGTCGGTATGTTACCGACGGTCGGTATGTTACCGACGGTCGGTATGTTACCGACGGTCGGTATGCTACCGACGGTCATTATGTTATTGACGGTCGGTATGTTACCGACGGTCGGTATGTTACCGACAGTCGGTATGTTACCGACGGTCGGTATGTTACCGACGGTCGGTATGTTACCGACGGTCGGTATGTTACCGACGGTCCGTATGTTACCGAAGGTCGGTATGTTACCGACGTTCGGTATGTTACCGACGTTCGGTATGTTACCGACGGTCGGTGAGTTACCGACGGTCGGTATGTTACCGACGGTCGGTATGTTACCGACGGTCGGTATGCTACCGACGGTCATTATGTTATTGACGGTCGGTATGTTACCGACGGTCGGTATGTTACCGACGGTCGGTATGTTACCGACGGTCGGTATGTTACCGACGGTCGGTATGTTACCGACGGTCGGTATGTTACCGACGGTCAATATGTTACCGACGGTCGGTATGTTACCGACGGTCGGTATGTTACCGACGGTCGGTATGTTACCGACGGTCGGTATGTTACCGACGGTCGGTATGTTACCGACGGTCGGTATGTTACCGACGGTCGGTATGTTACCGACGGTCGGTATGTTACCGACGGTCGGTATGTTACCGACAGTCGGTATGTCACCGACGGTCGGTATGTTATCGACGGTCGGTATGTTACCGACGGTCGGTATGTCACCGACGGTGGGTATGTTACCGACGGTCGGTATGTCACCGACGGTCGGTATGTTACCGTCGGTCGGTATGTGACCGACGGTCGGTATGTTATCGACGGTCGGTATGTTACCGACGGTGGGTATGTTACCGACGGTGGGTATGTTATTGACGGTCGGTATGTTACCGACGGTCGGTATGTTACCGACGGTCGGTATGTTACCGACGATCGGTATGTCACCGACGGTCGGTATGTTATCGACGGTCGGTATGTTACCGACGGTCCGTATGTTACCGACGGTCCGTATGTTACCGAAGGTCGGTATGTTACCGACGTTCGGTATGTTACCGACGGTCGGTGAGTTACCGACGGTCGGTATGTTACCGACGGTCGGTATGTTACCGACGGTCGGTATGCTACCGACGGTCATTATGTTATTGACGGTCGGTATGTTACCGACGGTCGGTATGTTACCTACGGTAGGTATGTTACCGACGGTCGGTATGTTACCGACGGTCGGTATGTTACCGACGGTCGGTATGTTACCGACGGTCCGTATGTTAGCGACGGTCCGTATGTTACAGAAGGTCGGTATGTTACCGACGTTCGGTATGTTACCGACGTTCGGTATGTTACCGACGGTCGGTATGTTACCGACGGGGCGTATGTTACCGACGGTCGGTATGTTACCGACGGTCGGTATGTTACCGACGGTCGGTATGTCACCGACGGTCGGTATGTTACCGACGGTCGGTATCTTACCGACGGGACGTATGTTACCGACGGTCGGTATGTTACCGACGGTCGGTATGTTACCGACGGTCAGTATGTTACCGACGGTCGGTATGTTACCGACGGTCGGTATGTTATTGACGGTCCGTATGTTACCGAAGGTCGGTATGTTACCGACGTTCGGTATGTTACCGACGTTCGGTATGTTACCGACGGTCGGTGAGTTACCGACGGACGGTATGTTACCGACGGTCGGTATGTTACCGACGGTCGGTATGCTACCGACGGTCATTATGTTATTGACGGTCAGTATGTTACCGACGGTCGGTATGTTACCGACGGTCGGTATGTTACCGACGGTCGGTATGTTACCGACGGTCGGTATGTTACCGACGGTCGGTATGTTACCGACGGTCGGTATGTTACCGACGGTCGGTCTGTTACCGACGGTCATTATGTTATTGACGGTCGGTATGTTACCGACGGTCGGTATGTTACCGACGGTTGGTGTGTTACCGACGGTCCGTATGTTACCGAAGGTCGGTATGTTACCGACGTTCGGTATGTTACCGACGGTCGGTAAGTTACCGACGATCGGTATGTTACCGACGGTCGGTATGTTACCGACGGTCGGTATGTTACCGACGGTCGGTATGTTACCGACGGTCGGTATGTTACCGACGGTCGGTATGTTACCGACGGTCGATATGTTACCGACGGTGGGTATGTTACCGACGGTGGGTATGTTACCGACGGTCGGTATGTTACCGACGGTCGGTATGTTACCGACGATCGGTATGTCACCGACGGTCAGTATGTTATCGACGGTCGGTATGTTACCGACGGTTCGTATGTTACCGACGGTCCGTATGTTACCGAAGGTCGGTATGTTACCGACGTTCGGTATGTTACCGACGTTCGGTATGTTACTAACGGTCGGTGAGTTCCCGACGGTCGGTATGTTACCGACGGTCGGTATGTTACCGACGGTCGGTATGCTACCGACGGTCATTATGTTATTGACGGTCGGTATGTTACCGACGGTCGGTATGTTACCGACGGTCGGTATGTTACCGACGGTCGGTATGTTACCGACGGTCGGTATGTTACCGACGGTCGGTATGTTACCGACGGTCATTATGTTATTGACGGTCGGTATGTTACCGACGGTCGGTATGTTACCGACGTTCGCTATGTTACCGACGTTCGGTATGTTACCGACGGTCGGTAAGTTACCGACGGTCGGTACGTTACCAACGGTCGGTATGTTACCGACGGTCGGTATGTTACCGACGGTCGGTATGTCACCGACGTTGGGTATGTTATCGACGGTCGGTATGTTACCGACAGTCGGTATGTTACTGACCGTCGGTATGTTACCGACGGTCGGTATGTTACCGACGGTCGGTATGTTACCGACGGTCAGTATGTCACCGACGCTCGGTATGTTACCGACGGTCGGTATGTCACCGACGATCCGTATGTTACCGACGGTCGGTAAGTTATCGACGGTCGGTATGTTACCGACAGTGCGTATGTTACCGACGGTCGGTATGTTACCGACGGTCTGTATGTTACCGACGGTCGGTATGTTACCGACGGTCGTTATCTTACCGACGGTCGGTATGTTACCGACGGTGCGTATGTTACCGACGGTCGGTATGTTACCGACGGTCTGTATGTTACCGACGGTCGGTATGTTACCGACGGTCGTTATCTTACCGACGGTCAGTATGTTACCGACGGTCGGTATGTTACCGACGGTCGGTATGTTACCGACGGTCGGTATGTTACCTACAGTAGGTATGTTAATTATGGTACGTATGTTACCGACGGTCTGTATGTTACCGACGGTCGGTCTGTGACCGACGGTCGGTATGTTACCTACGGTAGGTATGTTACCGACGGTCGGTATGTTACCGACGGTCGGTATGTTACCGACGGTCGGTATGTTACCGACGGTCCGTATGTTACCGACGGTCCGTATGTTACAGAAGGTCGGTATGTTACTGACGTTCGGTATGTTACCGACGTTCGGTATGTTACCGACGGTCGGTATGTTACCGACGGGGCGTATGTTACCGACGGTCGGTATGTTACCGACGGTCGGTATGTTACCGACGGTCGGTATGTTACCGACGGTCCGTATGTTACCGAAGGTCGGTATGTTACCGACGTTCGGTATGTTACCGACGGTCGGTGAGTTACCGACGGTCGGTATGTTACCGACGGTCGGTATGTTACCGACGGTAGGTATGCTACCGACGGTCATTATGTTATTGACGGTCGGTATGTTACCGACGGTCGGTATGTTACCGACGGTCGGTATGTTACTGACGGTTGGTATGTTACCGACGGTCATTATGTTATTGACGGTCGGTATGTTACCGACGGTCGGTATGTTACCGACGGTCGCTATGTTGGAGACGGTCGGTATGTTACCGACGGTCCGTATGGTACCAAAGGTCGGTATGTTACCGACGTTCGGTATGTTACCGATGGTCGGTAAGTTACCGACGGTCGGTACGTTACCGACGGTCGGTATGTTACCGACGGTCGGTATGTTACCGACGGTCGGTATGTTACCGACGGTCGGTATGTTACCGACGGTCGGTATGTTACCGACGGTCGGTGAGTTACCGACGGACGGTATGTTACCGACGGTCGGTATGTTACCGACGGTCGGTATGCTACCGACGGTCATTATGTTATTGACGGTCGGTATGTTACCGACGGTCGGTATGTTACCGACGGTCGGTATGTTACCGACGGTCGGTATGTTACCGACGGTCGGTATGTTACCGACGGTCGGTATGTTACCGACGGTCGGTATGCTACCGACGGTCATTATGTTATTGACGGTCGGTATGTTACCGACGGTCGGTATGTTACCGACGGTCGGTATGTTACCGACGGTCCGTATGTTACCGACGGTCCGTATGTTACAGAAGGTCGGTATGTTACTGACGTTCGGTATGTTACCGACGTTCGGTATGTTACCGACGGTCGGTATGTTACCGACGGGGCGTATGTTACCGACGGTCGGTATGTTACCGACGGTCGGTATGTTACCGACGGTCGGTATGTTACCGACGGTCCGTATGTTACCGAAGGTCGGTATGTTACCGACGTTCGGTATGTTACCGACGGTCGGTGAGTTACCGACGGTCGGTATGTTACCGACGGTCGGTATGTTACCGACGGTCGGTATGTTACCGACGGTAGGTATGCTACCGACGGTCATTATGTTATTGACGGTCGGTATGTTACCGACGGTCGGTATGTTACCGACGGTCGGTATGGTACTGACGGTTGGTATGTTACCGACGGTCATTATGTTATTGACGGTCGGTATGTTACCGACGGTCGGTATGTTACCGACGGTCGCTATGTTGGAGACGGTCGGTATGTTACCGACGGTCCGTATGGTACCAAAGGTCGGTATGTTACCGACGTTCGGTATGTTACCGATGGTCGGTAAGTTACCGACGGTCGGTACGTTACCGACGGTCGGTATGTTACCGACGGTCGGTATGTTACCGACGGTCGGTATGTTACCGACGGTCGGTATGTTACCGACGGTCGGTATGTTACCGACGGTCGGTGAGTTACCGACGGACGGTATGTTACCGACGGTCGGTATGTTACCGACGGTCGGTATGCTACCGACGGTCATTATGTTATTGACGGTCGGTATGTTACCGACGGTCGGTATGTTACCGACGGTCGGTATGTTACCGACGGTCGGTATGTTACCGACGGTCGGTATGTTACCGACGGTCGGTATGTTACCGACGGTCGGTATGCTACCGACGGTCATTATGTTATTGACGGTCGGTATGTTACCGACGGTCGGTATGTTACCGACGGTCGGTATGTTACCGACGGTCGGTATGTTACCGACGGTCGGTATGTTACCGACAGTGCGTATGTTACCGACGGTCGGTATGTTACCGACGGTCTGTATGTTACCGACGGTCGGTATGTTACCGACGGTCGTTATCTTACCGACGGTCGGTATGTTACCGACGGTGCGTATGTTACCGACGGTCGGTATGTTACCGACGGTCTGTATGTTACCGACGGTCGGTATGTTACCGACGGTCGTTATCTTACCGACGGTCAGTATGTTACCGACGGTCGGTATGTTACCGACGGTCGGTATGTTACCGACGGTCGGTATGTTACCTACAGTAGGTATGTTAATTATGGTACGTATGTTACCGACGGTCTGTATGTTACCGACGGTCGGTCTGTGACCGACGGTCGGTATGTTACCTACGGTAGGTATGTTACCGACGGTCGGTATGTTACCGACGGTCGGTATGTTACCGACGGTCGGTATGTTACCGACGGTCCGTATGTTACCGACGGTCCGTATGTTACAGAAGGTCGGTATGTTACTGACGTTCGGTATGTTACCGACGTTCGGTATGTTACCGACGGTCGGTATGTTACCGACGGGGCGTATGTTACCGACGGTCGGTATGTTACCGACGGTCGGTATGTTACCGACGGTCGGTATGTTACCGACGGTCCGTATGTTACCGAAGGTCGGTATGTTACCGACGTTCGGTATGTTACCGACGGTCGGTGAGTTACCGACGGTCGGTATGTTACCGACGGTCGGTATGTTACCGACGGTAGGTATGCTACCGACGGTCATTATGTTATTGACGGTCGGTATGTTACCGACGGTCGGTATGTTACCGACGGTCGGTATGTTACTGACGGTTGGTATGTTACCGACGGTCATTATGTTATTGACGGTCGGTATGTTACCGACGGTCGGTATGTTACCGACGGTCGCTATGTTGGAGACGGTCGGTATGTTACCGACGGTCCGTATGGTACCAAAGGTCGGTATGTTACCGACGTTCGGTATGTTACCGATGGTCGGTAAGTTACCGACGGTCGGTACGTTACCGACGGTCGGTATGTTACCGACGGTCGGTATGTTACCGACGGTCGGTATGTTACCGACGGTCGGTATGTTACCGACGGTCGGTATGTTACCGACGGTCTGTGAGTTACCGACGGACGGTATGTTACCGACGGTCGGTATGTTACCGACGGTCGGTATGCTACCGACGGTCATTATGTTATTGACGGTCGGTATGTTACCGACGGTCGGTATGTTACCGACGGTCGGTATGTTACCGACGGTCGGTATGTTACCGACGGTCGGTATGTTACCGACGGTCGGTATGTTACCGACGGTCGGTATGTTACCGACGGTCGGTATGCTACCGACGGTCATTATGTTATTGACGGTCGGTATGTTACCGACGGTCGGTATGTTACCGACGGTCGGTATGTTACCGACGGTCGGTATGTTACCGACGGTCGGTATGTTACCGACGGTCGGTATGTTACCGACGGTCATTATGTTATTGACGGTCGGTATGTTACCGACGGTCGGTATGTTACCGACGTTCGCTATGTTACCGACGTTCGGTATGTTACCGACGGTCGGTAAGTTACCGACGGTCGGTACGTTACCAACGGTCGGTATGTTACCGACGGTCGGTATGTTACCGACGGTCGGTATGTCACCGACGTTGGGTATGTTATCGACGGTCGGTATGTTACCGACAGTCGGTATGTTACTGACCGTCGGTATGTTACCGACGGTCGGTATGTTACCGACGGTCGGTATGTTACCGACGGTCAGTATGTTACCGACGCTCGGTATGTTACCGACGGTCGGTATGTCACCGACGATCCGTATGTTACCGACGGTCGGTAAGTTATCGACGGTCGGTATGTTACCGACAGTGCGTATGTTACCGACGGTCGGTATGTTACCGACGGTCTGTATGTTACCGACGGTCGGTATGTTACCGACGGTCGTTATCTTACCGACGGTCGGTATGTTACCGACGGTGCGTATGTTACCGACGGTCGGTATGTTACCGACGGTCTGTATGTTACCGACGGTCGGTATGTTACCGACGGTCGTTATCTTACCGACGGTCAGTATGTTACCGACGGTCGGTATGTTACCGACGGTCGGTATGTTACCGACGGTCGGTATGTTACCGACGGTCGGTATGTTACCTACAGTAGGTATGTTAATTATGGTACGTATGTTACCGACGGTCTGTATGTTACCGACGGTCGGTCTGTGACCGACAGTCGGTATGTTACCTACGGTAGGTATGTTACCGACGGTCGGTATGTTACCGACGGTCGGTATGTTACCGACGGTCGGTATGTTACCGACGGTCGGTATGTTACCGACGGTCCGTATGTTACCGACGGTCCGTATGTTACAGAAGGTCGGTATGTTACTGACGTTCGGTATGTTACCGACGTTCGGTATGTTACCGACGGTCGGTATGTTACCGACGGTCGGTATGTTACCGACGGGGCGTATGTTACCGACGGTCGGTATGTTACCGACGGTCGGTATGTTACCGACGGTCGGTATGTTACCGACGGTCCGTATGTTACCGAAGGTCGGTATGTTACCGACGTTCGGTATGTTACCGACGGTCGGTGAGTTACCGACGGTCTGTGAGTTACCGACGGACGGTATGTTACCGACGGTCGGTATGTTACCGACGGTCGGTATGCTACCGACGGTCATTATGTTATTGACGGTCGGTATGTTACCGACGGTCGGTATGTTACCGACGGTCGGTATGTTACCGACGGTCGGTATGTTACCGACGGTCGGTATGTTACCGACGGTCGGTATGTTACCGACGGTCGGTATGTTACCGACGGTCGGTATGCTACCGACGGTCATTATGTTATTGACGGTCGGTATGTTACCGACGGTCGGTATGTTACCGACGGTCGGTATGTTACCGACGGTCGGTATGTTACCGACGGTCGGTATGTTACCGACGGTCGGTATGTTACCGACGGTCATTATGTTATTGACGGTCGGTATGTTACCGACGGTCGGTATGTTACCGACGTTCGCTATGTTACCGACGTTCGGTATGTTACCGACGGTCGGTAAGTTACCGACGGTCGGTACGTTACCAACGGTCGGTATGTTACCGACGGTCGGTATGTTACCGACGGTCGGTATGTCACCGACGTTGGGTATGTTATCGACGGTCGGTATGTTACCGACAGTCGGTATGTTACTGACCGTCGGTATGTTACCGACGGTCGGTATGTTACCGACGGTCGGTATGTTACCGACGGTCAGTATGTTACCGACGCTCGGTATGTTACCGACGGTCGGTATGTCACCGACGATCCGTATGTTACCGACGGTCGGTAAGTTATCGACGGTCGGTATGTTACCGACAGTGCGTATGTTACCGACGGTCGGTATGTTACCGACGGTCTGTATGTTACCGACGGTCGGTATGTTACCGACGGTCGTTATCTTACCGACGGTCGGTATGTTACCGACGGTGCGTATGTTACCGACGGTCGGTATGTTACCGACGGTCTGTATGTTACCGACGGTCGGTATGTTACCGACGGTCGTTATCTTACCGACGGTCAGTATGTTACCGACGGTCGGTATGTTACCGACGGTCGGTATGTTACCGACGGTCGGTATGTTACCGACGGTCGGTATGTTACCTACAGTAGGTATGTTAATTATGGTACGTATGTTACCGACGGTCTGTATGTTACCGACGGTCGGTCTGTGACCGACAGTCGGTATGTTACCTACGGTAGGTATGTTACCGACGGTCGGTATGTTACCGACGGTCGGTATGTTACCGACGGTCGGTATGTTACCGACGGTCGGTATGTTACCGACGGTCCGTATGTTACCGACGGTCCGTATGTTACAGAAGGTCGGTATGTTACTGACGTTCGGTATGTTACCGACGTTCGGTATGTTACCGACGGTCGGTATGTTACCGACGGTCGGTATGTTACCGACGGGGCGTATGTTACCGACGGTCGGTATGTTACCGACGGTCGGTATGTTACCGACGGTCGGTATGTTACCGACGGTCCGTATGTTACCGAAGGTCGGTATGTTACCGACGTTCGGTATGTTACCGACGGTCGGTGAGTTACCGACGGTCGGTATGTTACCGACGGTCGGTATGTTACCGACGGTAGGTATGCTACCGACGGTCGGTATGTTACCGACGGTCGGTATGTTACCGACGGTAGGTATGCTACCGACGGTCATTATGTTATTGACGGTCGGTATGTTACCGACGGTCGGTATGTTACCGACGGTCGGTATGTTACTGACGGTTGGTATGTTACCGACGGTCATTATGTTATTGACGGTCGGTATGTTACCGACGGTCGGTATGTTACCGACGGTCGCTATGTTGGAGACGGTCGGTATGTTACCGACGGTCCGTATGGTACCAAAGGTCGGTATGTTACCGACGTTCGGTATGTTACCGATGGTCGGTAAGTTACCGACGGTCGGTACGTTACCGACGGTCGGTATGTTACCGACGGTCGGTATGTTACCGACGGTCGGTATGTTACCGACGGTCGGTATGTTACCGACGGTCGGTATGTTACCGACGGTCGGTGAGTTACCGACGGACGGTATGTTACCGACGGTCGGTATGTTACCGACGGTCGGTATGCTACCGACGGTCATTATGTTATTGACGGTCGGTATGTTACCGACGGTCGGTATGTTACCGACGGTCGGTATGTTACCGACGGTCGGTATGTTACCGACGGTCGGTATGTTACCGACGGTCGCTATGTTACCGACGGTCGGTATGCTACCGACGGTCATTATGTTATTGACGGTCGGTATGTTACCGACGGTCGGTATGTTACCGACGGTCGGTATGTTACCGACGGTCGGTATGTTACCGACGGTCGGTATGTTACCGACGGTCATTATGTTATTGACGGTCGGTATGTTACCGACGGTCGGTATGTTACCGACGTTCGCTATGTTACCGACGTTCGGTATGTTACCGACGGTCGGTAAGTTACCGACGGTCGGTACGTTACCAACGGTCGGTATGTTACCGACGGTCGGTATGTTACCGACGGTCGGTATGTCACCGACGTTGGGTATGTTATCGACGGTCGGTATGTTACCGACAGTCGGTATGTTACTGACCGTCGGTATGTTACCGACGGTCGGTATGTTACCGACGGTCGGTATGTTACCGACGGTCAGTATGTTACCGACGCTCGGTATGTTACCGACGGTCGGTATGTCACCGACGATCCGTATGTTACCGACGGTCGGTAAGTTATCGACGGTCGGTATGTTACCGACAGTGCGTATGTTACCGACGGTCGGTATGTTACCGACGGTCTGTATGTTACCGACGGTCGGTATGTTACCGACGGTCGTTATCTTACCGACGGTCGGTATGTTACCGACGGTGCGTATGTTACCGACGGTCGGTATGTTACCGACGGTCTGTATGTTACCGACGGTCGGTATGTTACCGACGGTCGTTATCTTACCGACGGTCAGTATGTTACCGACGGTCGGTATGTTACCGACGGTCGGTATGTTACCTACAGTAGGTATGTTAATTATGGTACGTATGTTACCGACGGTCTGTATGTTACCGACGGTCGGTCTGTGACCGACGGTCGGTATGTTACCTACGGTAGGTATGTTACCGACGGTCGGTATGTTACCGACGGTCGGTATGTTACCGACGGTCGGTATGTTACCGACGGTCCGTATGTTACCGACGGTCCGTATGTTACAGAAGGTCGGTATGTTACTGACGTTCGGTATGTTACCGACGTTCGGTATGTTACCGACGGTCGGTATGTTACCGACGGGGCGTATGTTACCGACGGTCGGTATGTTACCGACGGTCGGTATGTTACCGACGGTCGGTATGTTACCGACGGTCCGTATGTTACCGAAGGTCGGTATGTTACCGACGGTAGGTATGCTACCGACGGTCATTATGTTATTGACGGTCGGTATGTTACCGACGGTCGGTATGTTACCGACGGTTGGTATGTTACCGACGGTCATTATGTTATTGACGGTCGGTATGTTACCGACGGTCGGTATGTTACCGACGGTCGCTATGTTACCGACGGTCGGTATGTTACCGACGGTCCGTATGGTACCAAAGGTCGGTATGTTACCGACGTTCGGTATGTTACCGATGGTCGGTAAGTTACCGACGGTCGGTACGTTACCGACGGTCGGTATGTTACCGACGGTCGGTATGTTACCGACGGTCGTCATGTTCCCGACGGTCGGTATGTCACCGACGTTCGGTATGTTACTGACGGTCGGTATGTTACCGACGGTCGGTATGTCACCGACGGTCGGTATGTTATCGATCGTCAGTATGTTACCGACGGTCGGTATGTCACCGACGTTGGGTATGTTATCGACGGTCGGTATGTTACCGACGGTCTGTATGTTACCGACGGTCGGTAAGTTACCGACTGTCGGTATGTTACCGACGGTCGGTATGTTATCGACGGTCGGTATGTTACAGACGGTCGGTATGTTACCGACGGTCGGTATGTTACCGACGGTCGGTATGTTACCGACGGTCGGTATGTTACCGACGGTCCGTATGTTACCAAAGGTCGGTAAGTTACCGACTGTCGGTATGTTACCGACGGTCGGTATGTTATCGACGGTCGGTATGTTACCGACAGTACGTACGTTACCGACGGTACGTACGTTACCGACGGTACGTACGTTACCGACGGTCGGTATTTCACCGACGGTCAGTATGTTCTCGACGGTCGGTATGTCACCGACGGTCGGTATGTCACCGACGGCCGGTATGTCACCGACGGTCGGTATGTTACCGTCGGTCGGTATGTTACCGACGGTCCGTATGTTACCGACGGTCAGTATGTTACCGACGCTCGGTACGTTACCAACGGTCGGTACGTTAACGACGGTCGGTATGTTACCGACGGTCGTCATGTTCCCGACGGTCGGTATGTTACCGACGGTCGGTATGTTACTGACGGTCGGTATGTTACCTACGGTAGGTATGTTACTGACGGTCGGTATGTTACCGACGGTCGGTATGTTACCGACGGTCCGTATGTTACCGAAGGTCGGTATGTTACCGACGTTTGGTATGTTACCGACGTTCGGTATGTTACCGACGGTCGGTGAGTTACCGACGGTCGGTATGTTACCGACGGTCGGTATGTTACCGACGGTCGGTATGTTACCGACGGTCGGTATGTTACCGACGGTCGGTATGTTACCGAAGGTCGGTACGTTACCGACGGTCGGTATGTTACCGACGGTCGGTATGTTACCGACGGTCGGTATGTTACCGACGGTCAGTATGTCACCGACGGTCGGTATGTCACTGACGGTCGGTATGTTACCGACGGTCGGTATGTCACCGACGGTCGGTATGTTATCGACCGTCAGTATGTTACCGACGGTCAGTATGTCACCGACGTTGGGTATGTTATCGACGGTCGGTATGTTACCGACGGTCGGTATGTTACCGACGGTCGGTATGTTACCGACGGTCAGTATGTTACCGACGGTGGGTATGTTACCGACGGTCGGTATGTTACCGACGGTCGGTATGTTACCGACGGTCGGTATGTTACCGACGGTCGGTATGTTACCGACGGTCGGTATGTTACCGACGGTCCGTACGTTACCGAAGGTCGGTATGTTACCGACGTTCGGTATGTTACCGACGGTCGGTAAGTTACCGACGGTCGGTACGTTACCGACGGTCGGTATGTTACCGACGGTCGGTATGTCACCGACGGTCAGTATGTCACCGACGGTCGGTATGTTACCGACGGTCGGTATGTTACCGACGGTCGGTATGTCACCGACGGTCGGTATGTTATCGACCGTCGGTATGTTACCGACGGTCGGTACGTCACCGACGGTCGGTATGTTACCGACGGTCGGTATGTTACCGACGGTCGTTATGTTACAGACGGTCGGTATGTTACCGACGGTCAGTATGTCACCGACGGTCGGTATGTCACCGACGGTCGGTATGTTACCGACGGTCGGTATGTTACCGACGGTCGGTATGTTACCGACGGTCGGTATGTCACCGACGGTCGGTATGTTATCGACGGTCGGTATGTTACCGACGGTCGGTATGTCACCGACGGTGGGTATGTTACCGACGGTCGGTATGTTACCGACGGTCGGTATGTTACCGACGGTCGGTAAGTTACCGACGGTCGGTTTGTTACCGACGGTCGGTATGTTACTGACGGTGGGTATGTTACCGACGGTCGGTATGTTACCGACGGTCGGTATGTCACCGACGGTCGGTATGTTATCGACCGTCAGTATGTTACCGACGGTCGGTATGTCACCGACGGTCGGTATGTTACCGACGGTCGGTATGTTACCGACGGTCGGTATGTCACCGACGGTCAGTATGTCACCGACGGTCGGTATGTTACCGACGGTCGGTATGTTACCGACGGTCGGTATGTCACCGACGGTCGGTATGTTATCGACCGTCGGTATGTTACCGACGGTCGGTACGTCACCGACGGTCGGTATGTTACCGACGGTCGGTATGTTACCGACGGTCGTTATGTTACAGACGGTCGGTATGTTACCGACGGTCAGTATGTCACCGACGGTCGGTATGTCACCGACGGTCGGTATGTTACCGACGGTCGGTATGTTACCGACGGTCGGTATGTCACCGACGGTCGGTATGTTATCGACGGTCGGTATGTTACCGACGGTCGGTATGTCACCGACGGTGGGTATGTTACCGACGGTCGGTATGTTACCGACGGTCGGTATGTTACCGACGGTCGGTAAGTTACCGACGGTCGGTTTGTTACCGACGGTCGGTATGTTACTGACGGTGGGTATGTTACCGACGGTCGGTATGTTACCGACGGTCGGTATGTCACCGACGGTCGGTATGTTATCGACCGTCAGTATGTTACCGACGGTCGGTATGTCACCGACGGTCGGTATGTTACCGACGGTCGGTATGTTACCGACGGTCGGTATGTTACCGACGGTCGGTATGTTACCGACGGTCCGTATGTTACCGAAGGTCGGTATGTTACCGACGTTCGGTATGTTACCGACGGTCGGTGAGTTACCGACGGTCGGTATGTTACCGACGGTCGGTATGTTACCGACGGTAGGTATGCTACCGACGGTCATTATGTTATTGACGGTCGGTATGTTACCGACGGTCGGTATGTTACCGACGGTCGGTATGTTACCGACGGTCGGTATGTTACTGACGGTTGGTATGTTACCGACGGTCATTATGTTATTGACGGTCGGTATGTTACCGACGGTCGGTATGTTACCGACGGTCGCTATGTTGGAGACGGTCGGTATGTTACCGACGGTCCGTATGGTACCAAAGGTCGGTATGTTACCGACGTTCGGTATGTTACCGATGGTCGGTAAGTTACCGACGGTCGGTACGTTACCGACGGTCGGTATGTTACCGACGGTCGGTATGTTACCGACGGTCGGTATGTTACCGACGGTCGGTATGTTACCGACGGTCGGTGAGTTACCGACAGACGGTATGTTACCGACGGTCGGTATGTTACCGACGGTCGGTATGCTACCGACGGTCATTATGTTATTGACGGTCGGTATGTTACCGACGGTCGGTATGTTACCGACGGTCGGTATGTTACCGACGGTCGGTATGTTACCGACGGTCGGTATGTTTCCGACAGTCGGTATGTTACCGACGGTCGGTCTGTTACCGACGGTCATTATGTTATTGACGGTCGGTATGTTACCGACGGTCGGTATGTTACCGACGGTCGGTATGTTACCGACGGTTGGTGTGTTACCGACGGTCCGTATGTTACCGAAGGTCGGTATGTTACCGACGTTCGGTATGTTACCGACGGTCGGTAAGTTACCGACGGTCGGTATGTTACCGACGGTCGGTATGTTACCGACGGTAGGTATGCTACCGACGGTCATTATGTTATTGACGGTCGGTATGTTACCGACGGTCGGTATGTTACCGACGGTTGGTATGTTACCGACGGTCATTATGTTATTGACGGTCGGTATGTTACCGACGGTCGGTATGTTACCGACGGTCGCTATGTTACCGACGGTCGGTATGTTACCGACGGTCCGTATGGTACCAAAGGTCGGTATGTTACCGACGTTCGGTATGTTACCGATGGTCGGTAAGTTACCGACGGTCGGTACGTTACCGACGGTCGGTATGTTACCGACGGTCGGTATGTTACCGACGGTCAGTATGTTACCGACGGTCGGTATGTTACCGACGGTCAGTATGTTACCGACGGTCGGTATGTCACCGACGGTCGGTATGTCACCGACGTTCGGTATGTTACTGACGGTCGGTATGTTACCGACGGTCGGTATGTCACCGACGGTCGGTATGTTATCGATCGTCAGTATGTTACCGACGGTCAGTATGTCACCGACGTTGGGTATGTTATCGACGGTCGGTATGTTACCGACGGTCTGTATGTTACCGACGGTCGGTAAGTTACCGACTGTCGGTATGTTACCGACGGTCGGTATGTTATCGACGGTCGGTATGTTACAGACGGTCGGTATGTTACCGACGGTCGGTATGTTACCGACGGTCGGTATGTTACCGACGGTCGGTATGTTACCGACGGTCCGTATGTTACCAAAGGTCGGTAAGTTACCGACTGTCGGTATGTTACCGACGGTCGGTATGTTATCGACGGTCGGTATGTTACCGACGGTACGTACGTTACCGACGGTACGTACGTTACCGACGGTACGTACGTTACCGACGGTCGGTATTTCACCGACGGTCAGTATGTTCTCGACGGTCGGTATGTCACCGACGGTCGGTATGTCACCGACGGTCGGTATGTTACCGTCGGTCGGTATGTTACCGACGGTCCGTATGTTACCGACGGTCAGTATCTTACCGACGCTGGGTACGTTACCAACGGTCGGTACGTTAACGACGGTCGGTATGTTACCGACGGTCGTCATGTTCCCGACGGTCGGTATGTTACCGACGGTCGGTATGTTACTGACGGTCGGTATGTTACCGACGGTCGGTATGTTACCGACGGTCAGTATGTCACCGACGGTCGGTATGTCACTGACGGTCGGTATGTTACCGACGGTCGGTATGTCACCGACGGTCGGTATGTTATCGACCGTCAGTATGTTACCGACGGTCAGTATGTCACCGACGTTGGGTATGTTATCGACGGTCGGTATGTTACCGACGGTCGGTATGTTACCGACGGTCGGTATGTTACCGACGGTCAGTATGTTACCGACGGTGGGTATGTTACCGACGGTCGGTATGTTACCGACGGTCGGTATGTTACCGACGGTCGGTATGTTACCGACGGTCGGTATGTTACCGACGGTCCGTACGTTACCGAAGGTCGGTATGTTACCGACGTTCGGTATGTTACCGACGGTCGGTAAGTTACCGACGGTCGGTACGTTACCGACGGTCGGTATGTTACCGACGGTCGGTATGTCACCGACGGTCAGTATGTCACCGACGGTCGGTATGTTACCGACGGTCGGTATGTTACCGACGGTCGGTATGTCACCGACGGTCGGTATGTTATCGACCGTCGGTATGTTACCGACGGTCGGTACGTCACCGACGGTCGGTATGTTACCGACGGTCGGTATGTTACCGACGGTCGTTATGTTACAGACGGTCGGTATGTTACCGACGGTCAGTATGTCACCGACGGTCGGTATGTTACCGACGGTCGGTATGTTACCGACGGTCGGTATGTTACCGACGGTCGGTATGTTACCGACGGTCCGTATGTTACCGAAGGTCGGTATGTTACCGACGTTCGGTATGTTACCGACGGTCGGTGAGTTACCGACGGTCGGTATGTTACCGACGGTCGGTATGTTACCGACGGTAGGTATGCTACCGACGGTCATTATGTTATTGACGGTCGGTATGTTACCGACGGTCGGTGAGTTACCGACGGTCGGTATGTTACCGACGGTCGGTATGTTACCGACGGTAGGTATGCTACCGACGGTCATTATGTTATTGACGGTCGGTATGTTACCGACGGTCGGTATGTTACCGACGGTCGGTATGTTACTGACGGTTGGTATGTTACCGACGGTCATTATGTTATTGACGGTCGGTATGTTACCGACGGTCGGTATGTTACCGACGGTCGCTATGTTGGAGACGGTCGGTATGTTACCGACGGTCCGTATGGTACCAAAGGTCGGTATGTTACCGACGTTCGGTATGTTACCGATGGTCGGTAAGTTACCGACGGTCGGTACGTTACCGACGGTCGGTATGTTACCGACGGTCGGTATGTTACCGACGGTCGGTATGTTACCGACGGTCGGTATGTTACCGACGGTCGGTGAGTTACCGACGGACGGTATGTTACCGACGGTCGGTATGTTACCGACGGTCGGTATGCTACCGACGGTCATTATGTTATTGACGGTCGGTATGTTACCGACGGTCGGTATGTTACCGACGGTCGGTATGTTACCGACGGTCGGTATGTTACCGACGGTCGGTATGTTACCGACGGTCGGTATGTTACCGACAGTCGGTATGTTACCGACGGTCGGTCTGTTACCGACGGTCATTATGTTATTGACGGTCGGTATGTTCCCGACGGTCGGTATGTTACCGACGGTCGGTATGTTACCGACGGTTGGTGTGTTACCGACGGTCCGTATGTTACCGAAGGTCGGTATGTTACCGACGTTCGGTATGTCACCGACGGTCGGTATGTCACCGACGGTCGGTATGTTACCGACGGTCGGTATGTTACCGACGGTCCGTATGTCACCGACGGTCGGTATGTCACCGACGGTCGGTATGTTACCGACGGTCGGTATGTTACCGACGGTCGGTATGTTACCGACGGTCGGTATGTCACCGACGGTCGGTATGTTATCGACGGTCGGTATGTTACCGACGGTCGGTATGTCACCGACGGTGGGTATGTTACCGACGGTCGGTATGTTACCGACGGTCGGTATGTTACCGACGGTCGGTAAGTTACCGACGGTCGGTTTGTTACCGACGGTCGGTATGTTACTGACGGTGGGTATGTTACCGACGGTCGGTATGTTACCGACGGTTGGTATGTCACCGACGGTCGGTATGTTATCGACCGTCAGTATGTTACCGACGGTCGGTATGTCACCGACGGTCGGTATGTTACCGACGGTCGGTATGTTACCGACGGTCGGTATGTTACCGACGGTCGGTATGTTACCGACGGTCGGTATGTTACCGACGGTCCGTATGTTACCGAAGGTCGGTATGTTACCGACGTTCGGTATGTTACCGACGGTCGGTGAGTTACCGACGGTCGGTATGTTACCGACGGTCGGTATGTTACCGACGGTAGGTATGCTACCGACGGTCATTATGTTACCGACGGTCGGTATGTTACCGACGGTTGGTATGTCACCGACGGTCGGTATGTTATCGACCGTCAGTATGTTACCGACGGTCGGTATGTCACCGACGGTCGGTATGTTACCGACGGTCGGTATGTTACCGACGGTCGGTATGTTACCGACGGTCGGTATGTTACCGACGGTCGGTATGTTACCGACGGTCCGTATGTTACCGAAGGTCGGTATGTTACCGACGTTCGGTATGTTACCGACGGTCGGTGAGTTACCGACGGTCGGTATGTTACCGACGGTCGGTATGTTACCGACGGTAGGTATGCTACCGACGGTCATTATGTTATTGACGGTCGGTATGTTACCGACGGTCGGTATGTTACCGACGGTCGGTATGTTACTGACGGTTGGTATGTTACCGACGGTCATTATGTTATTGACGGTCGGTATGTTACCGACGGTCGGTATGTTACCGACGGTCGCTATGTTGGAGACGGTCGGTATGTTACCGACGGTCCGTATGGTACCAAAGGTCGGTATGTTACCGACGTTCGGTATGTTACCGATGGTCGGTAAGTTACCGACGGTCGGTACGTTACCGACGGTCGGTATGTTACCGACGGTCGGTATGTTACCGACGGTCGGTATGTTACCGACGGTCGGTATGTTACCGACGGTCGGTGAGTTACCGACGGACGGTATGTTACCGACGGTCGGTATGTTACCGACGGTCGGTATGCTACCGACGGTCATTATGTTATTGACGGTCGGTATGTTACCGACGGTCGGTATGTTACCGACGGTCGGTATGTTACCGACGGTCGGTATGTTACCGACGGTCGGTATGTTTCCGACAGTCGGTATGTTACCGACGGTCGGTCTGTTACCGACGGTCATTATGTTATTGACGGTCGGTATGTTACCGACGGTCGGTATGTTACCGACGGTCGGTATGTTACCGACGGTTGGTGTGTTACCGACGGTCCGTATGTTACCGAAGGTCGGTATGTTACCGACGTTCGGTATGTTACCGACGGTCGGTAAGTTACCGACGGTCGGTATGTTACCGACGGTCGGTATGTTACCGACGGTAGGTATGCTACCGACGGTCATTATGTTATTGACGGTCGGTATGTTACCGACGGTCGGTATGTTACCGACGGTTGGTATGTTACCGACGGTCATTATGTTATTGACGGTCGGTATGTTACCGACGGTCGGTATGTTACCGACGGTCGCTATGTTACCGACGGTCGGTATGTTACCGACGGTCCGTATGGTACCAAAGGTCGGTATGTTACCGACGTTCGGTATGTTACCGATGGTCGGTAAGTTACCGACGGTCGGTACGTTACCGACGGTCGGTATGTTACCGACGGTCGGTATGTTACCGACGGTCAGTATGTTACCGACGGTCGGTATGTTACCGACGGTCAGTATGTTACCGACGGTCGGTATGTCACCGACGGTCGGTATGTCACCGACGTTCGGTATGTTACTGACGGTCGGTATGTTACCGACGGTCGGTATGTCACCGACGGTCGGTATGTTATCGATCGTCAGTATGTTACCGACGGTCGGTATGTCACCGACGTTGGGTATGTTATCGACGGTCGGTATGTTACCGACGGTCTGTATGTTACCGACGGTCGGTAAGTTACCGACTGTCGGTATGTTACCGACGGTCGGTATGTTATCGACGGTCGGTATGTTACAGACGGTCGGTATGTTACCGACGGTCGGTATGTTACCGACGGTCGGTATGTTACCGACGGTCGGTATGTTACCGACGGTCCGTATGTTACCAAAGGTCGGTAAGTTACCGACTGTCGGTATGTTACCGACGGTCGGTATGTTATCGACGGTCGGTATGTTACCGACGGTACGTACGTTACCGACGGTACGTACGTTACCGACGGTACGTACGTTACCGACGGTCGGTATTTCACCGACGGTCAGTATGTTCTCGACGGTCGGTATGTCACCGACGGTCGGTATGTCACCGACGGCCGGTATGTCACCGACGGTCGGTATGTTACCGACGGTCGGTATGTTACTGACGGTCGGTATGTTACCTACGGTAGGTATGTTACTGACGGTCGGTATGTTACCGACGGTCGGTATGTTACCGACGGTCCGTATGTTACCGAAGGTCGGTATGTTACCGACGTTTGGTATGTTACCGACGTTCGGTATGTTACCGACGGTCGGTGAGTTACCGACGGTCGGTATGTTACCGACGGTCGGTATGTTACCGACGGTCGGTATGTTACCGACGGTCGGTATGTTACCGAAGGTCGGTATGTTACCGACGTTCGGTATGTTACCGACGGTCGGTAAGTTACCGACGGTCGGTACGTTACCGACGGTCGGTATGTTACCGACGGTCGGTATGTTACCGACGGTCGGTATGTTACCGACGGTCAGTATGTCACCGACGGTCGGTATGTCACTGACGGTCGGTATGTTACCGACGGTCGGTATGTCACCGACGGTCGGTATGTTATCGACCGTCAGTATGTTACCGACGGTCAGTATGTCACCGACGTTGGGTATGTTATCGACGGTCGGTATGTTACCGACGGTCGGTATGTTACCGACGGTCGGTATGTTACCGACGGTCAGTATGTTACCGACAGTGGGTATGTTACCGACGGTCGGTATGTTACCGACGGTCGGTATGTTACCGACGGTCGGTATGTTACCGACGGTCCGTACGTTACCGAAGGTCGGTATGTTACCGACGTTCGGTATGTTACCGACGGTCGGTAAGTTACCGACGGTCGGTACGTTACCGACGGTCGGTATGTTACCGACGGTCGGTATGTCACCGACGGTCAGTATGTCACCGACGGTCAGTATGTTACCGACGGTCGGTATGTTACCGACGGTCGGTATGTCACCGACGGTCGGTATGTTATCGACCGTCGGTATGTTACCGACGGTCGGTACGTCACCGACGGTCGGTATGTTACCGACGGTCGGTATGTTACCGACGGTCGTTATGTTACAGACGGTCGGTATGTTACCGACGGTCAGTATGTCACCGACGGTCGGTATGTTACCGACGGTCGGTATGTTACCGACGGTCGGTATGTTACCGACGGTCGGTATGTTACCGACGGTCCGTATGTTACCGAAGGTCGGTATGTTACCGACGTTCGGTATGTTACCGACGGTCGGTGAGTTACCGACGGTCGGTATGTTACCGACGGTCGGTATGTTACCGACGGTAGGTATGCTACCGACGGTCATTATGTTATTGACGGTCGGTATGTTACCGACGGTCGGTATGTTACCGACGGTCGGTATGTTACTGACGGTTGGTATGTTACCGACGGTCATTATGTTATTGACGGTCGGTATGTTACCGACGGTCGGTATGTTACCGACGGTCGCTATGTTGGAGACGGTCGGTATGTTACCGACGGTCCGTATGGTACCAAAGGTCGGTATGTTACCGACGTTCGGTATGTTACCGATGGTCGGTAAGTTACCGACGGTCGGTACGTTATCGACGGTCGGTATGTTACCGACGGTCGGTATGTTACCGACGGTCGGTATGTTACCGACGGTCGGTATGTTACCGACGGTCGGTATGTTACCGACGGTCGGTGAGTTACCGACGGACGGTATGTTACCGACGGTCGGTATGTTACCGACGGTCGGTATGCTACCGACGGTCATTATGTTATTGACGGTCGGTATGTTACCGACGGTCGGTATGTTACCGACGGTCGGTATGTTACCGACGGTCGGTATGTTACCGACGGTCGGTATGTTACCGACAGTCGGTATGTTACCGACGGTCGGTCTGTTACCGACGGTCATTATGTTATTGACGGTCGGTATGTTACCGACGGTCGGTATGTTACCGACGGTCGGTATGTTACCGACGGTTGGTGTGTTACCGACGGTCCGTATGTTACCGAAGGTCGGTATGTTACCGACGTTCGGTATGTTACCGACGGTCGGTAAGTTACCGACGGTCGGTATGTTACCGACGGTCGGTATGTTACCGACGGTAGGTATGCTACCGACGGTCATTATGTTATTGACGGTCGGTATGTTACCGACGGTCGGTATGTTACCGACGGTTGGTATGTTACCGACGGTCATTATGTTATTGACGGTCGGTATGTTACCGACGGTCGGTATGTTACCGACGGTCGCTATGTTACCGACGGTCGGTATGTTACCGACGGTCCGTATGGTACCAAAGGTCGGTATGTTACCGACGTTCGGTATGTTACCAATGGTCGGTAAGTTACCGACGGTCGGTACGTTACCGACGGTCGGTATGTTACCGACGGTCGGTATGTTACCGACGGTCGGTATGTTACCGACGGTCAGTATGTTACCGACGGTCGGTATGTTACCGACGGTCAGTATGTTACCGACGGTCGGTATGTCACCGACGGTCGGTATGTCACCGACGTTCGGTATGTTACTGACGGTCGGTATGTTACCGACGGTCGGTATGTCACCGACGGTCGGTATGTTATCGATCGTCAGTATGTTACCGACGGTCGGTATGTCACCGACGTTGGGTATGTTATCGACGGTCGGTATGTTACCGACGGTCTGTATGTTACCGACGGTCGGTAAGTTACCGACTGTCGGTATGTTACCGACGGTCGGTATGTTATCGACGGTCGGTATGTCACTGACGGTCGGTATGTCACCGACGTTCGGTATGTTACTGACGGTCGGTATGTTACCGACGGTCGGTATGTCACCGACGGTCGGTATGTTATCGATCGTCAGTATGTTACCGACGGTCGGTATGTCACCGACGTTGGGTATGTTATCGACGGTCGGTATGTTACCGACGGTCTGTATGTTACCGACGGTCGGTAAGTTACCGACTGTCGGTATGTTACCGACGGTCGGTATGTTACCGACGGTCGGTATGTTATCGACGGTCGGTATGTTACAGACGGTCGGTATGTTACCGACGGTCGGTATGTTACCGACGGTCGGTATGTTACCGACGGTCGGTATGTTACCGACGGTCCGTATGTTACCAAAGGTCGGTAAGTTACCGACTGTCGGTATGTTACCGACGGTCGGTATGTTATCGACGGTCGGTATGTTACCGACGGTACGTACGTTACCGACGGTACGTACGTTACCGACGGTACGTACGTTACCGACGGTCGGTATTTCACCGACGGTCAGTATGTTCTCGACGGTCGGTATGTCACCGACGGTCGGTATGTCACCGACGGTCGGTATGTCACCGACGGCCGGTATGTCACCGACGGTCGGTATGTTACCGACGGTCGGTATGTTACTGACGGTCGGTATGTTACCTACGGTAGGTATGTTACTGACGGTCGGTATGTTACCGACGGTCGGTATGTTACCGACGGTCCGTATGTTACCGAAGGTCGGTATGTTACCGACGTTTGGTATGTTACCGACGTTCGGTATGTTACCGACGGTCGGTGAGTTACCGACGGTCGGTATGTTACCGACGGTCGGTATGTTACCGACGGTCGGTATGTTACCGACGGTCGGTATGTTACCGAAGGTCGGTATGTTACCGACGTTCGGTATGTTACCGACGGTCGGTAAGTTACCGACGGTCGGTACGTTACCGACGGTCGGTATGTTACCGACGGTCGGTATGTTACCGACGGTCGGTATGTTACCGACGGTCAGTATGTCACCGACGGTCGGTATGTCACTGACGGTCGGTATGTTACCGACGGTCGGTATGTCACCGACGGTCGGTATGTTATCGACCGTCAGTATGTTACCGACGGTCAGTATGTCACCGACGTTGGGTATGTTATCGACGGTCGGTATGTTACCGACGGTCGGTATGTTACCGACGGTCGGTATGTTACCGACGGTCAGTATGTTACCGACAGTGGGTATGTTACCGACGGTCGGTATGTTACCGACGGTCGGTATGTTACCGACGGTCGGTATGTTACCGACGGTCCGTACGTTACCGAAGGTCGGTATGTTACCGACGTTCGGTATGTTACCGACGGTCGGTAAGTTACCGACGGTCGGTACGTTACCGACGGTCGGTATGTTACCGACGGTCGGTATGTCACCGACGGTCAGTATGTCACCGACGGTCAGTATGTTACCGACGGTCGGTATGTTACCGACGGTCGGTATGTCACCGACGGTCGGTATGTTATCGACCGTCGGTATGTTACCGACGGTCGGTACGTCACCGACGGTCGGTATGTTACCGACGGTCGGTATGTTACCGACGGTCGTTATGTTACAGACGGTCGGTATGTTACCGACGGTCAGTATGTCACCGACGGTCGGTATGTTACCGACGGTCGGTATGTTACCGACGGTCGGTATGTTACCGACGGTCGGTATGTTACCGACGGTCCGTATGTTACCGAAGGTCGGTATGTTACCGACGTTCGGTATGTTACCGACGGTCGGTGAGTTACCGACGGTCGGTATGTTACCGACGGTCGGTATGTTACCGACGGTAGGTATGCTACCGACGGTCATTATGTTATTGACGGTCGGTATGTTACCGACGGTCGGTATGTTACCGACGGTCGGTATGTTACTGACGGTTGGTATGTTACCGACGGTCATTATGTTATTGACGGTCGGTATGTTACCGACGGTCGGTATGTTACCGACGGTCGCTATGTTGGAGACGGTCGGTATGTTACCGACGGTCCGTATGGTACCAAAGGTCGGTATGTTACCGACGTTCGGTATGTTACCGATGGTCGGTAAGTTACCGACGGTCGGTACGTTATCGACGGTCGGTATGTTACCGACGGTCGGTATGTTACCGACGGTCGGTATGTTACCGACGGTCGGTATGTTACCGACGGTCGGTATGTTACCGACGGTCGGTGAGTTACCGACGGACGGTATGTTACCGACGGTCGGTATGTTACCGACGGTCGGTATGCTACCGACGGTCATTATGTTATTGACGGTCGGTATGTTACCGACGGTCGGTATGTTACCGACGGTCGGTATGTTACCGACGGTCGGTATGTTACCGACGGTCGGTATGTTACCGACAGTCGGTATGTTACCGACGGTCGGTCTGTTACCGACGGTCATTATGTTATTGACGGTCGGTATGTTACCGACGGTCGGTATGTTACCGCCGGTCGGTATGTTACCGACGGTTGGTGTGTTACCGACGGTCCGTATGTTACCGAAGGTCGGTATGTTACCGACGTTCGGTATGTTACCGACGGTCGGTAAGTTACCGACGGTCGGTATGTTACCGACGGTCGGTATGTTACCGACGGTAGGTATGCTACCGACGGTCATTATGTTATTGACGGTCGGTATGTTACCGACGGTCGGTATGTTACCGACGGTTGGTATGTTACCGACGGTCATTATGTTATTGACGGTCGGTATGTTACCGACGGTCGGTATGTTACCGACGGTCGCTATGTTACCGACGGTCGGTATGTTACCGACGGTCCGTATGGTACCAAAGGTCGGTATGTTACCGACGTTCGGTATGTTACCAATGGTCGGTAAGTTACCGACGGTCGGTACGTTACCGACGGTCGGTATGTTACCGACGGTCGGTATGTTACCGACGGTCGGTATGTTACCGACGGTCAGTATGTTACCGACGGTCGGTATGTTACCGACGGTCAGTATGTTACCGACGGTCGGTATGTCACCGACGGTCGGTATGTCACCGACGTTCGGTATGTTACTGACGGTCGGTATGTTACCGACGGTCGGTATGTCACCGACGGTCGGTATGTTATCGATCGTCAGTATGTTACCGACGGTCGGTATGTCACCGACGTTGGGTATGTTATCGACGGTCGGTATGTTACCGACGGTCTGTATGTTACCGACGGTCGGTAAGTTACCGACTGTCGGTATGTTACCGACGGTCGGTATGTTATCGACGGTCGGTATGTCACTGACGGTCGGTATGTCACCGACGTTCGGTATGTTACTGACGGTCGGTATGTTACCGACGGTCGGTATGTCACCGACGGTCGGTATGTTATCGATCGTCAGTATGTTACCGACGGTCGGTATGTCACCGACGTTGGGTATGTTATCGACGGTCGGTATGTTACCGACGGTCTGTATGTTACCGACGGTCGGTAAGTTACCGACTGTCGGTATGTTACCGACGGTCGGTATGTTACCGACGGTCGGTATGTTATCGACGGTCGGTATGTTACAGACGGTCGGTATGTTACCGACGGTCGGTATGTTACCGACGGTCGGTATGTTACCGACGGTCGGTATGTTACCGACGGTCCGTATGTTACCAAAGGTCGGTAAGTTACCGACTGTCGGTATGTTACCGACGGTCGGTATGTTATCGACGGTCGGTATGTTACCGACGGTACGTACGTTACCGACGGTACGTACGTTACCGACGGTACGTACGTTACCGACGGTCGGTATTTCACCGACGGTCAGTATGTTCTCGACGGTCGGTATGTCACCGACGGTCGGTATGTCACCGACGGCCGGTATGTCACCGACGGTCGGTATGTTACCGTCGGTCGGTATGTTACCGACGGTCCGTATGTTACCGACGGTCAGTATGTTACCGACGCTCGGTACGTTACCAACGGTCGGTACGTTAACGACGGTCGGTATGTTACCGACGGTCGTCATGTTCCCGACGGTCGGTATGTTACCGACGGTCGGTATGTTACTGACGGTCGGTATGTTACCTACGGTAGGTATGTTACTGACGGTCGGTATGTTACCGACGGTCGGTATGTTACCGACGGTCCGTATGTTACCGAAGGTCGGTATGTTACCGACGTTTGGTATGTTACTGACGTTCGGTATGTTACCGACGGTCGGTGAGTTCCCGACGGTCGGTATGTTACCGACGGTCGGTATGTTACCGACGGTCGGTATGTTACCGACGGTCGGTACGTTACCGACGGTCGGTATGTTACCGACGGTCGGTATGTTACCGACGGTCGGTATGTTACCGACGGTCAGTATGTCACCGACGGTCGGTATGTCACTGACGGTCGGTATGTTACCGACGGTCGGTATGTCACCGACGGTCGGTATGTTATCGACCGTCAGTATGTTACCGACGGTCAGTATGTCACCGACGTTGGGTATGTTATTGACGGTCGGTATGTTACCGACGGTCGGTATGTTACCGACGGTCGGTATGTTACCGACGGTCGGTATGTTACCGACGGTGGGTATGTTACCGACGGTCGGTATGTTACCGACGGTCGGTATGTTACCGACGGTCGGTATGTTACCGACGGTCGGTATGTTACCGACGGTCCGTACGTTACCGAAGGTCGGTATGTTACCGACGTTCGGTATGTTACCGACGGTCGGTAAGTTACCGACGGTCGGTACGTTACCGACGGTCGGTATGTTACCGACGGTCGGTATGTCACCGACGGTCAGTACGTCACCGACGGTCGGTATGTTACCGACGGTCGGTATGTTACCGACGGTCGGTATGTCACCGACGGTCGGTATGTTATCGACCGTCGGTATGTTACCGACGGTCGGTACGTCACCGACGGTCGGTATGTTACCGACGGTCGGTATGTTACCGACGGTCGTTATGTTACAGACGGTCGGTATGTTACCGACGGTCAGTATGTCACCGACGGTCGGTATGTCACCGACGGTCGGTATGTTACCGACGGTCGGTATGTTACCGACGGTCGGTATGTTACCGACGGTCGGTATGTCACCGACGGTCGGTATGTTACCGACGGTCAGTATGTTACCGACGGTGGGTATGTTACCGACGGTCGGTATGTTACCGACGGTCGGTATGTTACCGACGGTCGGTATGTTACCGACGGTCGGTATGTTACCGACGGTCCGTACGTTACCGAAGGTCGGTATGTTACCGACGTTCGGTATGTTACCGACGGTCGGTAAGTTACCGACGGTCGGTACGTTACCGACGGTCGGTATGTTACCGACGGTCGGTATGTCACCGACGGTCAGTACGTCACCGACGGTCGGTATGTTACCGACGGTCGGTATGTTACCGACGGTCGGTATGTCACCGACGGTCGGTATGTTATCGACCGTCGGTATGTTACCGACGGTCGGTACGTCACCGACGGTCGGTATGTTACCGACGGTCGGTATGTTACCGACGGTCGTTATGTTACAGACGGTCGGTATGTTACCGACGGTCAGTATGTCACCGACGGTCGGTATGTCACCGACGGTCGGTATGTTACCGACGGTCGGTATGTTACCGACGGTCGGTATGTTACCGACGGTCGGTATGTCACCGACGGTCGGTATGTTATCGACGGTCGGTATGTTACCGACGGTCGGTATGTCACCGACGGTGGGTATGTTATCGACGGTCGGTATGTTACCGACGGTCGGTATGTCACCGACGGTGGGTATGTTACCGACGGTCGGTATGTTACCGACGGTCGGTATGTTACCGACGGTCGGTATATTACCGACGGTCGGTAAGTTACCGACGGTCGGTTTGTTACCGACGGTCGGTATGTTACTGACGGTGGGTATGTTACCGACGGTCGGTATGTTACCGACGGTCGGTATGTTGCCGACGGTGGGTATGTTACCGACGGTCCGTATGTTACCGACGGTCGGTATGTTACCGACGGTGCGTATGTTACCGACGGTCGGTATGTTACCGACGGTCCGTATGTTACCGAAGGTCGGTATGTTACCGACGGTCGGTATGTTACCGACGGTCATTATGTTATTGACGGTCGGTATGTTACCGACGGTCGGTATGTTACCGACGGTCGATATGTTACCGACGGTGGGTATGTTACCGACGGTGGGTATGTTATTGACGGTCGGTATGTTACCGACGGTCGGTATGTTACCGACGATCGGTATGTCACCGACAGTCGGTATGTTATCGACGGTCGGTATGTTACCGACGGTCCGTATGTTACCGACGGTCCGTATGTTACCGAAGGTCGGTATGTTACCGACGTTCGGTATGTTACCGACGTTTGGTGAGTTACCGACGGTCGGTATGTTACCGACGTTCGGTATGTTACCGACGGTCGGTATGCTACCGACGGTCATTATGTTATTGACGGTCGGTATGTTACCGACGGTCGGTATGTTACCGACGGTTGGTATGTTACCGACGGTCGGTATGTTACCGACGGTCATTATGTTATTGACGGTCGGTATGTTACCGACGGTCGGTATGTTACCGACGGTCGGTATGTTACCGACGGTCGGTATGTTTCCGACGGTCGGTATGTTTCCGACGGTCGGTATGTTACCGACGGTCGGTATGTTACCGACGGTCGGTAAGTTACCGACAATTGGTATATTACCGACGGTCGGTATGTTACTGACAGTCCGTATGTTACCGACGGTCGGTATGGTACCGACGGTCGGTATGTTACCGACGGTCGGTATGTTACCGACGGTCGGTATGTTACCGACGGTCGGTATGTTACTGACAGTCCGTATGTTACCGACGGTCGGTATGTTATCGACGGTCCGTATGTTACCGAAGGTCGGTATGTTACCGACGTTCGGTATGTTACCGACGTTCGGTATGTTACCGACGGTCGGTGAGTTACCGACGGACGGTATGTTAGCGACGGTCGGTATGTTACCGACGGTCGGTATGCTACCGACGGTCGGTATGCTATCTACGGTCATTATGTTATTGACGGACGGTATGTTACCGACGGTCGGTATGTTACCGACGGTCGGTATGTTACCGACGGTCGGTATGTTACCGACGGTCGGTATGTTACCGACGGTCGGTCTGTTACCGACGGTCATTATGTTATTGACGGTCGGTATGTTACCGACGGTCGGTATGTTACCGACGGTCGGTATGTTACCGACGGTTGGTGTGTTACCGACGGTCCGTATGTTACCGAAGGTCGGTATGTTACCGACGTTCGGTATGTTACCGACGGTCGGTAAGTTACCGACGGTCGGTATGTTACCGACGGTCGGTATGTTACCGACGGTCGGTATGTTACCGACGGTCGGTATGTTACCGACGGTCGGTATGTTACCGACGGTCGGTATGTTACCGACGGTCGGTATGTTACCGACGGTGGGTATGTTACCGACGGTGGGTATGTTATTGACGGTCGGTATGTTACCGACGGTCGGTATGTTACCGACGGTCGGTATGTTACCGACGATCGGTATGTTACCGACGATCGGTATGTCACCGACGGTCGGTATGTTATCGACGGTCGGTATGTTACCGACGGTCCGTATGTTACCGACGGTCCGTATGTTACCGAAGGTCGGTATGTTACCGACGTTCGGTATGTTACCGACGGTCGGTGAGTTACCGACGGTCGGTATGTTACCGACGGTCGGTATGTTACCGACGGTCGGTATGCTACCGACGGTCATTATGTTATTGACGGTCGGTATGTTACCGACGGTCGGTATGTTACCGACGGTCGGTATGTTACCGACGGTCGGTATGTTACCGACGGTCATTATGTTATTGACGGTCGGTATGTTACCGACGGTCGGTATGTTACCGACGGTCGGTGTGTTACCGACGGTCGGGATGTTACCGACGGTGGGTATGTTACCGACGGTCGGTAAGTTACCGACGGTCGGTTTGTTACCGACGGTCGGTATGTTACCGACGGTGGGTATGTTACCGACGGTCGGTATGTTACCGACGGTCGGTATGTTACCGACGGTAGGTATGTTACCGACAGTCGATATGTTACCGACGGTCAGTATGTCACCGACGGTCGGTATGTCAACGACGGTCGGTATGTCACCGACGGTCGGTATGTCACCGACGATCGGTATGTCACCGACGGTCGGTATGTCACCGACGGTCGGTATGTTACCGACGGTCGGTATGTTACCGACGGTCGGTATGTTACCGACGATCATTATGTTATTGACGGTCGGTATGTTACCGGCGGTCGGTATGTTACCGACGGCCGCTATGTTACCGACGGTGGTATGTTACCGACGGTGGGTATGTTACCGACGGTCGGTATGTCACCGACAGTCGGTATGTTACCGACGGTCGGTATGTCACCGACGGTCGGTATGTTACCGACGGTACGTACGTTACCGACGGTCAGTATTTCACCGACGGTCAGTATGTTCCCGACGGTCGGTATGTCACCGATGGTCGGTATGTCACCGACGGTCGGTATGTCACCGACGGCCGGTATGTCACCGACGGTCGGTATGTTACCGACGGTGGGTATGTTACCGACGGTGGGTATGTTATTGACGGTCGGTATGTTACCGACGGTCGGTATGTTACCGACGGTCGGTATGTTACCGACGATCGGTATGTCACCGACGGTCGGTATGTTATCGACGGTCGGTATGTTACCGACGGTCCGTATGTTACCGACGGTCCGTATGTTACCGAAGGTCGGTATGTTACCGACGTTCGGTATGTTACCGACGGTCGGTGAGTTACCGACGGTCGGTATGTTACCGACGGTCGGTATGTTACCGACGGTCGGTATGCTACCGACGGTCGGTATGCTACCGACGGTCATTATGTTATTGACGGTCGGTATGTTACCGACGGTCGGTATGTTACCGACGGTCGGTATGTTACCGACGGTCGGTATGTTACCGACGGTCGGTATGTTACCGACGGTCGGTATGTTACCGACGGTCATTACGTTATTGACGGTCGGTATGTTACCGACGGTCGGTATGTTACCGACGGTCGGTGTGTTACCGACGGTCGGTATGTTACCGACGGTGGGTATGTTACCGACGGTCGGTAAGTTACCGACGGTCGGTTTGTTACCGACGGTCGGTATGTTACTGACGGTGGGTATGTTACCGACGGTCGGTATGTTACCGACGGTCGGTATGTTACCGACGGTGGGTATGTTACCGACGGTCCGTATGTTACCGACGGTCGGTATGTTACCGACGGTCGGTATGTTACCGACGGTCGGTATGTTACCGACGGTGCGTATGTTACCGACGGTCGGTATGTTACCGACGGTCGGTAGGTTACCGACGGTCGGTTTGTTACCGACGGTCAGTATGTTACCGACGGTCGGTATGTTGCCGACGGTCGTCATGTTACCGACGGTCGGTATGTTCTCGACGGTCCGTATGTTACCGAAGGTCGGTATGTTACCGACGGTCGGTATGTTACCGACGGTCAGTATGTTACCGACGGTCGGTATGTTACCGACGGTCGGTATATTACCGACGGTCGGTATGTTACCGACGGTCGGTGTGTTACCGACGGTAGGTGTGTTACCGACGGTCGATATGTTACCGACGGTCAGTATGTCACCGACGGTCGGTATGTCACCGACGATCGGTATGTCACCGACGGTCGGTATGTCACCGACGGTCGGTATGTTACCGACGGTCGGTATGTTACCGACGGTCGGTATGTTACCGACGATCATTATGTTATTGACGGTCGGTATGTTACCGGCGGTCGGTATGTTACCGACGGCCGCTATGTTACCGACGGTGGTATGTTACCGACGGTGGGTATGTTACCGACGGTCGGTATGTCACCGACAGTCGGTATGTTACCGACGGTCGGTATGTTACCGACGGTCGGTATGTTACCGACGGTCGGTATGTCACCGACGGTCGGTATGTCACTGACGGTCGGTATGTTACCGACGGTCGGTATGTCACCGACGGTCGGTATGTCACCGACGGTCGGTATGTTATCGACCGTCAGTATGTTACCGACGGTCGGTATGTCACCGACGGTCGGTATGTTACCGACGGTCGGTATGTTACCGACGGTCGGTATGTTACCAACGGTCGGTATGTTACCGACGGTCGGTATGTTACCGACGGTCGGTATGTTACCGACGGTCGGTATGTCACCGACGGTCGGTATGTTATCGACCGTCAGTATGTTACCGACGGTCGGTATGTCACCGACGGTCGGTATGTTACCGACGGTCGGTATGTTACCGACGGTCGGTATGTTACCGACGGTGGGTATGTTATTGACGGTCGGTATGTTACCGACGGTCGGTATGTTACCGACGATCGGTATGTCACCGACGGTCGGTATGTTATCGACGTTCGGTATGTTACCGACAGTCGGTGAGTTACCGACGGTCGGTATGTAACCGACGGTCGGTATGTTACCGACGGTCGGTATGCTACCGACGGTCATTATGTTATTGACGGTCAGTATGATACCGACGGTCGGTATGTTACCGACGGTCGGTGTGTTACCGACGGTCGGTGTGTTACCGACGGTCGGTATGTTACCGACGGTCAATATGTTATTGACGGTCGGTATGTTACCGACGGTCGGTATGTTACCGGCGGTCGGTATGTTACCGACGGCCGCTATGTTACCAACGGTCGGTATGTTACCGACGGTCCGTATGTTACCGAAGGTCGGTATGTTACCGACGTTCGGTATGTTACCGACGGTCGGTATGTTACCGACGGTCATTATGTTATTGACGGTCGGTATGTTACCGACGGTCGGTATGTTACCGACGGTCGCTATGTTACCGACGGTCGGTATGTTACCGACGGTCCGTATGTTACCGAAGGTCGGTATGTTACCGACGTTCGGTATGTTACCGACGGTCGGTGAGTTACCGACGGTCGGTATGTTACCGACGGTCGGTATGTTACCGACGGTAGGTATGCTACCGACGGTCATTATGTTATTGACGGTCGGTATGTTACCGACGGTCGGTATGTTACCGACGGTCGGTATGTTACCGACGGTTGGTATGTTACCGACGGTCATTATGTTATTGACGGTCGGTATGTTACCGACGGTCGGTATGTTACCGACGGTCGCTATGTTGGAGACGGTCGGTATGTTACCGACGGTCCGTATGGTACCAAAGGTCGGTATGTTACCGACGTTCGGTATGTTACCGATGGTCGGTAAGTTACCGACGGTCGGTACGTTACCGACGGTCGGTATGTTACCGACGGTCGGTATGTTACCGACGGTCGGTATGTTACCGACGGTCGGTATGTTACCGACGGTCGGTATGTTACCGACGGTCGGTATGTTACCGACGGTCGGTGAGTTACCAACGGACGGTATGTTACCGACGGTCGGTATGTTACCGACGGTCGGTATGCTACCGACGGTCATTATGTTATTGACGGTCGGTATGTTACCGACGGTCGGTATGTTACCGACGGTCGGTATGTTACCGACGGTCGGTATGTTACCGACGGTCGGTATGTTACCGACGGTCGGTATGTTACCGACAGTCGGTATGTTACCGACGGTCGGTCTGTTACCGACGGTCATTATGTTATTGACGGTCGGTATGTTACCGACGGTCGGTATGTTACCGACGGTCGGTATGTTACTGACGGTTGGTGTGTTACCGACGGTCCGTATGTTACCGAAGGTCGGTATGTTACCGACGTTCGGTATGTTACCGACGGTCGGTAAGTTACCGACGGTCGGTATGTTACCGACGGTCGGTATGTTACCGACGGTAGGTATGCTACCGACGGTCATTATGTTATTGACGGTCGGTATGTTACCGACGGTCGGTATGTTACCGACGGTTGGTATGTTACCGACGGTCATTATGTTATTGACGGTCGGTATGTTACCGACCATCGGTATGTTACCGACGGTCGCTATGTTACCGACGGTCGGTATGTTACCGACGGTCCGTATGGTACCAAAGGTCGGTATGTTACCGACGTTCGGTATGTTACCGATGGTCGGTAAGTTACCGACGGTCGGTACGTTACCGACGGTCGGTATGTTACCGACGGTCGGTATGTTACCGACGGTCAGTATGTTACCGACGGTCGGTATGTTACCGACGGTCAGTATGTTACCGACGGTCGGTATGTCACCGACGGTCGGTATGTCACCGACGTTCGGTATGTTACTGACGGTCGGTATGTTACCGACGGTCGGTATGTCACCGACGGTCGGTATGTTATCGATCGTCAGTATGTTACCGACGGTCGGTATGTCACCGACGTTGGGTATGTTATCGACGGTCGGTATGTTACCGACGGTCTGTATGTTACCGACGGTCGGTAAGTTACCGACTGTCGGTATGTTACCGACGGTCGGTATGTTATCGACGGTCGGTATGTTACAGACGGTCGGTATGTTACCGACGGTCGGTATGTTACCGACGGTCGGTATGTTACCGACGGTCGGTATGTTACCGACGGTCCGTATGTTACCAAAGGTCGGTAAGTTACCGACTGTCGGTATGTTACCGACGGTCGGTATGTTATCGACGGTCGGTATGTTACCGACGGTACGTACGTTACCGACGGTACGTACGTTACCGACGGTACGTACGTTACCGACGGTACGTACGTTACCGACGGTCGGTATTTCACCGACGGTCAGTATGTTCTCGACGGTCGGTATGTCACTGACGGTCGGTATGTCACCGACGGCCGGTATGTCACCGACGGTCGGTATGTTACCGTCGGTCGGTATGTTACCGACGGTCCGTATGTTACCGACGGTCAGTATGTTACCGACGCTCGGTACGTTACCAACGGTCGGTACGTTAACGACGGTCGGTATGTTACCGACGGTCGTCATGTTCCCGACGGTCGGTATGTTACCGACGGTCGGTATGTTACTGACGGTCGGTATGTTACCTACGGTAGGTATGTTACTGACGGTCGGTATGTTACCGACGGTCGGTATGTTACCGACGGTCCGTATGTTACCGAAGGTCGGTATGTTACCGACGTTTGGTATGTTACCGACGTTCGGTATGTTACCGACGGTCGGTGAGTTACCGACGGTCGGTATGTTACCGACGGTCGGTATGTTACCGACGGTCGGTATGTTACCGACGGTCGGTATGTTACCGAAGGTCGGTATGTTACCGACGTTCGGTATGTTACCGACGGTCGGTAAGTTACCGACGGTCGGTACGTTACCGACGGTCGGTATGTTACCGACGGTCAGTATGTTACCGACGGTCGGTATGTTACCGACGGTCGGTATGTTACCGACGGTCGGTATGTTACCGACGGTCAGTATGTCACCGACGGTCGGTATGTCACTGACGGTCGGTATGTTACCGACGGTCGGTATGTCACCGACGGTCGGTATGTTATCGACCGTCAGTATGTTACCGACGGTCGGTATGTCACCGACGTTGGGTATGTTATCGACGGTCGGTATGTTACCGACGGTCGGTATGTTACCGACGGTCGGTATGTTACCGACGGTCAGTATGTTACCGACGGTGGGTATGTTACCGACGGTCGGTATGTTACCGACGGTCGGTATGTTACCGACGGTCGGTATGTTACCGACGGTCGGTATGTTACCGACGGTCCGTATGTTACCGAAGGTCGGTATGTTACCGACGTTCGGTATGTTACCGACGGTCGGTAAGTTACCGACGGTCGGTACGTTACCGACGGTCGGTACGTTACCGACGGTCGGTACGTTACCGACGGTCGGTATGTTACCGACGGTCGGTATGTTACCGACGGTCGGTATGTTACTGACGGTCGGTATGTTACCGACGGTCGGTATGTCACCGACGGTCAGTATGTCACCGACGGTCGGTATGTTACCGACGGTCGGTATGTTACCGACGGTCGGTATGTCACCGACGGTCGGTATGTTATCGACCGTCGGTATGTTACCGACGGTCGGTACGTCACCGACGGTCGGTATGTTACCGACGGTCGGTACGTCACCGACGGTCGGTATGTTACCGACGGTCGGTATGTTACCGACGGTCGTTATGTTACAGACGGTCGGTATGTTACCGACGGTCAGTATGTCACCGACGGTCAGTATGTCACCGACGGTCGGTATGTCACCGACGGTCGGTATGTTACCGACGGTCGGTATGTTACCGACGGTCGGTATGTTACCGACGGTCAGTATGTCACCGACGGTCGGTATGTTATCGACGGTCGGTATGTTACCGACGGTCGGTATGTCACCGACGGTGGGTATGTTACCGACGGTCGGTATGTTACCGACGGTCGGTATGTTACCGACGGTCGGTATGTTACCGACGGTCGGTAAGTTACCGACGGTCGGTTTGTTACCGACGGTCGGTATGTTACTGACGGTGGGTATGTTACCGACGGTCGGTATGTTACCGACGGTCGGTATGTTGCCGACGGTGGGTATGTTACCGACGGTCCGTATGTTACCGACGGTCGGTATGTTACCGACGGTGCGTATGTTACCGACGGTCAGTATGTTACCGACGGTCCGTATGTTACCGAAGGTCGGTATGTTACCGACGGTCGGTATGTTACCGACGGTCATTATGTTATTGACGGTCGGTATGTTACCGACGGTCGGTATGTTACCGACGGTCGGTATGTTACCGACGGTCGATATGTTACCGACGGTGGGTATGTTACCGACGGTGGGTATGTTATTGACGGTCGGTATGTTACCGACGGTCGGTATGTTACCGACGATCGGTATGTCACCGACAGTCGGTATGTTATCGACGGTCGGTATGTTACCGACGGTCCGTATGTTACCGACGGTCCGTATGTTACCGAAGGTCGGTATGTTACCGACGTTCGGTATGTTACCGACGTTTGGTGAGTTACCGACGGTCGGTATGTTACCGACGTTCGGTATGTTACCGACGGTCGGTATGCTACCGACGGTCATTATGTTATTGACGGTCGGTATGTTACCGACGGTCGGTATGTTACCGACGGTTGGTATGTTACCGACGGTCGGTATGTTACCGACGGTCATTATGTTATTGACGGTCGGTATGTTATCGACGGTCGGTATGAAACCGACGGTCGGTATGTTACCGACGGTCGGTATGTTACCGACGGTCGGTATGTTACCGACGGTCGGTATGTTTTCGACGGTCGGTATGTTTCCGACGGTCGGTATGTTACCGACGGTCGGTATGTTACCGACGGTCGGTAAGTTACCGACAATTGGTATATTACCGACGGTCGGTATGTTACTGACAGTCCGTATGTTACCGACGGTCGGTATGGTACCGACAGTCGGTATGTTACCGACGGTCGGTATGTTACCGACGGTCGGTATGTTACTGACAGTCCGTATGTTACCGACGGTCGGTATGTTATCGACGGTCCGTATGTTACCGAAGGTCGGTATGTTACCGACGTTCGGTATGTTACCGACGTTCGGTATGTTACCGACGGTCGGTGAGTTACCGACGGACGGTATGTTAGCGACGGTCGGTATGTTAGCGACGGTCGGTATGCTACCGACGGTCGGTATGCTACCTACGGTCATTATGTTATTGACGGACGGTATGTTACCGACGGTCGGTATGTTACCGACGGTCGGTATGTTACCGACGGTCGGTATGTTACCGACGGTCGGTATGTTACCGACGGTCGGTCTGTTACCGACGGTCATTATGTTATTGACGGTCGGTATGTTACCGACGGTCGGTAAGTTACCGACGGTCGGTATGTTACCGACGGTCGGGATGTTACCGACGGTCGGTATGTTACCGACGTCGGTAAGTTACCGACTGTGAGTATGTTACCGACGGTCGGTATGTTACCGACGGTCGGTATGTTACCGACGGTCGGTATGTTACCGACGGTCGGTAAGTTACCGACTCCGAGTATGTTACCGACGGTCGGTATGTTACCGACGGTCAGTATGTTACCGACGGTCGGTATGTTACCGACGGTCGGTAAGTTACCGACGGTCGGTATGTTACCGACGGTCGGTATGTTACCGACGGTCGGTATGTTACCAACGGTCGGTATGTCACCGACGGTCGGTATGTTACCGACGGTCGGTAAGTTACCGACGGTCGGTATGTTACCGACGGTCAGTATGTCACCGACGGTCGGTAAGTTACCGACGGTCGGTATGTTTCCGACAGTCAGTATGTTACGGACGGTCGCTAAGTTACCGACGGTCGGTATGTTACCGGCGGTCGGTATGTTACCGACGGTCGGTAAGTTACCGACGGTCGGTATGTTACCGACGGTCGGTATCTTACCGACGGTCGGCATGTTACCGACGGTCGGTATGTTACCGACGGTCGGTATGTTACCGACGGTCGGTATGTTACCGACGGTCGGTATGTTACCGGCGGTCGGTATGTTACCGACGGTCGGTATGTTACCGACGGTCGGTATGTTACCGACGGTCGGTGTGTTACCGACGGTCGGTATGTTACCGACGGTCGGTAAGTTACCGACGGTCGGTATGTTACCGACGGTCGGTATGTTACCGACGGTCGGTAAGTTACCGACGGTCGGCATGTTACCGACGGTCGGTATGTTACCGACGGTCGGTATGTTACCGTCGGTCGGTATGTTACCGACGGTCGGTATGTTACCGACGGTCGGTATGTTACCGACGGTCGGTATGTTACCGACGGTCGGTATGTTACCGACGGTCGGTATGTTACCGACGGTCGGTATGTTACCGACGGTCGGTATGTTACCGACGGTCAGTATGTTACCGACGGTCGGTATGTTACCGACGGTCGGTAAGTTACCGACTCCGAGTATGTTACCGACGATCGGTAAGTTACCGACGGTCGGTATGTTACCGACGGTCGGTATGTTACCGACGGTCGGTATGTTACCGACGGTCGGTAAGTTACCGACTCCGAGTATGTTACCGACGGTCGGTAAGTTACCGACGGTCGGTATGTTACCGACGGTCGGTATGTTACCGACGGTCGGTATCTTATCGACGGTCGGTAAGTTACCGACGGTCGGTATGTTACCGACGGTCGGTATGTTACCGACGGTCGGTATGTTACCGACGGTCGGTATGTTACCGACGGTCGGTAAGTTACCGACTCCGAGTATGTTACCGACGGTCGGTAAGTTACCGACGGTCGGTAAGTTACCGACGGTCGGTAAGTTACCGACGGTCGGTATGTTACCGACGGTCGGTATGTTACCGACGCTCGGTATGTTACCGACGGTCGGTATGTTACCGACGGTCGGTATGTTACCGACGGTCGGTGTGTTACCGACGGTCGGTGTGTTACCGACGGTCGGTGTGTTACCGACGCTCGGTATGTTACCGACGGTCGGTATGTTACCGACGGTCGGTATGTTACCGACGGTCGGTATGTTACCGACGGTCGGTATGTCACCGACGGTCGGTATGTTACCGACGGTCGGTATGTTACCGACGGTCGGTATGTTACCGACGGTCGGTAAGTTACCGACGGTCGGTATGTTACCGACGGTCGGTATCTTACCGACGGTCGGTAAGTTACCGACGGTCGGTATGTTACCGACGGTCGGTATGTTACCGACGGTCGGTAAGTTACCGACGGTCGGTATGTTACCGACGGTCGGTATGTTACCGACGGTCGGTAAGTTACCGACTCCGAGTATGTTACCGACGGTCGGTATGTTACCGACGGTCGGTATGTTACCGACGGTCGGTATGTTACCGACGGTCGGTATGTTACCGACGGTCGGTGTGTTACCGACGGTCGGTATGTTACCGACGGTCGGTATGTTACCGACGGTCGGTATGTTATCGACGGTCGGTAAGTTACCGACGGTCGGTATGTTACCGACGGTCGGTATGTTACCGACGGTCGGTATGTTACCGACGGTCGGTATGTTACCGACGGTCGGTATGTTACCGACGGTCGGTATGTTACCGACGGTCGGTATGTTACCGACGGTCGGTAAGTTACCGACGGTCGGTATGTTACCGACGGTCGGTATCTTACCGACGGTCGGCATGTTACCGACGGTCGGTATGTTACCGACGGTCGGTATGTTACCGACGGTCGGTATGTTACCGACGGTCGGTATGTTACCGGCGGTCGGTATGTTACCGACGGTCGGTATGTTACCGACGGTCGGTATGTTACCGACGGTCGGTGTGTTACCGACGGTCGGTATGTTACCGACGGTCGGTAAGTTACCGACGGTCGGTATGTTACCGACGGTCGGTATGTTACCGACGGTCGGTAAGTTACCGACGGTCGGCATGTTACCGACGGTCGGTATGTTACCGACGGTCGGTATGTTACCGTCGGTCGGTATGTTACCGACGGTCGGTATGTTACCGACGGTCGGTATGTTACCGACGGTCGGTATGTTACCGACGGTCGGTATGTTACCGACGGTCGGTATGTTACCGACGGTCGGTATGTTACCGACGGTCCGTATGTTACCGACGGTCGGTATGTTACCGACGGTCGGTAAGTTACCGATTCCGAGTATGTTACCGACGATCGGTAAGTTACCGACGGTCGGTATGTTACCGACGGTCGGTATGTTACCGACGGTCGGTATGTTACCGACGGTCGGTATGTTACCGACGGTCGGTAAGTTACCGACTCCGAGTATGTTACCGACGGTCGGTAAGTTACCGACGGTCGGTATGTTACCGACGGTCTGTATGTTACCGACGGTCGGTGAGTTACCGACTCCGAGCATGTTACCGTCGGTCGGTATGTTACCGACGGTCGGTATGTTACCGACGGTCGGTATGTTACCGACGGTCAGTATGTTACCGACGGTCGGTATGTTACCGACGGTCGGTATGTTACCGACGGTCGGTAAGTTACCGATGATCGGTATGTTACCGACGGTCGGTAAGTTACCGACGGTCGGTATGTTACCGACGGTCGGTATGTTACCGACGGTCGGTATGTTACCGACGGTCGGTATGTTACCGACGGTCGGTAGGTTACCGACGGTCGGTATGTTACCGACAGTCAGTATGTTACCGACGGTCGGTAAGTTACCGACGGTCGGTATGTTACCGACGGTCGGTATGTTACCGACGGTCGGTAATTCACCGACGGTCGGTAAGTTACCGACTCCGAGTATGTTACCGACGGTCGGTATGTTACTGACGGTGGGTATGTTACAGACGGTCGGTATGTTACCGACGGTCGGTATGTTACCGACGGTGGGTATGTTACCGACGGTCCGTATGTTACCGACGGTCGGTATGTTACCGACGGTCGGTATGTTACCGACGGTCGGTATGTTACCGACGGTGCGTATGTTACCGACGGTTGGTATGTTACCGACGGTCGGTAGGTTACCGACGGTCGGTTTGTTACCGACGGTCAGTATGTTACCGACGGTCGGTATGTTACCGACGGTCGTCATGTTACCGACGGTCGGTATGTTCTCGACGGTCCGTATGTTACCGAAGGTCGGTATGTTACCGACGGTCGGTATGTTACCGACGGTCAGTATGTTACCGACGGTCGGTATGTTACCGACGGTCGGTATGTCACCGACGGTCGGTATGTCACCGACGGTCGGTATGTTACCGACGGTCGGTATGTTACCGACGGTCGGTATGTTACCGACGATCATTATGTTATTGACGGTCGGTATGTTACCGACGGTCGGTATGTTACCGACGGTCGGTATGTTACCGACGGTCGGTAAGTTACCAACGGTCGGTATGTTACCGACGGTCGGTATCTTACCGACGGTCGGTAAGTTACCGACGGTCGGTATGTTACCGACGGTCGGTATGTTACCGACGGTCGGTAAGTTACCGACGGTCGGTATGTTACCGACGGTCGGTATGTTACCGACAGTCAGTAAGTTACCGACTCCGAGTATGTTACCGACGGTCGGTATGTTACCGACGGTCGGTATGTTACCGACGGTCGGTATGTTACCGACGGTCGGTATGTTACCGACGGTCGGTATGTTACCGACGGTCGGTGTGTTACCGACGGTCGGTATGTTACCGACGGTCGGTATGTTACCGACGGTCGGTAAGTTACCGACGGTCGGTATGTTACCGACGGTCAGTATGTTACCGACGGTCGGTAAGTTACCGACGGTCGGTATGTGACCGACGGTCGGTATGTTACCGACGTTTCGTATGTTACCGACGGTCGGTATGTTACCGACGGTCGGTATGTTACCGACGGTCGGTATGTTACCGACGGTCGGTAAGTTACCGACTCCGAGTATGTTACCGACGGTCGGTATGTTACCGACGGTCGGTATGTTACCGACGGTCGGTAAGTTACCGACGGTCGGTATGTTACCGACGGTCGGTATGTTACCGACGGTCGGTAAGTTACCGACGGTTAGTATGTTACCGACGGTCGGTAAGTTATTGACGGTCGGTATGTTACCGACGGTCGGTATGTTACCGACGGTCAGTATGTTACCGACGGTCGGTAAGTTACCGACGGTCGGTATGTTACCGACGGTCGATATGTTACCGACGGTCGGTATGTTATCGACGGTCGGTATGTTACCGACGGTCGGTAAGTTACCGACTGTGAGTATGTTACCGACGGTCCGTATGTTACCGACGGTCGGTAAGTTACCGACGGTGGGTATGTTACCGACGGTCGGTATGTTACCGACGGTCGGTATGTTACCGACGGTCGGTATGTTACCGATGGTCGGTATGTTACCGACGGTCGGTATGTTACCGACGGTCGGTATGTTACCGACGGTCGGTGTGTTACCGACGGTCGGTGTGTTACCGACGGTCGGTATGTTACCGACGGTCGGTATGTTACCGACGGTCGGTAAGTTACCGACTCCGAGTATGTTACCGACGGTCGGTATGTTACAGATGGTCGGTAAGTTACCGACGGTCGGTATGTTACCGACGGTCGGTATCTTATCGACGGTCGGTAAGTTACCGACGGTCGGTATGTTACCGACGGTCGGTATGTTACCGACGGTCGGTATGTTACCGACGGTCGGTATGTTACCGACGGTCGGTAAGTTACCGACTCCGAGTATGTTACCGACGGTCGGTAAGTTACCGACGGTCGGTAAGTTACCGACGGTCGGTAGGTTACCGACGGTCGGTATGTTACCGACGGTCGGTATGTTACCGACGCTCGGTATGTTACCGACGGTCGGTATGTTACCGACGGTCGGTATGTTACCGACGGTCGGTGTGTTACCGACGGTCGGTGTGTTACCGACGGTCGGTGTGTTACCGACGCTCGGTATGTTACCGACGGTCGGTATGTTACCGACGGTCGGTATGTTACCGACGGTCGGTATGTTACCGACGGTCGGTATGTCACCGACGGTCGGTATGTTACCGACGGTCGGTATGTTACCGACGGTCGGTATGTTACCGACGGTCGGTAAGTTACCGACGGTCGGTATGTTACCGACGGTCGGTATCTTACCGACGGTCGGTAAGTTACCGACGGTCGGTATGTTACCGACGGTCGGTATGTTACCGACGGTCGGTAAGTTACCGACGGTCGGTATGTTACCGACGGTCGGTATGTTACCGACGGTCGGTAAGTTACCGACTCCGAGTATGTTACCGACGGTCGGTATGTTACCGACGGTCGGTATGTTACCGACGGTCGGTATGTTACCGACGGTCGGTATGTTACCGACGGTCGGTGTGTTACCGACGGTCGGTATGTTACCGACGGTCGGTATGTTACCGACGGTCGGTATGTTATCGACGGTCGGTAAGTTACCGACGGTCGGTATGTTACCGACGGTCGGTATGTTACCGACGGTCGGTATGTTACCGACGGTCGGTATGTTACCGACGGTCGGTATGTTACCGACGGTCGGTATGTTACCGACGGTCGGTATGTTACCGACGGTCGGTATGTTACCGACGGTCGGTATGTTACCGACGGTCGGTAAGTTACCGACGGTCGGTATGTTACCGACGGTCGGTATCTTACCGACGGTCGGCATGTTACCGACGGTCGGTATGTTACCGACGGTCGGTATGTTACCGACGGTCGGTATGTTACCGACGGTCGGTATGTTACCGGCGGTCGGTATGTTACCGACGGTCGGTATGTTACCGACGGTCGGTATGTTACCGACGGTCGGTGTGTTACCGACGGTCGGTATGTTACCGACGGTCGGTAAGTTACCGACGGTCGGTATGTTACCGACGGTCGGTATGTTACCGACGGTCGGTAAGTTACCGACGGTCGGCATGTTACCGACGGTCGGTATGTTACCGACGGTCGGTATGTTACCGTCGGTCGGTATGTTACCGACGGTCGGTATGTTACCGACGGTCGGTATGTTACCGACGGTCGGTATGTTACCGACGGTCGGTATGTTACCGACGGTCGGTATGTTACCGACGGTCGGTATGTTACCGACGGTCAGTATGTTACCGACGGTCGGTATGTTACCGACGGTCGGTAAGTTACCGACTCCGAGTATGTTACCGACGATCGGTAAGTTACCGACGGTCGGTATGTTACCGACGGTCGGTATGTTACCGACGGTCGGTATGTTACCGACGGTCGGTATGTTACCGACGGTCGGTATGTTACCGACGGTCGGTAAGTTACCGACTCCGAGTATGTTACCGACGGTCGGTAAGTTACCGACGGTCGGTATGTTACCGACGGTCTGTATGTTACCGACGGTCGGTGAGTTACCGACTCCGAGCATGTTACCGTCGGTCGGTATGTTACCGACGGTCGGTATGTTACCGACGGTCGGTATGTTACCGACGGTCAGTATGTTACCGACGGTCGGTATGTTACCGACGGTCGGTATGTTACCGACGGTCGGTAAGTTACCGATGATCGGTATGTTACCGACGGTCGGTAAGTTACCGACGGTCGGTATGTTACCGACGGTCGGTATGTTACCGACGGTCGGTATGTTACCGACGGTCGGTATGTTACCGACGGTCGGTAGGTTACCGACGGTCGGTATGTTACCGACAGTCAGTATGTTACCGACGGTCGGTAAGTTACCGACGGTCGGTATGTTACCGACGGTCGGTATGTTACCGACGGTCGGTAATTCACCGACGGTCGGTAAGTTACCGACTCCGAGTATGTTACCGACGGTCGGTATGTTACTGACGGTGGGTATGTTACAGACGGTCGGTATGTTACCGACGGTCGGTATGTTACCGACGGTGGGTATGTTACCGACGGTCCGTATGTTACCGACGGTCGGTATGTTACCGACGGTCGGTATGTTACCGACGGTCGGTATGTTACCGACGGTGCGTATGTTACCGACGGTTGGTATGTTACCGACGGTCGGTAGGTTACCGACGGTCGGTTTGTTACCGACGGTCAGTATGTTACCGACGGTCGGTATGTTACCGACGGTCGTCATGTTACCGACGGTCGGTATGTTCTCGACGGTCCGTATGTTACCGAAGGTCGGTATGTTACCGACGGTCGGTATGTTACCGACGGTCAGTATGTTACCGACGGTCGGTATGTTACCGACGGTCGTCATGTTACCGACGGTCGGTATGTTCTCGACGGTCCGTATGTTACCGAAGGTCGGTATGTTACCGACGGTCGGTATGTTACCGACGGTCAGTATGTTACCGACGGTCGGTATGTTACCGACGGTCGGTATGTCACCGACGGTCGGTATGTCACCGACGGTCGGTATGTTACCGACGGTCGGTATGTTACCGACGGTCGGTATGTTACCGACGATCATTATGTTATTGACGGTCGGTATGTTACCGGCGGTCGGTATGTTACCGACGGCCGCTATGTTACCGACGGTGGTATGTTACCGACGGTGGGTATGTTACCGACGGTCGGTATGTCACCGACAGTCGGTATGTTACCGACGGTCGGTATGTTACCGACGGTCGGTATGTTACCGACGGTCGGTATGTTACCGACGGTCGGTATGTTACCGACGGTCGGTATGTCACCGACGGTCGGTATGTCACTGACGGTCGGTATGTTACCGACGGTCGGTATGTCACCGACGGTCGGTATGTCACCGACGGTCGGTATGTTATCGACCGTCAGTATGTTACCGACGGTCGGTATGTCACCGACGGTCGGTATGTTACCGACGGTCGGTATGTTACCGACCCTCGGTATGTCACCGACGGTCGGTATGTTATCGACCGTCAGTATGTTACCGACGGTCGGTATGTCACCGACGGTCGGTATGTTACCGACGGTCGGTATGTTACCGACGGTCGGTATGTTACCGACGGTCGGTATGTTACCGACGGTGGGTATGTTATTGACGGTCGGTATGTTACCGACGGTCGGTATGTTACCGACGATCGGTATGTCACCGACGGTCGGTATGTTATCGACGTTCGGTATGTTACCGACAGTCGGTGAGTTACCGACGGTCGGTATGTAACCGACGGTCGGTATGTTACCGACGGTCGGTATGCTACCGACGGTCATTATGTTATTGACGGTCAGTATGATACCGACGGTCGGTATGTTACCGACGGTCGGTGTGTTACCGACGGTCGGTGTGTTACCGACGGTCGGTGTGTTACCGACGGTCGGTATGTTACCGACGTTCGGTATGTTACCGACGGTCGGTGAGTTACCGACGGTCGGTATGTTACCGACGGTAGGTATGCTACCGACGGTCATTATGTTATTGACGGTCGGTATGTTACCGACGGTCGGTATGTTACCGACGGTCGGTATGTTACCGACGGTTGGTATGTTACCGACGGTCATTATGTTATTGACGGTCGGTATGTTACCGACGGTCGGTATGTTACCGACGGTCGCTATGTTGGAGACGGTCGGTATGTTACCGACGGTCCGTATGGTACCAAAGGTCGGTATGTTACCGACGTTCGGTATGTTACCGATGGTCGGTAAGTTACCGACGGTCGGTACGTTACCGACGGTCGGTATGTTACCGACGGTCGGTATGTTACCGACAGTCGGTATGTTACCGACGGTCGGTATGTTACCGACGGTCGGTATGTTACCGACGGTCGGTATGTTACCGACGGTCGGTATGTTACCGACGGTCGGTGAGTTACCGACGGACGGTATGTTACCGACGGTCGGTATGTTACCGACGGTCGGTATGCTACCGACGGTCATTATGTTATTGACGGTCGGTATGTTACCGACGGTCGGTATGTTACCGACGGTCGGTATGTTACCGACGGTCGGTATGTTACCGACGGTCGGTATGTTACCGACAGTCGGTATGTTACCGACGGTCGGTCTGTTACCGACGGTCATTATGTTATTGACGGTCGGTATGTTACCGACGGTGGTATGTTACCGACGGTGGGTATGTTACCGACGGTCGGTATGTCACCGACAGTCGGTATGTTACCGACGGTCGGTATGTTACCGACGGTCGGTATGTTACCGACGGTCGGTATGTTACCGACGGTCGGTATGTTACCGACGGTCGGTATGTCACCGACGGTCGGTATGTCACTGACGGTCGGTATGTTACCGACGGTCGGTATGTCACCGACGGTCGGTATGTCACCGACGGTCGGTATGTTATCGACCGTCAGTATGTTACCGACGGTCGGTATGTCACCGACGGTCGGTATGTTACCGACGGTCGGTATGTTACCGACGGTCGGTATGTCACCGACGGTCGGTATGTTATCGACCGTCAGTATGTTACCGACGGTCGGTATGTCACCGACGGTCGGTATGTTACCGACGGTCGGTATGTTACCGACGGTCGGTATGTTACCGACGGTCGGTATGTTACCGACGGTGGGTATGTTATTGACGGTCGGTATGTTACCGACGGTCGGTATGTTACCGACGATCGGTATGTCACCGACGGTCGGTATGTTATCGACGTTCGGTATGTTACCGACAGTCGGTGAGTTACCGACGGTCGGTATGTAACCGACGGTCGGTATGTTACCGACGGTCGGTATGCTACCGACGGTCATTATGTTATTGACGGTCAGTATGATACCGACGGTCGGTATGTTACCGACGGTCGGTGTGTTACCGACGGTCGGTGTGTTACCGACGGTCGGTGTGTTACCGACGGTCGGTATGTTACCGACGTTCGGTATGTTACCGACGGTCGGTGAGTTACCGACGGTCGGTATGTTACCGACGGTAGGTATGCTACCGACGGTCATTATGTTATTGACGGTCGGTATGTTACCGACGGTCGGTATGTTACCGACGGTCGGTATGTTACCGACGGTTGGTATGTTACCGACGGTCATTATGTTATTGACGGTCGGTATGTTACCGACGGTCGGTATGTTACCGACGGTCGCTATGTTGGAGACGGTCGGTATGTTACCGACGGTCCGTATGGTACCAAAGGTCGGTATGTTACCGACGTTCGGTATGTTACCGATGGTCGGTAAGTTACCGACGGTCGGTACGTTACCGACGGTCGGTATGTTACCGACGGTCGGTATGTTACCGACGGTCGGTATGTTACCGACGGTCGGTATGTTACCGACGGTCGGTATGTTACCGACGGTCGGTATGTTACCGACGGTCGGTATGTTACCGACGGTCGGTATGTTACCGACGGTCGGTGAGTTACCGACGGACGGTATGTTACCGACGGTCGGTATGTTACCGACGGTCGGTATGCTACCGACGGTCATTATGTTATTGACGGTCGGTATGTTACCGACGGTCGGTATGTTACCGACGGTCGGTATGTTACCGACGGTCGGTATGTTACCGACGGTCGGTATGTTACCGACAGTCGGTATGTTACCGACGGTCGGTCTGTTACCGACGGTCATTATGTTATTGACGGTCGGTATGTTACCGACGGTCGGTATGTGACCGACGGTCGGTATGTTACCGACGGTCGGTATGTTACCGACGGTGGGTATGTTACCGACGGTGGGTATGTTATTGACGGTCGGTATGTTACCGACGGTCGGTATGTTACCGACGGTCGGTATGTTACCGACGGTCGGTATGTTACCGACGATCGGTATGTCACCGACGGTCGGTATGTTATCGACGGTCGGTATGTTACCGACGGTCCGTATGTTACCGACGGTCCGTATGTTACCGAAGGTCGGTATGTTACCGACGTTCGGTATGTTACCGACGGTCGGTGAGTTACCGACGGTCGGTATGTTACCGACGGTCGGTATGTTACCGACGGTCGGTATGCTACCGACGGTCATTATGTTATTGACGGTCGGTATGTTACCGACGGTCGGTATGTTACCGACGGTCGGTATGTTACCGACGGTCGGTATGTTACCGACGGTCGGTATGTTACCGACGGTCGGTATGTTACCGACGGTCATTATGTTATTGACGGTCGGTATGTTACCGACGGTCGGTATGTTACCGACGGTCGGTGTGTTACCGACGGTCGGTATGTTACCGACGGTGGGTATGTTACCGACGGTCGGTAAGTTACCGACGGTCGGTTTGTTACCGACGGTCGGTATGTTACTGACGGTGGGTATGTTACCGACGGTCGGTATGTTACCGACGGTCGGTATGTTACCGACGGTGGGTATGTTACCGACGGTCCGTATGTTACCGACGGTCGGTATGTTACCGACGGTCGGTATGTTACCGACGGTCGGTATGTTACCGACGGTGCGTATGTTACCGACGGTCGGTATGTTACCGACGGTCGGTAGGTTACCGACGGTCGGTTTGTTACCGACGGTCAGTATGTTACCGACGGTCGGTATGTTACCGACGGTCGTCATGTTACCGACGGTCGGTATGTTCTCGACGGTCCGTATGTTACCGAAGGTCGGTATGTTACCGACGGTCGGTATGTTACCGACGGTCAGTATGTTACCGACGGTCGGTATGTTACCGACGGTCGGTATGTCACCGACGGTCGGTATGTCACCGACGGTCGGTATGTTACCGACGGTCGGTATGTTACCGACGGTCGGTATGTTACCGACGATCATTATGTTATTGACGGTCGGTATGTTACCGGCGGTCGGTATGTTACCGACGGCCGCTATGTTACCGACGGTGGTATGTTACCGACGGTGGGTATGTTACCGACGGTCGGTATGTCACCGACAGTCGGTATGTTACCGACGGTCGGTATGTTACCGACGGTCGGTATGTTACCGACGGTCGGTATGTTACCGACGGTCGGTATGTCACCGACGGTCGGTATGTCACTGACGGTCGGTATGTTACCGACGGTCGGTATGTCACCGACGGTCGGTATGTCACCGACGGTCGGTATGTTATCGACCGTCAGTATGTTACCGACGGTCGGTATGTCACCGACGGTCGGTATGTTACCGACGGTCGGTATGTTACCGACGGTCGGTATGTCACCGACGGTCGGTATGTTATCGACCGTCAGTATGTTACCGACGGTCGGTATGTCACCGACGGTCGGTATGTTACCGACGGTCGGTATGTTACCGACGGTCGGTATGTTACCGACGGTCGGTATGTTACCGACGGTGGGTATGTTATTGACGGTCGGTATGTTACCGACGGTCGGTATGTTACCGACGATCGGTATGTCACCGACGGTCGGTATGTTATCGACGTTCGGTATGTTACCGACAGTCGGTGAGTTACCGACGGTCGGTATGTAACCGACGGTCGATATGTTACCGACGGTCATTATGTTATTGACGGTCAGTATGATACCGACGGTCGGTATGTTACCGACGGTCGGTGTGTTACCGACGGTCGGTGTGTTACCGACGGTCGGTATGTTACCGACGGTCAATATGTTATTGACGGTCGGTATGTTACCGACGGTCGGTATGTTACCGGCGGTCGGTATGTTACCGACGGCCGCTATGTTACCAACGGTCGATATGTTACCGACGGTCCGTATGTTACCGAAGGTCGGTATGTTACCGACGTTCGGTATGTTACCGACGGTCGGTATGTTACCGACGGTCATTATGTTATTGACGGTCGGTATGTTACCGACGGTCGGTATGTTACCGACGGTCGCTATGTTACCGACGGTCGGTATGTTACCGACGGTCCGTATGTTACCGAAGGTCGGTATGTTACCGACGTTCGGTATGTTACCGACGGTCGGTGAGTTACCGACGGTCGGTATGTTACCGACGGTCGGTATGTTACCGACGGTAGGTATGCTACCGACGGTCGGTAAGTTACCGACGGTCGGTATGTTACCGACGGTCGGTATGTTACCGACGGTCGGTATGTTACCGACGGTCGGTATGTTACCGACGGTCGGTAAGTTACCGACGGTCGGTATGTTACCGACGGTCGGTATGTTACCGACGGTCGGTATGTTACCGACGGTCGGTATGTTACCGACGGTCGGTATGTTACCGACGGTCGGTGAGTTACCGACGGACGGTATGTTACCGACGGTCGGTATGTTACCGACGGTCGGTATGCTACCGACGGTCATTATGTTATTGACGGTCGGTATGTTACCGACGGTCGGTATGTTACCGACGGTCGGTATGTTACCGACGGTCGGTATGTTACCGACGGTCGGTATGTTACCGACAGTCGGTATGTTACCGACGGTCGGTCTGTTACCGACGGTCATTATGTTATTGACGGTCGGTATGTTACCGACGGTCGGTATGTGACCGACGGTCGGTATGTTACCGACGGTCGGTATGTTACCGACGGTGGGTATGTTACCGACGGTGGGTATGTTATTGACGGTCGGTATGTTACCGACGGTCGGTATGTTACCGACGGTCGGTATGTTACCGACGGTCGGTATGTTACCGACGATCGGTATGTCACCGACGGTCGGTATGTTATCGACGGTCGGTATGTTACCGACGGTCCGTATGTTACCGACGGTCCGTATGTTACCGAAGGTCGGTATGTTACCGACGTTCGGTATGTTACCGACGGTCGGTGAGTTACCGACGGTCGGTATGTTACCGACGGTCGGTATGTTACCGACGGTCGGTATGCTACCGACGGTCATTATGTTATTGACGGTCGGTATGTTACCGACGGTCGGTATGTTACCGACGGTCGGTATGTTACCGACGGTCGGTATGTTACCGACGGTCGGTATGTTACCGACGGTCGGTATGTTACCGACGGTCATTATGTTATTGACGGTCGGTATGTTACCGACGGTCGGTATGTTACCGACGGTCGGTGTGTTACCGACGGTCGGTATGTTACCGACGGTGGGTATGTTACCGACGGTCGGTAAGTTACCGACGGTCGGTTTGTTACCGACGGTCGGTATGTTACTGACGGTGGGTATGTTACCGACGGTCGGTATGTTACCGACGGTCGGTATGTTACCGACGGTGGGTATGTTACCGACGGTCCGTATGTTACCGACGGTCGGTATGTTACCGACGGTCGGTATGTTACCGACGGTCGGTATGTTACCGACGGTGCGTATGTTACCGACGGTCGGTATGTTACCGACGGTCGGTAGGTTACCGACGGTCGGTTTGTTACCGACGGTCAGTATGTTACCGACGGTCGGTATGTTACCGACGGTCGTCATGTTACCGACGGTCGGTATGTTCTCGACGGTCCGTATGTTACCGAAGGTCGGTATGTTACCGACGGTCGGTATGTTACCGACGGTCAGTATGTTACCGACGGTCGGTATGTTACCGACGGTCGGTATGTCACCGACGGTCGGTATGTCACCGACGGTCGGTATGTTACCGACGGTCGGTATGTTACCGACGGTCGGTATGTTACCGACGATCATTATGTTATTGACGGTCGGTATGTTACCGGCGGTCGGTATGTTACCGACGGCCGCTATGTTACCGACGGTGGTATGTTACCGACGGTGGGTATGTTACCGACGGTCGGTATGTCACCGACAGTCGGTATGTTACCGACGGTCGGTATGTTACCGACGGTCGGTATGTTACCGACGGTCGGTATGTTACCGACGGTCGGTATGTCACCGACGGTCGGTATGTCACTGACGGTCGGTATGTTACCGACGGTCGGTATGTCACCGACGGTCGGTATGTCACCGACGGTCGGTATGTTATCGACCGTCAGTATGTTACCGACGGTCGGTATGTCACCGACGGTCGGTATGTTACCGACGGTCGGTATGTTACCGACGGTCGGTATGTCACCGACGGTCGGTATGTTATCGACCGTCAGTATGTTACCGACGGTCGGTATGTCACCGACGGTCGGTATGTTACCGACGGTCGGTATGTTACCGACGGTCGGTATGTTACCGACGGTCGGTATGTTACCGACGGTGGGTATGTTATTGACGGTCGGTATGTTACCGACGGTCGGTATGTTACCGACGATCGGTATGTCACCGACGGTCGGTATGTTATCGACGTTCGGTATGTTACCGACAGTCGGTGAGTTACCGACGGTCGGTATGTAACCGACGGTCGATATGTTACCGACGGTCATTATGTTATTGACGGTCAGTATGATACCGACGGTCGGTATGTTACCGACGGTCGGTGTGTTACCGACGGTCGGTGTGTTACCGACGGTCGGTATGTTACCGACGGTCAATATGTTATTGACGGTCGGTATGTTACCGACGGTCGGTATGTTACCGGCGGTCGGTATGTTACCGACGGCCGCTATGTTACCAACGGTCGATATGTTACCGACGGTCCGTATGTTACCGAAGGTCGGTATGTTACCGACGTTCGGTATGTTACCGACGGTCGGTATGTTACCGACGGTCATTATGTTATTGACGGTCGGTATGTTACCGACGGTCGGTATGTTACCGACGGTCGATATGTTACCGACGGTCGGTATGTTACCGACGGTCCGTATGTTACCGAAGGTCGGTATGTTACCGACGTTCGGTATGTTACCGACGGTCGGTGAGTTACCGACGGTCGGTATGTTACCGACGGTATGTTACCGACGGTCGGTATGTTACCGACGGTCGGTATGTTACCGACGGTCGGTATGTTACCGACGGTCGGTATGTTACCGGCGGTCGGTATGTTACCGACGGTCGGTATGTTACCGACGGTCGGTATGTTACCGACGGTCGGTATGTTACCGACGGTCGGTGTGTTACCGACGGTCGGTGTGTTACCGACGGTCGGTGTGTTACCGACGCTCGGTATGTTACCGACGGTCGGTATGTTACCGACGGTCGGTATGTCACCGACGGTCGGTATGTTACCGACGGTCGGTATGTTACCGACGGTCGGTATGTTACCGACGGTCGGTAAGTTACCGACGGTCGGTATGTTACCGACGGTCGGTAAGTTACCGACTCCGAGTATGTTACCGACGGTCGGTAAGTTACCGACTCCGAGTATGTTACCGACGGTCGGTATGTTACCGACGGTCGGTATGTTACCGACGGTCGGTATGTTACCGACGGTCGGTATGTTACCGACGGTCGGTATGTTACCGACGGTCGGTATGTTACCGACGGTCGGTATGTTACCGACGGTCGGTGTGTTACCGACGGTCGGTATGTTACCGACGGTCGGTATGTTACCGACGGTCGGTATGTTACCGACGGTCGGTAAGTTACCGACGGTCGGTATGTTACCGACGGTCGGTATGTTACCGACGGTCGGTGTGTTACCGACGGTCGGTATGTTACCGACGGTCGGTATGTTACCGACGGTCGGTAAGTTACCGACGGTCGGTATGTTACCGACGGTTAGTATGTTACCGACGGTCGGTAAGTTATTGACGGTCGGTATGTTACCGACGGTCGGTATGTTACCGACGGTCAGTATGTTACCGACGGTCGGTAAGTTACCGACGGTCGGTATGTTACCGACGGTCGATATGTTACCGACGGTCGGTATGTTATCGACGGTCGGTATGTTACCGACGGTCGGTAAGTTACCGACTGTGAGTATGTTACCGACGGTCCGTATGTTACCGACGGTCGGTAAGTTACCGACGGTCGGTATGTTACCGACGGTCGGTATGTTACCGACGGTCGGTATGTTACCGACGGTCGGTATGTTACCGACGGTCGGTATGTTACCGACGGTCGGTATGTTACCGACTCCGAGTATGTTACCGACGGTCGGTATGTTACCGACGGTCGGTATGTTACCGACGGTCGGTGTGTTACCGACGGTCGGTATGTTACCGACGGTCGGTATGTTACCGACGGTCGGTATTTTACCGACGGTCGGTAAGTTACCGACGGTCGGTGTGTTACCGACGGTCGGTAAGTTACCGACGGTCGGTATGTTACCGACGGTCGGTATGTTACCGACGGTCGGTAAGTTACCGACGGTCGGTAAGTTACCGACGGTCGTTTTGTTACCGACAGTCGGTATGTTACCGACGGTCGGTAAGTTACCGACGGTCGGTAAGTTACCGACGGTCAGTATGTTGCCGACGGTCGGTAAGTTACCGACGGTCGGTATGTTACCGACGGTCGGTATGTTACCGACGGTCGGTAAGTTACCGACGGTCGGTAAGTTACCGACGGTCGTTTTGTTACCGACAGTCGGTATGTTACCGACGGTCGGTAAGTTACCGACGGTCGGTAAGTTACCGACGGTCGGTATGTTACCGACGGTCGGTAGGTTACCGACGGTCGGTAAGTTACCGACGGTCGGTATGTTACCGACGGTCGGTATGTTACCGACGGTCAGTCTGTTACCGACGGTCGGTATGTTACCGACGGTCGGTAAGTTACTGACTCCGAGTATGTTACCGACGGTTGGTATGTTACCGACGGTCGGTATGTTACCGACGGTCGGTATGTTACCGACGGTTGGTAAGTTACCGACGGTCGGTATGTTACCGACGGTCGGTATGTTACCGACGGTCGGTATGTTACCGACGGTCGGTAAGTTACCGACTCCGAGTATGTTACCGACGGTCGGTATGTTACCGACGGTCGGTATGTTACCGACGGTCGGTATGTTACCGACGGTCGGTATGTTACCGACGGTCGGTATGTTACCGACGGTCGGTAAGTTACCGACGGTCGGTATGTTACCGACGGTCGGTATGTTACCGACGGTCGGTAAGTTACCGACGGTTAGTATGTTACCGACGGTCGGTAAGTTATTGACGGTCGGTATGTTACCGACGGTCGGTATGTTACCGACGGTCGGTATGTTACCGACAGTCAGTATGTTACCGACGGTCGGTAAGTTACCGACGGTCGGTATGTTACCGACGGTCGATATGTTACCGACGGTCGGTATGTTATCGACGGTCGGTATGTTACCCACGGTCGGTAAGTTACCGACTGTGAGTATGTTACCGACGGTCCGTATGTTACCGACGGTCGGTAAGTTACCGACGGTCGGTATGTTACCGACGGTCGGTATGTTACCGACGGTCGGTATGTTACCGACGGTCGGTAAGTTACCGACGGTCGGTATGTTACCTACGGTCGGTATGTTACCGACGGTCGGTAAGTTACCGACTCCGAGTATGTTACCGACGGTCGGTATGTTACCGACGGTCGGTATGTTACCGACGGTCGGTATGTTACCGACGGTCGGTATGTTACCGACGGTCGGTATGTTACCGACGGTCGGTGTGTTACCGACGGTCGGTATGTTACCGACGGTCGGTATGTTACCGACGGTCGGTAAGTTACCGACGGTCGGTATGTTACCGACGGTCAGTATGTTACCGACGGTCGGTAAGTTACCGACGGTCGGTATGTGACCGACGGTCGGTATGTTACCGACGTTTCGTATGTTACCGACGGTCGGTATGTTACCGACGGTCGGTATGTTACCGACGGTCGGTATGTTACCGACGGTCGGTAAGTTACCGACTCCGAGTATGTTACCGACGGTCGGTATGTTACCGACGGTCGGTAAGTTACCGACGGTCGGTATGTTACCGACGGTCGGTATGTTACCGACGGTCGGTATGTTACCGACGGTCGGTATGTTACCGACGGTCGGTATGTTACCGACGGTCGGTGTGTTACCGACGGTCGGTATGTTACCGACGGTCGGTATGTTACCGACGGTCGGTAAGTTACCGACGGTCGGTATGTTACCGACGGTCAGTATGTTACCGACGGTCGGTAAGTTACCGACGGTCGGTATGTGACCGACGGTCGGTATGTTACCGACGTTTCGTATGTTACCGACGGTCGGTATGTTACCGACGGTCGGTATGTTACCGACGGTCGGTATGTTACCGACGGTCGGTAAGTTACCGACTCCGAGTATGTTACCGACGGTCGGTATGTTACCGACGGTCGGTATGTTACCGACGGTCGGTATGTTACCGACTCCGAGTATGTTACCGACGGTCGGTATGTTACCGACGGTCGGTATGTTACCGACGGTCGGTGTGTTACCGACGGTCGGTATGTTACCGACGGTCGGTATGTTACCGACGGTCGGTATTTTACCGACGGTCGGTAAGTTACCGACGGTCGGTGTGTTACCGACGGTCGGTAAGTTACCGACGGTCGGTATGTTACCGACAGTCCGTATGTTACCGACGGTCGCTAAGTTACCGACGGTCGGTATGTTACCGGCGGTCGGTATGTGACCGACGGTCGGTAAGTTACCGACGGTCGGTATGTTACCGACGGTCGGTATGTTACCGACAGTCGGTAAGTTACCGACGGTCGGTATGTTACCGACGGTCGGTATGTTACCGACGGTCGGTAAGTTACCGACGGTCGGTATGTTACCGACGGTCGGTATGTTACCGACTCCGAGTATGTTACCGACGGTCGGTATGTTACCGACGGTCGGTATGTTACCGACGGTCGGTAAGTTACCGACGGTCGGTAAGTTACCGACTCCGAGTATGTTACCGACGGTCGGTATGTTACCGACGGTCGGTATGTTACCGACGGTCGGTATCTTACCGACGGTCGGTATGTTACCGACGGTCGGTAAGTTACCGACGGTCAGTATGTTGCCGACGGTCGGTAAGTTACCGACGGTCGGTATGTTACCGACGGTCGGTATGTTACCGACGGTCGGTAAGTTACCGACGGTCGGTAAGTTACCGACGGTCGTTTTGTTACCGACAGTCGGTATGTTACCGACGGTCGGTAAGTTACCGACGGTCGGTAAGTTACCGACGGTCAGTATGTTGCCGACGGTCGGTAAGTTACCGACGGTCGGTATGTTACCGACGGTCGGTATGTTACCGACGGTCGGTAAGTTACCGACGGTCGGTAAGTTACCGACAGTCGGTATGTTACCGACGGTCGGTATGTTACCGACGGTCGGTATGTCACCGACGGTCGGTATGTTACCGACGGTCGGTATGTTACCGACGGTCGGTATGTTACCGACGGTCGGTAAGTTACCGACGGTCGGTATGTTACCGACGGTCGGTATCTTACCGACGGTCGGTAAGTTACCGACGGTCGGTATGTTACCGACGGTCGGTATGTTACCGACGGTCGGTAAGTTACCGACGGTCGGTATGTTACCGACGGTCGGTATGTTACCGACGGTTGGTAAGTTACCGACGGTCGGTATGTTACCGACGGTCGGTATGTTACCGACGGTCGGTATGTTACCGACGGTCGGTAAGTTACCGACTCCGAGTATGTTACCGACGGTCGGTATGTTACCGACGGTCGGTATGTTACCGACGGTCGGTATGTTACCGACGGTCGGTATGTTACCGACGGTCGGTATGTTACCGACGGTCGGTATGTTACCGACGGTCGGTAAGTTACCGACGGTCGGTATGTTACCGACGGTCGGTATGTTACCGACGGTCGGTAAGTTACCGACGGTTAGTATGTTACCGACGGTCGGTAAGTTATTGACGGTCGGTATGTTACCGACGGTCGGTATGTTACCGACGGTCGGTATGTTACCGACAGTCAGTATGTTACCGACGGTCGGTAAGTTACCGACGGTCGGTATGTTACCGACGGTCGATATGTTACCGACGGTCGGTATGTTATCGACGGTCGGTATGTTACCCACGGTCGGTAAGTTACCGACTGTGAGTATGTTACCGACGGTCCGTATGTTACCGACGGTCGGTAAGTTACCGACGGTCGGTATGTTACCGACGGTCGGTATGTTACCGACGGTCGGTATGTTACCGACGGTCGGTATGTTACCGACGGTCGGTATGTTACCGACGGTCGGTGTGTTACCGACGGTCGGTGTGTTACCGACGGTCGGTATGTTACCGACGGTCGGTATGTTACCGACGGTCGGTATGTTACCGACGGTCGGTATGTCACCGACGGTCGGTATGTTACCGACGGTCGGTATGTTACCGACGGTCGGTATGTTACCGACGGTCGGTAAGTTACCGACGGTCGGTATGTTACCGACGGTCGGTATCTTACCGACGGTCGGTAAGTTACCGACGGTCGGTATGTTACCGACGGTCGGTATGTTACCGACGGTCGGTAAGTTACCGACGGTCGGTATGTTACCTACGGTCGGTATGTTACCGACGGTCGGTAAGTTACCGACTCCGAGTATGTTACCGACGGTCGGTATGTTACCGACGGTCGGTATGTTACCGACGGTCGGTATGTTACCGACGGTCGGTATGTTACCGACGGTCGGTATGTTACCGACGGTCGGTGTGTTACCGACGGTCGGTATGTTACTGACGGTCGGTATGTTACCGACGGTCGGTAAGTTACCGACGGTCGGTATGTTACCGACGGTCAGTATGTTACCGACGGTCGGTAAGTTACCGACGGTCGGTATGTGACCGACGGTCGGTATGTTACCGACGTTTCGTATGTTACCGACGGTCGGTATGTTACCGACGGTCGGTATGTTACCGACGGTCGGTATGTTACCGACGGTCGGTAAGTTACCGACTCCGAGTATGTTACCGACGGTCGGTATGTTACCGACGGTCGGTATGTTACCGACGGTCGGTAAGTTACCGACGGTCGGTATGTTACCGACGGTCGGTATGTTACCGACGGTCGGTAAGTTACCGACGGTCGGTATGTTACCGACGGTCAGTATGTTACCGACGGTCGGTAAGTTACCGACGGTCGGTATGTGACCGACGGTCGGTATGTTACCGACGTTTCGTATGTTACCGACGGTCGGTATGTTACCGACGGTCGGTATGTTACCGACGGTCGGTATGTTACCGACGGTCGGTAAGTTACCGACTCCGAGTATGTTACCGACGGTCGGTATGTTACCGACGGTCGGTATCTTACCGACGGTCGGTAAGTTACGGACGGTCGGTATGTTACCGACGGTCGGTATGTTACCGACGGTCGGTATGTTACCGACGGTCGGTATGTTACCGACGGTCGGTAAGTTACCGACTCCGAGTATGTTACCGACGGTCGGTAAGTTACCGACGGTCGGTAAGTTACCGACGGTCGGTATGTTACCGACGGTCGGTATGTTACCGACGCTCGGTATGTTACCGACGGTCGGTATGTTACCGACGGTCGGTGAGTTACCGACGGTCGGTATGTTACCGACGGTCGGTATGTTACCGACGGTAGGTATGCTACCGACGGTCGGTAAGTTACCGACGGTCGGTATGTTACCGACGGTCGGTATGTTACCGACGGTCGGTATGTTACCGACGGTCGGTATGTTACCGACGGTCGGTAAGTTACCGACGGTCGGTATGTTACCGACGGTCGGTATGTTACCGACGGTCGGTATGTTACCGACGGTCGGTATGTTACCGACGGTCGGTATGTTACCGACGGTCGGTATGTTACCGACGGTCGGTATGTTACCGACGGTCGGTATGTTACCGACGGTCGGTATGTTACCGACGGTCGGTATGTTACCGACGGTCGGTAAGTTACCGACGGTCGGTATGTTACCGACGGTCGGTATGTTACCGACGGTCGGTATGTTACCGACGGTCGGTATGTTACCGACGGTCGGTATGTTACCGACGGTCGGTATGTTACCGACGGTCGGTATGTTACCGACGGTCGGTATGTTACCGACGGTCGGTATGTTACCGACGGTCGGTGAGTTACCGACGGTCGGTATGTTACCGACGGTCGGTATGTTACCGTCGGTATGTTACCGACGGTCGGTATGTTACCGACGGTCGGTATGTTACCGACGGTCGGTATGTTACCGACGGTCGGTATGTTACCGGCGGTCGGTATGTTACCGACGGTCGGTATGTTACCGACGGTCGGTATGTTACCGACGGTCGGTGTGTTACCGACGGTCGGTATGTTACCGACGGTCGGTAAGTTACCGACGGTCGGTATGTTACCGACGGTCGGTATGTTACCGACGGTCGGTAAGTTACCGACGGTCGGCATGTGACCGACGGTCGGTATGTTACCGACGGTCGGTATGTTACCGTCGCTCGGTATGTTACCGACGGTCGGTATGTTACCGACGGTCGGTATGTTACCGACGCTCGGTATGTTACCGACGGTCGGTATGTTACCGACGGTCGGTATGTTACCGACGGTCGGTGTGTTACCGACGGTCGGTGTGTTACCGACGGTCGGTGTGTTACCGACGCTCGGTATGTTACCGACGGTCGGTATGTTACCGACGGTCGGTATGTCACCGACGGTCGGTATGTTACCGACGGTCGGTATGTTACCGACGGTCGGTATGTTACCGACGGTCGGTAAGTTACCGACGGTCGGTATGTTACCGACGGTCGGTAAGTTACCGACTCCGAGTATGTTACCGACGGTCGGTAAGTTACCGACTCCGAGTATGTTACCGACGGTCGGTATGTTACCGACGGTCGGTATGTTACCGACGGTCGGTATGTTACCGACGGTCGGTATGTTACCGACGGTCGGTATGTTACCGACGGTCGGTATGTTACCGACGGTCGGTATGTTACCGACGGTCGGTGTGTTACCGACGGTCGGTATGTTACCGACGGTCGGTATGTTACCGACGGTCGGTATGTTACCGACGGTCGGTAAGTTACCGACGGTCGGTATGTTACCGACGGTCGGTATGTTACCGACGGTCGGTGTGTTACCGACGGTCGGTATGTTACCGACGGTCGGTATGTTACCGACGGTCGGTAAGTTACCGACGGTCGGTATGTTACCGACGGTTAGTATGTTACCGACGGTCGGTAAGTTATTGACGGTCGGTATGTTACCGACGGTCGGTATGTTACCGACGGTCAGTATGTTACCGACGGTCGGTAAGTTACCGACGGTCGGTATGTTACCGACGGTCGATATGTTACCGACGGTCGGTATGTTATCGACGGTCGGTATGTTACCGACGGTCGGTAAGTTACCGACTGTGAGTATGTTACCGACGGTCCGTATGTTACCGACGGTCGGTAAGTTACCGACGGTCGGTATGTTACCGACGGTCGGTATGTTACCGACGGTCGGTATGTTACCGACGGTCGGTATGTTACCGACGGTCGGTATGTTACCGACGGTCGGTATGTTACCGACTCCGAGTATGTTACCGACGGTCGGTATGTTACCGACGGTCGGTATGTTACCGACGGTCGGTGTGTTACCGACGGTCGGTATGTTACCGACGGTCGGTATGTTACCGACGGTCGGTATTTTACCGACGGTCGGTAAGTTACCGACGGTCGGTGTGTTACCGACGGTCGGTAAGTTACCGACGGTCGGTATGTTACCGACGGTCGGTATGTTACCGACGGTCGGTAAGTTACCGACGGTCGGTAAGTTACCGACGGTCGTTTTGTTACCGACAGTCGGTATGTTACCGACGGTCGGTAAGTTACCGACGGTCGGTAAGTTACCGACGGTCAGTATGTTGCCGACGGTCGGTAAGTTACCGACGGTCGGTATGTTACCGACGGTCGGTATGTTACCGACGGTCGGTAAGTTACCGACGGTCGGTAAGTTACCGACGGTCGTTTTGTTACCGACAGTCGGTATGTTACCGACGGTCGGTAAGTTACCGACGGTCGGTAAGTTACCGACGGTCGGTATGTTACCGACGGTCGGTAGGTTACCGACGGTCGGTAAGTTACCGACGGTCGGTATGTTACCGACGGTCGGTATGTTACCGACGGTCAGTCTGTTACCGACGGTCGGTATGTTACCGACGGTCGGTAAGTTACTGACTCCGAGTATGTTACCGACGGTTGGTATGTTACCGACGGTCGGTATGTTACCGACGGTCGGTATGTTACCGACGGTTGGTAAGTTACCGACGGTCGGTATGTTACCGACGGTCGGTATGTTACCGACGGTCGGTATGTTACCGACGGTCGGTATGTTACCGACGGTCGGTAAGTTACCGACTCCGAGTATGTTACCGACGGTCGGTATGTTACCGACGGTCGGTATGTTACCGACGGTCGGTATGTTACCGACGGTCGGTATGTTACCGACGGTCGGTATGTTACCGACGGTCGGTAAGTTACCGACGGTCGGTATGTTACCGACGGTCGGTATGTTACCGACGGTCGGTAAGTTACCGACGGTTAGTATGTTACCGACGGTCGGTAAGTTATTGACGGTCGGTATGTTACCGACGGTCGGTATGTTACCGACGGTCGGTATGTTACCGACAGTCAGTATGTTACCGACGGTCGGTAAGTTACCGACGGTCGGTATGTTACCGACGGTCGATATGTTACCGACGGTCGGTATGTTATCGACGGTCGGTATGTTACCCACGGTCGGTAAGTTACCGACTGTGAGTATGTTACCGACGGTCCGTATGTTACCGACGGTCGGTAAGTTACCGACGGTCGGTATGTTACCGACGGTCGGTATGTTACCGACGGTCGGTATGTTACCGACGGTCGGTATGTTACCGACGGTCGGTATGTTACCGACGGTCGGTGTGTTACCGACGGTCGGTGTGTTACCGACGGTCGGTATGTTACCGACGGTCGGTATGTTACCGACGGTCGGTATGTTACCGACGGTCGGTATGTCACCGACGGTCGGTATGTTACCGACGGTCGGTATGTTACCGACGGTCGGTATGTTACCGACGGTCGGTAAGTTACCGACGGTCGGTATGTTACCGACGGTCGGTATCTTACCGACGGTCGGTAAGTTACCGACGGTCGGTATGTTACCGACGGTCGGTATGTTACCGACGGTCGGTAAGTTACCGACGGTCGGTATGTTACCTACGGTCGGTATGTTACCGACGGTCGGTAAGTTACCGACTCCGAGTATGTTACCGACGGTCGGTATGTTACCGACGGTCGGTATGTTACCGACGGTCGGTATGTTACCGACGGTCGGTATGTTACCGACGGTCGGTATGTTACCGACGGTCGGTGTGTTACCGACGGTCGGTATGTTACCGACGGTCGGTATGTTACCGACGGTCGGTAAGTTACCGACGGTCGGTATGTTACCGACGGTCAGTATGTTACCGACGGTCGGTAAGTTACCGACGGTCGGTATGTGACCGACGGTCGGTATGTTACCGACGTTTCGTATGTTACCGACGGTCGGTATGTTACCGACGGTCGGTATGTTACCGACGGTCGGTATGTTACCGACGGTCGGTAAGTTACCGACTCCGAGTATGTTACCGACGGTCGGTATGTTACCGACGGTCGGTAAGTTACCGACGGTCGGTATGTTACCGACGGTCGGTATGTTACCGACGGTCGGTATGTTACCGACGGTCGGTATGTTACCGACGGTCGGTATGTTACCGACGGTCGGTATGTTACCGACGGTCGGTGTGTTACCGACGGTCGGTATGTTACCGACGGTCGGTATGTTACCGACGGTCGGTAAGTTACCGACGGTCGGTATGTTACCGACGGTCAGTATGTTACCGACGGTCGGTAAGTTACCGACGGTCGGTATGTGACCGACGGTCGGTATGTTACCGACGTTTCGTATGTTACCGACGGTCGGTATGTTACCGACGGTCGGTATGTTACCGACGGTCGGTATGTTACCGACGGTCGGTAAGTTACCGACTCCGAGTATGTTACCGACGGTCGGTATGTTACCGACGGTCGGTATGTTACCGACGGTCGGTATGTTACCGACTCCGAGTATGTTACCGACGGTCGGTATGTTACCGACGGTCGGTATGTTACCGACGGTCGGTGTGTTACCGACGGTCGGTATGTTACCGACGGTCGGTATGTTACCGACGGTCGGTATTTTACCGACGGTCGGTAAGTTACCGACGGTCGGTGTGTTACCGACGGTCGGTAAGTTACCGACGGTCGGTATGTTACCGACAGTCCGTATGTTACCGACGGTCGCTAAGTTACCGACGGTCGGTATGTTACCGGCGGTCGGTATGTGACCGACGGTCGGTAAGTTACCGACGGTCGGTATGTTACCGACGGTCGGTATGTTACCGACAGTCGGTAAGTTACCGACGGTCGGTATGTTACCGACGGTCGGTATGTTACCGACGGTCGGTAAGTTACCGACGGTCGGTATGTTACCGACGGTCGGTATGTTACCGACTCCGAGTATGTTACCGACGGTCGGTATGTTACCGACGGTCGGTATGTTACCGACGGTCGGTAAGTTACCGACGGTCGGTAAGTTACCGACTCCGAGTATGTTACCGACGGTCGGTATGTTACCGACGGTCGGTATGTTACCGACGGTCGGTATCTTACCGACGGTCGGTATGTTACCGACGGTCGGTAAGTTACCGACGGTCAGTATGTTGCCGACGGTCGGTAAGTTACCGACGGTCGGTATGTTACCGACGGTCGGTATGTTACCGACGGTCGGTAAGTTACCGACGGTCGGTAAGTTACCGACGGTCGTTTTGTTACCGACAGTCGGTATGTTACCGACGGTCGGTAAGTTACCGACGGTCGGTAAGTTACCGACGGTCAGTATGTTGCCGACGGTCGGTAAGTTACCGACGGTCGGTATGTTACCGACGGTCGGTATGTTACCGACGGTCGGTAAGTTACCGACGGTCGGTAAGTTACCGACGGTCGGTAAGTTACCGACAGTCGGTATGTTACCGACGGTCGGTAAGTTACCGACGGTCGGTAAGTTACCGACGGTCGGTATGTTACCGACGGTCGGTAGGTTACCGACGGTCGGTAAGTTACCGACGGTCGGTATGTTACCGACGGTCGGTATGTTACCGACGGTCAGTCTGTTACCGACGGTCGGTATGTTACCGACGGTCGGTAAGTTACTGACTCCGAGTATGTTACCGACGGTTGGTATGTTACCGACGGTCGGTATGTTACCGACGGTCGGTATGTTACCGACGGTTGGTAAGTTACCGACGGTCGGTATGTTACCGACGGTCGGTATGTTACCGACGGTCGGTATGTTACCGACGGTCGGTAAGTTACCGACTCCGAGTATGTTACCGACGGTCGGTATGTTACCGACGGTCGGTATGTTACCGACGGTCGGTATGTTACCGACGGTCGGTATGTTACCGACGGTCGGTATGTTACCGACGGTCGGTATGTTACCGACGGTCGGTAAGTTACCGACGGTCGGTATGTTACCGACGGTCGGTAAGTTACCGACGGTCGGTATGTTACCGACGGTCGGTATGTTACCGACGGTCGGTAAGTTACCGACGGTTAGTATGTTACCGACGGTCGGTAAGTTATTGACGGTCGGTATGTTACCGACGGTCGGTATGTTACCGACGGTCGGTATGTTACCGACAGTCAGTATGTTACCGACGGTCGGTAAGTTACCGACGGTCGGTATGTTACCGACGGTCGATATGTTACCGACGGTCGGTATGTTATCGACGGTCGGTATGTTACCCACGGTCGGTAAGTTACCGACTGTGAGTATGTTACCGACGGTCCGTATGTTACCGACGGTCGGTAAGTTACCGACGGTCGGTATGTTACCGACGGTCGGTATGTTACCGACGGTCGGTATGTTACCGACGGTCGGTATGTTACCGACGGTCGGTATGTTACCGACGGTCGGTGTGTTACCGACGGTCGGTGTGTTACCGACGGTCGGTATGTTACCGACGGTCGGTATGTTACCGACGGTCGGTATGTTACCGACGGTCGGTATGTCACCGACGGTCGGTATGTTACCGACGGTCGGTATGTTACCGACGGTCGGTATGTTACCGACGGTCGGTAAGTTACCGACGGTCGGTATGTTACCGACGGTCGGTATCTTACCGACGGTCGGTAAGTTACCGACGGTCGGTATGTTACCGACGGTCGGTATGTTACCGACGGTCGGTAAGTTACCGACGGTCGGTATGTTACCTACGGTCGGTATGTTACCGACGGTCGGTAAGTTACCGACTCCGAGTATGTTACCGACGGTCGGTATGTTACCGACGGTCGGTATGTTACCGACGGTCGGTATGTTACCGACGGTCGGTATGTTACCGACGGTCGGTATGTTACCGACGGTCGGTGTGTTACCGACGGTCGGTATGTTACTGACGGTCGGTATGTTACCGACGGTCGGTAAGTTACCGACGGTCGGTATGTTACCGACGGTCAGTATGTTACCGACGGTCGGTAAGTTACCGACGGTCGGTATGTGACCGACGGTCGGTATGTTACCGACGTTTCGTAGGTTACCGACGGTCGGTATGTTACCGACGGTCGGTATGTTACCGACGGTCGGTATGTTACCGACGGTCGGTAAGTTACCGACTCCGAGTATGTTACCGACGGTCGGTATGTTACCGACGGTCGGTATGTTACCGACGGTCGGTATGTTACCGACGGTCGGTAAGTTACCGACGGTCGGTATGTTACCGACGGTCGGTATGTTACCGACGGTCGGTAAGTTACCGACGGTTAGTATGTTACCGACGGTCGGTAAGTTATTGACGGTCGATATGTTACCGACGGTCGGTATGTTACCGACGGTCAGTATGTTACCGACGGTCGGTAAGTTACCGACGGTCGGTATGTTACCGACGGTCGATATGTTACCGACGGTCGGTATGTTATCGACGTTCGGTATGTTACCGACGGTCGGTAAGTTACCGACTGTGAGTATGTTACCGACGGTCCGTATGTTACCGACGGTCGGTAAGTTACCGACGGTCGGTATGTTACCGACGGTCGGTATGTTACCGACGGTCGGTATGTTACCGACGGTCGGTATGTTACCGACGGTCGGTATGTTACCGACGGTCGGTATGTTACCGACGGTCGGTATGTTACCGACGGTCGGTATGTTACCGACGGTCGGTGTGTTACCGACGGTCGGTGTGTTACCGACGGTCGGTATGTTACCGACGGTCGGTATGTTACCGACGGTCGGTAAGTTACCGACTCCGAGTATGTTACCGACGGTCGGTATGTTACCGACGGTCGGTAAGTTACCGACGGTCGGTATGTTACCGACGGTCGGTATCTTACCGACGGTCGGTAAGTTACGGACGGTCGGTATGTTACCGACGGTCGGTATGTTACCGACGGTCGGTATGTTACCGACGGTCGGTATGTTACCGACGGTCGGTAAGTTACCGACTCCGAGTATGTTACCGACGGTCGGTAAGTTACCGACGGTCGGTAAGTTACCGACGGTCGGTAAGTTACCGACGGTCGGTATGTTACCGACGGTCGGTATGTTACCGACGCTCGGTATGTTACCGACGGTCGGTATGTTACCGACGGTCGGTGAGTTACCGACGGTCGGTATGTTACCGACGGTCGGTATGTTACCGACGGTAGGTATGCTACCGACGGTCGGTAAGTTACCGACGGTCGGTATGTTACCGACGGTCGGTATGTTACCGACGGTCGGTATGTTACCGACGGTCGGTATGTTACCGACGGTCGGTAAGTTACCGACGGTCGGTATGTTACCGACGGTCGGTATGTTACCGACGGTCGGTATGTTACCGACGGTCGGTATGTTACCGACGGTCGGTATGTTACCGACGGTCGGTATGTTACCGACGGTCGGTATGTTACCGACGGTCGGTATGTTACCGACGGTCGGTATGTTACCGACGGTCGGTATGTTACCGACGGTCGGTATGTTACCGACGGTCGGTAAGTTACCGACGGTCGGTATGTTACCGACGGTCAGTATGTTACCGACGGTCGGTAAGTTACCGACGGTCGGTATGTGACCGACGGTCGGTATGTTACCGACGTTTTGTATGTTACCGACGGTCGGTATGTTACCGACGGTCGGTATGTTACCGACGGTCGGTAAGTTACCGACTCCGAGTATGTTACCGACGGTCGGTATGTTACCGACGGTCGGTATGTTACCGACGGTCGGTAAGTTACTGACTCCGAGTATGTTACCGACGGTCGGTATGTTACCGACGGTCGGTATGTTACCGACGGTCGGTAAGTTACCGACGGTCGGTATGTTACCGACGGTCAGTATGTTACCGACGGTCAGTAAGTTACCGACGGTTAGTATGTTACCGACGGTCGGTAAGGTCTTGACGGTCGGTATGTTACCGACGGTCGGTATGTTACCGACGGTCAGTATGTTACCGACGGTCGGTAAGTTACCGACGGTCGGTATGGTACCGACGGTCGATATGTTACCGACGGTCGGTATGTTATCGACGGTCGGTATGTTACCGACGGTCGGTAAGTTACCGACTGTGAGTATGTTACCGACGGTCCGTATGTTACCGACGGTCGGTAAGTTACCGACGGTCGGTATGTTACCGACGGTCGGTATGTTACCGACGGTCGGTATGTTACCGACGGTCGGTATGTTACCGACGGTCGGTATGTTACCGACGGTCGGTATGTTACCGACGGTCGGTATGTTACCGACGGTCGGTAAGTTACCGACGGTCGGTATGTTACCGACGGTCGGTATGTTACCGACGGTCGGTAAGTTACCGACGGTTAGTATGTTACCGACGGTCGGTAAGTTATTGACGGTCGATATGTTACCGACGGTCGGTATGTTACCGACGGTCAGTATGTTACTGACGGTCGGTAAGTTACCGACGGTCGGTATGTTACCGACGGTCGATATGTTACCGACGGTCGGTATGTTATCGACGGTCGGTATGTTACCGACGGTCGGTAAGTTACCGACTGTGAGTATGTTACCGACGGTCCGTATGTTACCGACGGTCGGTAAGTTACCGACGGTCGGTATGTTACCGACGGTCGGTATGTTACCGACGGTCGGTATGTTACCGACGGTCGGTATGTTACCGACGGTCGGTATGTTACCGACGGTCGGTATGTTACCGACGGTCGGTATGTTACCGACGGTCGGTATGTTACCGACGGTCGGTGTGTTACCGACGGTCGGTGTGTTACCGACGGTCGGTATGTTACCGACGGTCGGTATGTTACCGACGGTCGGTAAGTTACCGACTCCGAGTATGTTACCGACGGTCGGTATGTTACCGACGGTCGGTAAGTTACCGACGGTCGGTATGTTACCGACGGTCGGTATCTTACCGACGGTCGGTAAGTTACGGACGGTCGGTATGTTACCGACGGTCGGTATGTTACCGACGGTCGGTATGTTACCGACGGTCGGTATGTTACCGACGGTCGGTAAGTTACCGACTCCGAGTATGTTACCGACGGTCGGTAAGTTACCGACGGTCGGTAAGTTACCGACGGTCGGTATGTTACCGACGGTCGGTATGTTACCGACGCTCGGTATGTTACCGACGGTCGGTATGTTACCGACGGTCGGTGAGTTACCGACGGTCGGTATGTTACCGACGGTCGGTATGTTACCGACGGTAGGTATGCTACCGACGGTCGGTAAGTTACCGACGGTCGGTATGTTACCGACGGTCGGTATGTTACCGACGGTCGGTATGTTACCGACGGTCGGTATGTTACCGACGGTCGGTAAGTTACCGACGGTCGGTATGTTACCGACGGTCGGTATGTTACCGACGGTCGGTATGTTACCGACGGTCGGTATGTTACCGACGGTCGGTATGTTACCGACGGTCGGTATGTTACCGACGGTCGGTATGTTACCGACGGTCGGTATGTTACCGACGGTCGGTATGTTACCGACGGTCGGTATGTTACCGACGGTCGGTATGTTACCGACGGTCGGTAAGTTACCGACGGTCGGTATGTTACCGACGGTCAGTATGTTACCGACGGTCGGTAAGTTACCGACGGTCGGTATGTGACCGACGGTCGGTATGTTACCGACGTTTTGTATGTTACCGACGGTCGGTATGTTACCGACGGTCGGTATGTTACCGACGGTCGGTAAGTTACCGACTCCGAGTATGTTACCGACGGTCGGTATGTTACCGACGGTCGGTATGTTACCGACGGTCGGTAAGTTACTGACTCCGAGTATGTTACCGACGGTCGGTATGTTACCGACGGTCGGTATGTTACCGACGGTCGGTAAGTTACCGACGGTCGGTATGTTACCGACGGTCAGTATGTTACCGACGGTCAGTAAGTTACCGACGGTTAGTATGTTACCGACGGTCGGTAAGGTCTTGACGGTCGGTATGTTACCGACGGTCGGTATGTTACCGACGGTCAGTATGTTACCGACGGTCGGTAAGTTACCGACGGTCGGTATGGTACCGACGGTCGATATGTTACCGACGGTCGGTATGTTATCGACGGTCGGTATGTTACCGACGGTCGGTAAGTTACCGACTGTGAGTATGTTACCGACGGTCCGTATGTTACCGACGGTCGGTAAGTTACCGACGGTCGGTATGTTACCGACGGTCGGTATGTTACCGACGGTCGGTATGTTACCGACGGTCGGTATGTTACCGACGGTCGGTATGTTACCGACGGTCGGTATGTTACCGACGGTCGGTGTGTTACCGACGGTCGGTGTGTTACCGACGGTCGGTATGTTACCGACGGTCGGTATGTTACCGACGGTCGGTAAGTTACCGACTCCGAGTATGTTACCGACGGTCGGTATGTTACCGACGGTCGGTAAGTTACCGACGGTCGGTATGTTACCGACGGTCGGTATCTTACCGACGGTCGGTAAGTTACGGACGGTCGGTATGTTACCGACGGTCGGTATGTCACCGACGGTCGGTATGTTACCGACGGTCGGTATGTTACCGACGGTCGGTAAGTTACCGACTCCGAGTATGTTACCGACGGTCGGTAAGTTACCGACGGTCGGTAAGTTACTGACGGTCGGAAAGTTACCGACGGTCGGTATGTTACCGACGGTCGGTATGTTACCGACGCTCGGTATGTTACCGACGGTCGGTATGTTACCGACGGTCGGTATGTTACCGACGGTCGGTGTGTTACCGACGGTCGGTGTGTTACCGACGGTCGGTGTGTTACCGACGCTCGGTATGTTACCGACGGTCGGTATGTTACCGACGGTCGGTATGTTACCGACGGTCGGTATGTCACCGACGGTCGGTATGTTACCGACGGTCGGTATGTTACCGACGGTCGGTATGTTACCGACGGTCGGTAAGTTACCGACGGTCGGTATGTTACCGACGGTCGGTATCTTACCGACGGTCGGTAAGTTACCGACGGTCGGTATGTTACCGACGGTCGGTATGTTACCGACGGTCGGTAAGTTACCGACGGTCGGTATGTTACCGACGGTCGGTATGTTACCGACGGTCGGTAAGTTACCGACGGTCGGTATGTTACCGACGGTCGGTATGTTACCGACGGTCGGTATGTTACCGACGGTCGGTATGTTACCGACGGTCGGTATGTTACCGACGGTCGGTATGTTACCGACGGTCGGTATGTTACCGACGGTCGGTATGTTACCGACGGTCGGTATGTTACCGACGGTCGGTATGTTACCGACGGTCGGTATGTTACCGACGGTCGGTGAGTTACCGACGGTCGGTATGTTACCGACGGTCGGTATGTTACCGTCGGTATGTTACCGACGGTCGGTATGTTACCGACGGTCGGTATGTTACCGACGGTCGGTATGTTACCGACGGTCGGTATGTTACCGGCGGTCGGTATGTTACCGACGGTCGGTATGTTACCGACGGTCGGTATGTTACCGACGGTCGGTGTGTTACCGACGGTCGGTATGTTACCGACGGTCGGTAAGTTACCGACGGTCGGTATGTTACCGACGGTCGGTATGTTACCGACGGTCGGTAAGTTACCGACGGTCGGCATGTTACCGACGGTCGGTATGTTACCGACGGTCGGTATGTTACCGTCGCTCGGTATGTTACCGACGGTCGGTATGTTACCGACGGTCGGTATGTTACCGACGCTCGGTATGTTACCGACGGTCGGTATGTTACCGACGGTCGGTATGTTACCGACGGTCGGTGTGTTACCGACGGTCGGTGTGTTACCGACGGTCGGTGTGTTACCGACGCTCGGTATGTTACCGACGGTCGGTATGTTACCGACGGTCGGTATGTCACCGACGGTCGGTATGTTACCGACGGTCGGTATGTTACCGACGGTCGGTATGTTACCGACGGTCGGTAAGTTACCGACGGTCGGTATGTTACCGACGGTCGGTATGTTACCGACGGTCGGTAAGTTACCGACGGTCGGTATGTTACCGACGGTCGGTATGTTACCGACGGTCGGTAAGTTACCGACGGTCGGTATGTTACCGACGGTCGGTATGTTACCGACGGTCGGTAAGTTACCGACTCCGAGTATGTTACCGACGGTCGGTAAGTTACCGACTCCGAGTATGTTACCGACGGTCGGTATGTTACCGACGGTCGGTATGTTACCGACGGTCGGTATGTTACCGACGGTCGGTTTGTTACCGACGGTCGGTATGTTACCGACGGTCGGTATGTTACCGACGGTCGGTATGTTACCGACGGTCGGTGTGTTACCGACGGTCGGTATGTTACCGACGGTCGGTATGTTACCGACGGTCGGTATGTTACCGACGGTCGGTAAGTTACCGACGGTCGGTATGTTACCGACGGTCGGTATGTTACCGACGGTCGGTGTGTTACCGACGGTCGGTATGTTACCGACGGTCGGTATGTTACCGACGGTCGGTAAGTTACCGACGGTCGGTATGTTACCGACGGTTAGTATGTTACCGACGGTCGGTAAGTTATTGACGGTCGGTATGTTACCGACGGTCGGTATGTTACCGACGGTCAGTATGTTACCGACGGTCGGTAAGTTACCGACGGTCGGTATGTTACCGACGGTCGATATGTTACCGACGGTCGGTATGTTATCGACGGTCGGTATGTTACCGACGGTCGGTAAGTTACCGACTGTGAGTATGTTACCGACGGTCCGTATGTTACCGACGGTCGGTAAGTTACCGACGGTCGGTATGTTACCGACGGTCGGTATGTTACCGACGGTCGGTATGTTACCGACGGTCGGTATGTTACCGACGGTCGGTATGTTACCGACTCCGAGTATGTTACCGACGGTCGGTATGTTACCGACGGTCGGTATGTTACCGACGGTCGGTGTGTTACCGACGGTCGGTATGTTACCGACGGTCGGTATGTTACCGACGGTCGGTATTTTACCGACGGTCGGTAAGTTACCGACGGTCGGTGTGTTACCGACGGTCGGTAAGTTACCGACGGTCGGTATGTTACCGACAGTCCGTATGTTACCGACGGTCGCTAAGTTACCGACGGTCGGTATGTTACCGGCGGTCGGTATGTGACCGACGGTCGGTAAGTTACCGACGGTCGGTATGTTACCGACGGTCGGTATGTTACCGACAGTCGGTAAGTTACCGACGGTCGGTATGTTACCGACGGTCGGTATGTTACCGACGGTCGGTAAGTTACCGACGGTCGGTATGTTACCGACGGTCGGTATGTTACCGACTCCGAGTATGTTACCGACGGTCGGTATGTTACCGACGGTCGGTATGTTACCGACGGTCGGTAAGTTACCGACGGTCGGTAAGTTACCGACTCCGAGTATGTTACCGACGGTCGGTATGTTACCGACGGTCGGTATGTTACCGACGGTCGGTATCTTACCGACGGTCGGTATGTTACCGACGGTCGGTAAGTTACCGACGGTCAGTATGTTGCCGACGGTCGGTAAGTTACCGACGGTCGGTATGTTACCGACGGTCGGTATGTTACCGACGGTCGGTAAGTTACCGACGGTCGGTAAGTTACCGACGGTCGTTTTGTTACCGACAGTCGGTATGTTACCGACGGTCGGTAAGTTACCGACGGTCGGTAAGTTACCGACGGTCAGTATGTTGCCGACGGTCGGTAAGTTACCGACGGTCGGTATGTTACCGACGGTCGGTATGTTACCGACGGTCGGTAAGTTACCGACGGTCGGTAAGTTACCGACGGTCGTTTTGTTACCGACAGTCGGTATGTTACCGACGGTCGGTAAGTTACCGACGGTCGGTAAGTTACCGACGGTCGGTATGTTACCGACGGTCGGTAGGTTACCGACGGTCGGTAAGTTACCGACGGTCGGTATGTTACCGACGGTCGGTATGTTACCGACGGTCAGTCTGTTACCGACGGTCGGTATGTTACCGACGGTCGGTAAGTTACTGACTCCGAGTATGTTACCGACGGTTGGTATGTTACCGACGGTCGGTATGTTACCGACGGTCGGTATGTTACCGACGGTTGGTAAGTTACCGACGGTCGGTATGTTACCGACGGTCGGTAAGTTACCGACTCCGAGTATGTTACCGACGGTCGGTATGTTACCGACGGTCGGTATGTTACCGACGGTCGGTAAGTTACCGACTCCGAGTATGTTACCGACGGTCGGTATGTTACCGACGGTCGGTATGTTACCGACGGTCGGTAAGTTACCGACGGTCGGTATGTTACCGACGGTCAGTATGTTACCGACGGTCGGTAAGTTACCGACGGTTAGTATGTTACCGACGGTCGGTAAGGTCTTGACGGTCGGTATGTTACCGACGGTCGGTATGTTACCGACGGTCAGTATGTTACCGACGGTCGGTAAGTTACCGACGGTCGGTATGGTACCGACGGTCGATATGTTACCGACGGTCGGTATGTTATCGACGGTCGGTATGTTACCGACGGTCGGTAAGTTACCGACTGTGAGTATGTTACCGACGGTCCGTATGTTACCGACGGTCGGTAAGTTACCGACGGTCGGTATGTTACCGACGGTCGGTATGTTACCGACGGTCGGTATGTTACCGACGGTCGGTATGTTACCGACGGTCGGTATGTTACCGACGGTCGGTATGTTACCGACGGTCGGTATGTTACCGACGGTCGGTGTGTTACCGACGGTCGGTGTGTTACCGACGGTCGGTATGTTACCGACGGTCGGTATGTTACCGACGGTCGGTAAGTTACCGACTCCGAGTATGTTACCGACGGTCGGTATGTTACCGACGGTCGGTAAGTTACCGACGGTCGGTATGTTACCGACGGTCGGTATCTTACCGACGGTCGGTAAGTTACGGACGGTCGGTATGTTACCGACGGTCGGTATGTCACCGACGGTCGGTATGTTACCGACGGTCGGTATGTTACCGACGGTCGGTAAGTTACCGACTCCGAGTATGTTACCGACGGTCGGTAAGTTACCGACGGTCGGTAAGTTACCGACGGTCGGAAAGTTACCGACGGTCGGTATGTTACCGACGGTCGGTATGTTACCGACGCTCGGTATGTTACCGACGGTCGGTATGTTACCGACGGTCGGTATGTTACCGACGGTCGGTGTGTTACCGACGGTCGGTGTGTTACCGACGGTCGGTGTGTTACCGACGCTCGGTATGTTACCGACGGTCGGTATGTTACCGACGGTCGGTATGTTACCGACGGTCGGTATGTCACCGACGGTCGGTATGTTACCGACGGTCGGTATGTTACCGACGGTCGGTATGTTACCGACGGTCGGTAAGTTACCGACGGTCGGTATGTTACCGACGGTCGGTATCTTACCGACGGTCGGTAAGTTACCGACGGTCGGTATGTTACCGACGGTCGGTATGTTACCGACGGTCGGTAAGTTACCGACGGTCGGTATGTTACCGACGGTCGGTATGTTACCGACGGTCGGTAAGTTACCGACGGTCGGTATGTTACCGACGGTCGGTATGTTACCGACGGTCGGTATGTTACCGACGGTCGGTATGTTACCGACGGTCGGTATGTTACCGACGGTCGGTATGTTACCGACGGTCGGTATGTTACCGACGGTCGGTATGTTACCGACGGTCGGTATGTTACCGACGGTCGGTATGTTACCGACGGTCGGTATGTTACCGACGGTCGGTGAGTTACCGACGGTCGGTATGTTACCGACGGTCGGTATGTTACCGTCGGTATGTTACCGACGGTCGGTATGTTACCGACGGTCGGTATGTTACCGACGGTCGGTATGTTACCGACGGTCGGTATGTTACCGGCGGTCGGTATGTTACCGACGGTCGGTATGTTACCGACGGTCGGTATGTTACCGACGGTCGGTGTGTTACCGACGGTCGGTATGTTACCGACGGTCGGTAAGTTACCGACGGTCGGTAAGTTACCGACGGTCGGTATGTTACCGACGGTCGGTATGTTACCGACGGTCGGTAAGTTACCGACGGTCGGCATGTTACCGACGGTCGGTATGTTACCGACGGTCGGTATGTTACCGTCGCTCGGTATGTTACCGACGGTCGGTATGTTACCGACGGTCGGTATGTTACCGACGCTCGGTATGTTACCGACGGTCGGTATGTTACCGACGGTCGGTATGTTACCGACGGTCGGTGTGTTACCGACGGTCGGTGTGTTACCGACGGTCGGTGTGTTACCGACGCTCGGTATGTTACCGACGGTCGGTATGTTACCGACGGTCGGTATGTCACCGACGGTCGGTATGTTACCGACGGTCGGTATGTTACCGACGGTCGGTATGTTACCGACGGTCGGTAAGTTACCGACGGTCGGTATGTTACCGACGGTCGGTATCTTACCGACGGTCGGTAAGTTACCGACGGTCGGTATGTTACCGACGGTCGGTATGTTACCGACGGTCGGTAAGTTACCGACGGTCGGTATGTTACCGACGGTCGGTATGTTACCGACGGTCGGTAAGTTACCGACTCCGAGTATGTTACCGACGGTCGGTAAGTTACCGACTCCGAGTATGTTACCGACGGTCGGTATGTTACCGACGGTCGGTATGTTACCGACGGTCGGTATGTTACCGACGGTCGGTATGTTACCGACGGTCGGTATGTTACCGACGGTCGGTATGTTACCGACGGTCGGTATGTTACCGACGGTCGGTGTGTTACCGACGGTCGGTATGTTACCGACGGTCGGTATGTTACCGACGGTCGGTATGTTACCGACGGTCGGTAAGTTACCGACGGTCGGTATGTTACCGACGGTCGGTATGTTACCGACGGTCGGTGTGTTACCGACGGTCGGTATGTTACCGACGGTCGGTATGTTACCGACGGTCGGTAAGTTACCGACGGTCGGTATGTTACCGACGGTTAGTATGTTACCGACGGTCGGTAAGTTATTGACGGTCGGTATGTTACCGACGGTCGGTATGTTACCGACGGTCAGTATGTTACCGACGGTCGGTAAGTTACCGACGGTCGGTATGTTACCGACGGTCGATATGTTACCGACGGTCGGTATGTTATCGACGGTCGGTATGTTACCGACGGTCGGTAAGTTACCGACTGTGAGTATGTTACCGACGGTCCGTATGTTACCGACGGTCGGTAAGTTACCGACGGTCGGTATGTTACCGACGGTCGGTATGTTACCGACGGTCGGTATGTTACCGACGGTCGGTATGTTACCGACTCCGAGTATGTTACCGACGGTCGGTATGTTACCGACTCCGAGTATGTTACCGACGGTCGGTATGTTACCGACGGTCGGTATGTTACCGACGGTCGGTGTGTTACCGACGGTCGGTATGTTACCGACGGTCGGTATGTTACCGACGGTCGGTATTTTACCGACGGTCGGTAAGTTACCGACGGTCGGTGTGTTACCGACGGTCGGTAAGTTACCGACGGTCGGTATGTTACCGACAGTCCGTATGTTACCGACGGTCGCTAAGTTACCGACGGTCGGTATGTTACCGGCGGTCGGTATGTGACCGACGGTCGGTAAGTTACCGACGGTCGGTATGTTACCGACGGTCGGTATGTTACCGACAGTCGGTAAGTTACCGACGGTCGGTATGTTACCGACGGTCGGTATGTTACCGACGGTCGGTAAGTTACCGACGGTCGGTATGTTACCGACGGTCGGTATGTTACCGACTCCGAGTATGTTACCGACGGTCGGTATGTTACCGACGGTCGGTATGTTACCGACGGTCGGTAAGTTACCGACGGTCGGTAAGTTACCGACTCCGAGTATGTTACCGACGGTCGGTATGTTACCGACGGTCGGTATGTTACCGACGGTCGGTATCTTACCGACGGTCGGTATGTTACCGACGGTCGGTAAGTTACCGACGGTCAGTATGTTGCCGACGGTCGGTAAGTTACCGACGGTCGGTATGTTACCGACGGTCGGTATGTTACCGACGGTCGGTAAGTTACCGACGGTCGGTAAGTTACCGACGGTCGTTTTGTTACCGACAGTCGGTATGTTACCGACGGTCGGTAAGTTACCGACGGTCGGTAAGTTACCGACGGTCAGTATGTTGCCGACGGTCGGTAAGTTACCGACGGTCGGTATGTTACCGACGGTCGGTATGTTACCGACGGTCGGTAAGTTACCGACGGTCGGTAAGTTACCGACGGTCGTTTTGTTACCGACAGTCGGTATGTTACCGACGGTCGGTAAGTTACCGACGGTCGGTAAGTTACCGACGGTCGGTATGTTACCGACGGTCGGTAGGTTACCGACGGTCGGTAAGTTACCGACGGTCGGTATGTTACCGACGGTCGGTATGTTACCGACGGTCAGTCTGTTACCGACGGTCGGTATGTTACCGACGGTCGGTAAGTTACTGACTCCGAGTATGTTACCGACGGTTGGTATGTTACCGACGGTCGGTATGTTACCGACGGTCGGTATGTTACCGACGGTTGGTAAGTTACCGACGGTCGGTATGTTACCGACGGTCGGTATGTTACCGACGGTCGGTATGTTACCGACGGTCGGTAAGTTACCGACTCCGAGTATGTTACCGACGGTCGGTATGTTACCGACGGTCGGTATGTCACCGACGGTCGGTATGTTACCGACGGTCGGTATGTTACCGACGTTTCGTATGTTACCGACGGTCGGTATGTTACCGACGGTCGGTATGTTACCGACGGTCGGTATGTTACCGACGGTCGGTAAGTTACCGACTCCGAGTATGTTACCGACGGTCGGTATGTTACCGACGGTCGGTAAGTTACCGACGGTCGGTATGTTACCGACGGTCGGTATGTTACCGACGGTCGGTATGTTACCGACGGTCGGTATGTTACCGACGGTCGGTATGTTACCGACGGTCGGTATGTTACCGACGGTCGGTGTGTTACCGACGGTCGGTATGTTACCGACGGTCGGTATGTTACCGACGGTCGGTAAGTTACCGACGGTCGGTATGTTACCGACGGTCAGTATGTTACCGACGGTCGGTAAGTTACCGACGGTCGGTATGTGACCGACGGTCGGTATGTTACCGACGTTTCGTATGTTACCGACGGTCGGTATGTTACCGACGGTCGGTATGTTACCGACGGTCGGTATGTTACCGACGGTCGGTATGTTACCGACGGTCGGTATGTTACCGACGGTCGGTATGTTACCGACGGTCGGTGTGTTACCGACGGTCGGTATGTTACCGACGGTCGGTATGTTACCGACGGTCGGTAAGTTACCGACGGTCGGTATGTTACCGACGGTCAGTATGTTACCGACGGTCGGTAAGTTACCGACGGTCGGTATGTGACCGACGGTCGGTATGTTACCGACGTTTCGTATGTTACCGACGGTCGGTATGTTACCGACGGTCGGTATGTTACCGACGGTCGGTATGTTACCGACGGTCGGTAAGTTACCGACTCCGAGTATGTTACCGACGGTCGGTATGTTACCGACGGTCGGTATGTTACCGACGGTCGGTATGTTACCGACTCCGAGTATGTTACCGACGGTCGGTATGTTACCGACGGTCGGTATGTTACCGACGGTCGGTGTGTTACCGACGGTCGGTATGTTACCGACGGTCGGTATGTTACCGACGGTCGGTATTTTACCGACGGTCGGTAAGTTACCGACGGTCGGTGTGTTACCGACGGTCGGTAAGTTACCGACGGTCGGTATGTTACCGACAGTCCGTATGTTACCGACGGTCGCTAAGTTACCGACGGTCGGTATGTTACCGGCGGTCGGTATGTGACCGACGGTCGGTAAGTTACCGACGGTCGGTATGTTACCGACGGTCGGTATGTTACCGACAGTCGGTAAGTTACCGACGGTCGGTATGTTACCGACGGTCGGTATGTTACCGACGGTCGGTATGTTACCGACGGTCGGTAAGTTACCGACGGTCGGTATGTTACCGACGGTCGGTATGTTACCGACTCCGAGTATGTTACCGACGGTCGGTATGTTACCGACGGTCGGTATGTTACCGACGGTCGGTAAGTTACCGACGGTCGGTAAGTTACCGACTCCGAGTATGTTACCGACGGTCGGTATGTTACCGACGGTCGGTATGTTACCGACGGTCGGTATCTTACCGACGGTCGGTATGTTACCGACGGTCGGTAAGTTACCGACGGTCAGTATGTTGCCGACGGTCGGTAAGTTACCGACGGTCGGTATGTTACCGACGGTCGGTATGTTACCGACGGTCGGTAAGTTACCGACGGTCGGTAAGTTACCGACGGTCGTTTTGTTACCGACAGTCGGTATGTTACCGACGGTCGGTAAGTTACCGACGGTCGGTAAGTTACCGACGGTCAGTATGTTGCCGACGGTCGGTAAGTTACCGACGGTCGGTATGTTACCGACGGTCGGTATGTTACCGACGGTCGGTAAGTTACCGACGGTCGGTAAGTTACCGACGGTCGTTTTGTTACCGACAGTCGGTATGTTACCGACGGTCGGTAAGTTACCGACGGTCGGTAAGTTACCGACGGTCGGTATGTTACCGACGGTCGGTAGGTTACCGACGGTCGGTAAGTTACCGACGGTCGGTATGTTACCGACGGTCGGTATGTTACCGACGGTCAGTCTGTTACCGACGGTCGGTATGTTACCGACGGTCGGTAAGTTACTGACTCCGAGTATGTTACCGACGGTTGGTATGTTACCGACGGTCGGTATGTTACCGACAGTCGGTAAGTTACCGACGGTCGGTATGTTACCGACGGTCGGTATGTTACCGACGGTCGGTATGTTACCGACGGTCGGTAAGTTACCGACGGTCGGTATGTTACCGACGGTCGGTATGTTACCGACTCCGAGTATGTTACCGACGGTCGGTATGTTACCGACGGTCGGTATGTTACCGACGGTCGGTAAGTTACCGACGGTCGGTAAGTTACCGACTCCGAGTATGTTACCGACGGTCGGTATGTTACCGACGGTCGGTATGTTACCGACGGTCGGTATCTTACCGACGGTCGGTATGTTACCGACGGTCGGTAAGTTACCGACGGTCAGTATGTTGCCGACGGTCGGTAAGTTACCGACGGTCGGTATGTTACCGACGGTCGGTATGTTACCGACGGTCGGTAAGTTACCGACGGTCGGTAAGTTACCGACGGTCGTTTTGTTACCGACAGTCGGTATGTTACCGACGGTCGGTAAGTTACCGACGGTCGGTAAGTTACCGACGGTCAGTATGTTGCCGACGGTCGGTAAGTTACCGACGGTCGGTATGTTACCGACGGTCGGTATGTTACCGACGGTCGGTAAGTTACCGACGGTCGGTAAGTTACCGACGGTCGTTTTGTTACCGACAGTCGGTATGTTACCGACGGTCGGTAAGTTACCGACGGTCGGTAAGTTACCGACGGTCGGTATGTTACCGACGGTCGGTAGGTTACCGACGGTCGGTAAGTTACCGACGGTCGGTATGTTACCGACGGTCGGTATGTTACCGACGGTCAGTCTGTTACCGACGGTCGGTATGTTACCGACGGTCGGTAAGTTACTGACTCCGAGTATGTTACCGACGGTTGGTATGTTACCGACGGTCGGTATGTTACCGACGGTCGGTATGTTACCGACGGTTGGTAAGTTACCGACGGTCGGTATGTTACCGACGGTCGGTATGTTACCGACGGTCGGTATGTTACCGACGGTCGGTAAGTTACCGACTCCGAGTATGTTACCGACGGTCGGTATGTTACCGACGGTCGGTATGTTACCGACGGTCGGTATGTTACCGACGGTCGGTATGTTACCGACGGTCGGTATGTTACCGACGGTCGGTAAGTTACCGACGGTCGGTATGTTACCGACGGTCGGTATGTTACCGACGGTCGGTAAGTTACCGACGGTTAGTATGTTACCGACGGTCGGTAAGTTATTGACGGTCGGTATGTTACCGACGGTCGGTATGTTACCGACGGTCGGTATGTTACCGACAGTCAGTATGTTACCGACGGTCGGTAAGTTACCGACGGTCGGTATGTTACCGACGGTCGATATGTTACCGACGGTCGGTATGTTATCGACGGTCGGTATGTTACCCACGGTCGGTAAGTTACCGACTGTGAGTATGTTACCGACGGTCCGTATGTTACCGACGGTCGGTAAGTTACCGACGGTCGGTATGTTACCGACGGTCGGTATGTTACCGACGGTCGGTATGTTACCGACGGTCGGTATGTTACCGACGGTCGGTATGTTACCGACGGTCGGTGTGTTACCGACGGTCGGTGTGTTACCGACGGTCGGTATGTTACCGACGGTCGGTATGTTACCGACGGTCGGTATGTTACCGACGGTCGGTATGTCACCGACGGTCGGTATGTTACCGACGGTCGGTATGTTACCGACGGTCGGTATGTTACCGACGGTCGGTAAGTTACCGACGGTCGGTATGTTACCGACGGTCGGTATCTTACCGACGGTCGGTAAGTTACCGACGGTCGGTATGTTACCGACGGTCGGTATGTTACCGACGGTCGGTAAGTTACCGACGGTCGGTATGTTACCTACGGTCGGTATGTTACCGACGGTCGGTAAGTTACCGACTCCGAGTATGTTACCGACGGTCGGTATGTTACCGACGGTCGGTATGTTACCGACGGTCGGTATGTTACCGACGGTCGGTATGTTACTGACGGTCGGTATGTTACCGACGGTCGGTGTGTTACCGACGGTCGGTATGTTACTGACGGTCGGTATGTTACCGACGGTCGGTAAGTTACCGACGGTCGGTATGTTACCGACGGTCAGTATGTTACCGACGGTCGGTAAGTTACCGACGGTCGGTATGTGACCGACGGTCGGTATGTTACCGACGTTTCGTATGTTACCGACGGTCGGTATGTTACCGACGGTCGGTATGTTACCGACGGTCGGTATGTTACCGACGGTCGGTATGTTACCGACGGTCGGTAAGTTACCGACTCCGAGTATGTTACCGACGGTCGGTATGTTACCGACGGTCGGTATGTTACCGACGGTCGGTAAGTTACCGACGGTCGGTATGTTACCGACGGTCGGTATGTTACCGACGGTCGGTAAGTTACCGACGGTTAGTATGTTACCGACGGTCGGTAAGTTATTGACGGTCGATATGTTACCGACGGTCGGTATGTTACCGACGGTCAGTATGTTACCGACGGTCGGTAAGTTACCGACGGTCGGTATGTTACCGACGGTCGATATGTTACCGACGGTCGGTATGTTATCGACGGTCGGTATGTTACCGACGGTCGGTAAGTTACCGACTGTGAGTATGTTACCGACGGTCCGTATGTTACCGACGGTCGGTAAGTTACCGACGGTCGGTATGTTACCGACGGTCGGTATGTTACCGACGGTCGGTATGTTACCGACGGTCGGTATGTTACCGACGGTCGGTATGTTACCGACGGTCGGTATGTTACCGACGGTCGGTGTGTTACCGACGGTCGGTGTGTTACCGACGGTCGGTATGTTACCGACGGTCGGTATGTTACCGACGGTCGGTAAGTTACCGATTTCGAGTATGTTACCGACGGTCGGTATGTTACCGACGGTCGGTAAGTTACCGACGGTCGGTATGTTACCGACGGTCGGTATCTTACCGACGGTCGGTAAGTTACGGACGGTCGGTATGTTACCGACGGTCGGTATGTTACCGACGGTCGGTATGTTACCGACGGTCGGTATGTTACCGACGGTCGGTAAGTTACCGACTCCGAGTATGTTACCGACGGTCGGTAAGTTACCGACGGTCGGTAAGTTACCGACGGTCGGTATGTTACCGACGGTCGGTATGTTACCGACGCTCGGTATGTTACCGACGGTCGGTATGTTACCGACGGTCGGTATGTTACCGACGGTCGGTGTGTTACCGACGGTCGGTGTGTTACCGACGGTCGGTGTGTTACCGACGCTCGGTATGTTACCGACGGTCGGTATGTTACCGACGGTCGGTATGTTACCGACGGTCGGTATGTCACCGACGGTCGGTATGTTACCGACGGTCGGTATGTTACCGACGGTCGGTATGTTACCGACGGTCGGTATGTTACCGACGGTCGGTAAGTTACCGACGGTCGGTATGTTACCGACGGTCGGTATCTTACCGACGGTCGGTAAGTTACCGACGGTCGGTATGTTACCGACGGTCGGTATGTTACCGACGGTCGGTATCTTACCGACGGTCGGTAAGTTACCGACGGTCGGTATGTTACCGACGGTCGGTATGTTACCGACGGTCGGTAAGTTACCGACGGTCGGTATGTTACCGACGGTCGGTATGTTACCGACGGTCGGTAAGTTACCGACTCCGAGTATGTTACCGACGGTCGGTATGTTACCGACGGTCGGTATGTTACCGACGGTCGGTATGTTACCGACGGTCGGTATGTTACCGACGGTCGGTATGTTACCGACGGTCGGTATGTTACCGACGGTCGGTGTGTTACCGACGGTCGGTGTGTTACCGACGGTCGGTATGTTACCGACGGTTGGTATGTTACCGACGGTCGGTAAGTTACCGACGGTCGGTATGTTACCGACGGTCGGTATGTTACCGACGGTCGGTGTGTTACCGACGGTCGGTATGTTACCGACGGTCGGTATGTTACCGACGGTCGGTATGTTACCGACGGTCGGTATGTTACCGACGGTCGGTATGTTACCGACGGTCGGTAAGTTACCGACGGTCGGTATGTTACCGACGGTCGGTATCTTACCGACGGTCGGTAAGTTACCGACGGTCGGTATGTTACCGACGGTCGGTAAGTTACCGACTCCGAGTATGTTACCGACGGTCGGTAAGTTACCGACTCCGAGTATGTTACCGACGGTCGGTATGTTACCGACGGTCGGTATGTTACCGACGGTCGGTATGTTACCGACGGTCGGTATGTTACCGACGGTCGGTATGTTACCGACGGTCGGTGTGTTACCGACGGTCGGTATGTTACCGACGGTCGGTATGTTACCGACGGTCGGTATGTTACCGACGGTCGGTAAGTTACCGACGGTCGGTATGTTACCGACGGTCGGTATGTTACCGACGGTCGGTGTGTTACCGACGGTCGGTATGTTACCGACGGTCGGTATGTTACCGACGGTCGGTAAGTTACCGACGGTCGGTATGTTACCGACGGTTAGTATGTTACCGACGGTCGGTAAGTTATTGACGGTCGGTATGTTACCGACGGTCGGTATGTTACCGACGGTCAGTATGTTACCGACGGTCGGTAAGTTACCGACGGTCGGTATGTTACCGACGGTCGATATGTTACCGACGGTCGGTATGTTATCGACGGTCGGTATGTTACCGACGGTCGGTAAGTTACCGACTGTGAGTATGTTACCGACGGTCCGTATGTTACCGACGGTCGGTAAGTTACCGACGGTCGGTATGTTACCGACGGTCGGTATGTTACCGACGGTCGGTATGTTACCGACGGTCGGTATGTTACCGACGGTCGGTATGTTACCGACGGTCGGTATGTTACCGACGGTCGGTATGTTACCGACTCCGAGTATGTTACCGACGGTCGGTATGTTACCGACGGTCGGTATGTTACCGACGGTCGGTGTGTTACCGACGGTCGGTATGTTACCGACGGTCGGTATGTTACCGACGGTCGGTATTTTACCGACGGTCGGTAAGTTACCGACGGTCGGTGTGTTACCGACGGTCGGTAAGTTACCGACGGTCGGTATGTTACCGACGGTCGGTATGTTACCGACGGTCGGTAAGTTACCGACGGTCGGTAAGTTACCGACGGTCGTTTTGTTACCGACAGTCGGTATGTTACCGACGGTCGGTAAGTTACCGACGGTCGGTAAGTTACCGACGGTCAGTATGTTGCCGACGGTCGGTAAGTTACCGACGGTCGGTATGTTACCGACGGTCGGTATGTTACCGACGGTCGGTAAGTTACCGACGGTCGGTAAGTTACCGACGGTCGTTTTGTTACCGACAGTCGGTATGTTACCGACGGTCGGTAAGTTACCGACGGTCGGTAAGTTACCGACGGTCGGTATGTTACCGACGGTCGGTAGGTTACCGACGGTCGGTAAGTTACCGACGGTCGGTATGTTACCGACGGTCGGTATGTTACCGACGGTCAGTCTGTTACCGACGGTCGGTATGTTACCGACGGTCGGTAAGTTACTGACTCCGAGTATGTTACCGACGGTTGGTATGTTACCGACGGTCGGTATGTTACCGACGGTCGGTATGTTACCGACGGTTGGTAAGTTACCGACGGTCGGTATGTTACCGACGGTCGGTATGTTACCGACGGTCGGTATGTTACCGACGGTCGGTAAGTTACCGACTCCGAGTATGTTACCGACGGTCGGTATGTTACCGACGGTCGGTATGTTACCGACGGTCGGTATGTTACCGACGGTCGGTATGTTACCGACGGTCGGTATGTTACCGACGGTCGGTAAGTTACCGACGGTCGGTATGTTACCGACGGTCGGTATGTTACCGACGGTCGGTAAGTTACCGACGGTTAGTATGTTACCGACGGTCGGTAAGTTATTGACGGTCGGTATGTTACCGACGGTCGGTATGTTACCGACGGTCGGTATGTTACCGACAGTCAGTATGTTACCGACGGTCGGTAAGTTACCGACGGTCGGTATGTTACCGACGGTCGATATGTTACCGACGGTCGGTATGTTATCGACGGTCGGTATGTTACCCACGGTCGGTAAGTTACCGACTGTGAGTATGTTACCGACGGTCCGTATGTTACCGACGGTCGGTAAGTTACCGACGGTCGGTATGTTACCGACGGTCGGTATGTTACCGACGGTCGGTATGTTACCGACGGTCGGTATGTTACCGACGGTCGGTATGTTACCGACGGTCGGTGTGTTACCGACGGTCGGTGTGTTACCGACGGTCGGTATGTTACCGACGGTCGGTATGTTACCGACGGTCGGTATGTTACCGACGGTCGGTATGTCACCGACGGTCGGTATGTTACCGACGGTCGGTATGTTACCGACGGTCGGTATGTTACCGACGGTCGGTAAGTTACCGACGGTCGGTATGTTACCGACGGTCGGTATCTTACCGACGGTCGGTAAGTTACCGACGGTCGGTATGTTACCGACGGTCGGTATGTTACCGACGGTCGGTAAGTTACCGACGGTCGGTATGTTACCTACGGTCGGTATGTTACCGACGGTCGGTAAGTTACCGACTCCGAGTATGTTACCGACGGTCGGTATGTTACCGACGGTCGGTATGTTACCGACGGTCGGTATGTTACCGACGGTCGGTATGTTACCGACGGTCGGTATGTTACCGACGGTCGGTGTGTTACCGACGGTCGGTATGTTACCGACGGTCGGTATGTTACCGACGGTCGGTAAGTTACCGACGGTCGGTATGTTACCGACGGTCAGTATGTTACCGACGGTCGGTAAGTTACCGACGGTCGGTATGTGACCGACGGTCGGTATGTTACCGACGTTTCGTATGTTACCGACGGTCGGTATGTTACCGACGGTCGGTATGTTACCGACGGTCGGTATGTTACCGACGGTCGGTAAGTTACCGACTCCGAGTATGTTACCGACGGTCGGTATGTTACCGACGGTCGGTAAGTTACCGACGGTCGGTATGTTACCGACGGTCGGTATGTTACCGACGGTCGGTATGTTACCGACGGTCGGTATGTTACCGACGGTCGGTATGTTACCGACGGTCGGTGTGTTACCGACGGTCGGTATGTTACCGACGGTCGGTATGTTACCGACGGTCGGTAAGTTACCGACGGTCGGTATGTTACCGACGGTCAGTATGTTACCGACGGTCGGTAAGTTACCGACGGTCGGTATGTGACCGACGGTCGGTATGTTACCGACGTTTCGTATGTTACCGACGGTCGGTATGTTACCGACGGTCGGTATGTTACCGACGGTCGGTATGTTACCGACGGTCGGTATGTTACCGACGGTCGGTATGTTACCGACGGTCGGTATGTTACCGACGGTCGGTGTGTTACCGACGGTCGGTATGTTACCGACGGTCGGTATGTTACCGACGGTCGGTAAGTTACCGACGGTCGGTATGTTACCGACGGTCAGTATGTTACCGACGGTCGGTAAGTTACCGACGGTCGGTATGTGACCGACGGTCGGTATGTTACCGACGTTTCGTATGTTACCGACGGTCGGTATGTTACCGACGGTCGGTATGTTACCGACGGTCGGTATGTTACCGACGGTCGGTATGTTACCGACGGTCGGTAAGTTACCGACTCCGAGTATGTTACCGACGGTCGGTATGTTACCGACGGTCGGTATGTTACCGACGGTCGGTATGTTACCGACTCCGAGTATGTTACCGACGGTCGGTATGTTACCGACGGTCGGTATGTTACCGACGGTCGGTGTGTTACCGACGGTCGGTATGTTACCGACGGTCGGTATGTTACCGACGGTCGGTATTTTACCGACGGTCGGTAAGTTACCGACGGTCGGTGTGTTACCGACGGTCGGTAAGTTACCGACGGTCGGTATGTTACCGACAGTCCGTATGTTACCGACGGTCGCTAAGTTACCGACGGTCGGTATGTTACCGGCGGTCGGTATGTGACCGACGGTCGGTAAGTTACCGACGGTCGGTATGTTACCGACGGTCGGTATGTTACCGACAGTCGGTAAGTTACCGACGGTCGGTATGTTACCGACGGTCGGTATGTTACCGACGGTCGGTAAGTTACCGACGGTCGGTATGTTACCGACGGTCGGTATGTTACCGACTCCGAGTATGTTACCGACGGTCGGTATGTTACCGACGGTCGGTATGTTACCGACGGTCGGTAAGTTACCGACGGTCGGTAAGTTACCGACTCCGAGTATGTTACCGACGGTCGGTATGTTACCGACGGTCGGTATGTTACCGACGGTCGGTATCTTACCGACGGTCGGTATGTTACCGACGGTCGGTAAGTTACCGACGGTCAGTATGTTGCCGACGGTCGGTAAGTTACCGACGGTCGGTATGTTACCGACGGTCGGTATGTTACCGACGGTCGGTAAGTTACCGACGGTCGGTAAGTTACCGACGGTCGTTTTGTTACCGACAGTCGGTATGTTACCGACGGTCGGTAAGTTACCGACGGTCGGTAAGTTACCGACGGTCAGTATGTTGCCGACGGTCGGTAAGTTACCGACGGTCGGTATGTTACCGACGGTCGGTATGTTACCGACGGTCGGTAAGTTACCGACGGTCGGTAAGTTACCGACAGTCGGTATGTTACCGACGGTCGGTAAGTTACCGACGGTCGGTAAGTTACCGACGGTCGGTATGTTACCGACGGTCGGTAGGTTACCGACGGTCGGTAAGTTACCGACGGTCGGTATGTTACCGACGGTCGGTATGTTACCGACGGTCAGTCTGTTACCGACGGTCGGTATGTTACCGACGGTCGGTAAGTTACTGACTCCGAGTATGTTACCGACGGTTGGTATGTTACCGACGGTCGGTATGTTACCGACGGTCGGTATGTTACCGACGGTTGGTAAGTTACCGACGGTCGGTATGTTACCGACGGTCGGTATGTTACCGACGGTCGGTATGTTACCGACGGTCGGTAAGTTACCGACTCCGAGTATGTTACCGACGGTCGGTATGTTACCGACGGTCGGTATGTTACCGACGGTCGGTATGTTACCGACGGTCGGTATGTTACCGACGGTCGGTATGTTACCGACGGTCGGTAAGTTACCGACGGTCGGTATGTTACCGACGGTCGGTATGTTACCGACGGTCGGTAAGTTACCGACGGTTAGTATGTTACCGACGGTCGGTAAGTTATTGACGGTCGGTATGTTACCGACGGTCGGTATGTTACCGACGGTCGGTATGTTACCGACAGTCAGTATGTTACCGACGGTCGGTAAGTTACCGACGGTCGGTATGTTACCGACGGTCGATATGTTACCGACGGTCGGTATGTTATCGACGGTCGGTATGTTACCCACGGTCGGTAAGTTACCGACTGTGAGTATGTTACCGACGGTCCGTATGTTACCGACGGTCGGTAAGTTACCGACGGTCGGTATGTTACCGACGGTCGGTATGTTACCGACGGTCGGTATGTTACCGACGGTCGGTATGTTACCGACGGTCGGTATGTTACCGACGGTCGGTGTGTTACCGACGGTCGGTGTGTTACCGACGGTCGGTATGTTACCGACGGTCGGTATGTTACCGACGGTCGGTATGTTACCGACGGTCGGTATGTCACCGACGGTCGGTATGTTACCGACGGTCGGTATGTTACCGACGGTCGGTATGTTACCGACGGTCGGTAAGTTACCGACGGTCGGTATGTTACCGACGGTCGGTATCTTACCGACGGTCGGTAAGTTACCGACGGTCGGTATGTTACCGACGGTCGGTATGTTACCGACGGTCGGTAAGTTACCGACGGTCGGTATGTTACCTACGGTCGGTATGTTACCGACGGTCGGTAAGTTACCGACTCCGAGTATGTTACCGACGGTCGGTATGTTACCGACGGTCGGTATGTTACCGACGGTCGGTATGTTACCGACGGTCGGTATGTTACCGACGGTCGGTATGTTACCGACGGTCGGTGTGTTACCGACGGTCGGTATGTTACTGACGGTCGGTATGTTACCGACGGTCGGTAAGTTACCGACGGTCGGTATGTTACCGACGGTCAGTATGTTACCGACGGTCGGTAAGTTACCGACGGTCGGTATGTGACCGACGGTCGGTATGTTACCGACGTTTCGTATGTTACCGACGGTCGGTATGTTACCGACGGTCGGTATGTTACCGACGGTCGGTATGTTACCGACGGTCGGTAAGTTACCGACTCCGAGTATGTTACCGACGGTCGGTATGTTACCGATGGTCGGTATGTTACCGACGGTCGGTAAGTTACCGACGGTCGGTATGTTACCGACGGTCGGTATGTTACCGACGGTCGGTAAGTTACCGACGGTTAGTATGTTACCGACGGTCGGTAAGTTATTGACGGTCGATATGTTACCGACGGTCGGTATGTTACCGACGGTCAGTATGTTACCGACGGTCGGTAAGTTACCGACGGTCGGTATGTTACCGACGGTCGATATGTTACCGACGGTCGGTATGTTATCGACGGTCGGTATGTTACCGACGGTCGGTAAGTTACCGACTGTGAGTATGTTACCGACGGTCCGTATGTTACCGACGGTCGGTAAGTTACCGACGGTCGGTATGTTACCGACGGTCGGTATGTTACCGACGGTCGGTATGTTACCGACGGTCGGTATGTCACCGACGGTCGGTATGTCACTGACGGTCGGTATGTTACCGACGGTCGGTATGTCACCGACGGTCGGTATGTCACCGACGGTCGGTATGTTATCGACCGTCAGTATGTTACCGACGGTCGGTATGTCACCGACGGTCGGTATGTTACCGACGGTCGGTATGTTACCGACGGTCGGTATGTCACCGACGGTCGGTATGTTATCGACCGTCAGTATGTTACCGACGGTCGGTATGTCACCGACGGTCGGTATGTTACCGACGGTCGGTATGTTACCGACGGTCGGTATGTTACCGACGGTCGGTATGTTACCGACGGTGGGTATGTTATTGACGGTCGGTATGTTACCGACGGTCGGTATGTTACCGACGATCGGTATGTCACCGACGGTCGGTATGTTATCGACGTTCGGTATGTTACCGACAGTCGGTGAGTTACCGACGGTCGGTATGTAACCGACGGTCGGTATGTTACCGACGGTCGGTATGCTACCGACGGTCATTATGTTATTGACGGTCAGTATGATACCGACGGTCGGTATGTTACCGACGGTCGGTGTGTTACCGACGGTCGGTGTGTTACCGACGGTCGGTGTGTTACCGACGGTCGGTATGTTACCGACGTTCGGTATGTTACCGACGGTCGGTGAGTTACCGACGGTCGGTATGTTACCGACGGTAGGTATGCTACCGACGGTCATTATGTTATTGACGGTCGGTATGTTACCGACGGTCGGTATGTTACCGACGGTCGGTAAGTTACCGACGGTCGGTATGTTACCGACGGTCAGTATGTTACCGACGGTCGGTAAGTTACCGACGGTCGGTATGTGACCGACGGTCGGTATGTTACCGACGTTTTGTATGTTACCGACGGTCGGTATGTTACCGACGGTCGGTATGTTACCGACGGTCGGTAAGTTACCGACTCCGAGTATGTTACCGACGGTCGGTATGTTACCGACGGTCGGTATGTTACCGACGGTCGGTAAGTTACCGACTCCGAGTATGTTACCGACGGTCGGTATGTTACCGACGGTCGGTATGTTACCGACGGTCGGTAAGTTACCGACGGTCGGTATGTTACCGACGGTCAGTATGTTACCGACGGTCGGTAAGTTACCGACGGTTAGTATGTTACCGACGGTCGGTAAGGTCTTGACGGTCGGTATGTTACCGACGGTCGGTATGTTACCGACGGTCAGTATGTTACCGACGGTCGGTAAGTTACCGACGGTCGGTATGGTACCGACGGTCGATATGTTACCGACGGTCGGTATGTTATCGACGGTCGGTATGTTACCGACGGTCGGTAAGTTACCGACTGTGAGTATGTTACCGACGGTCCGTATGTTACCGACGGTCGGTAAGTTACCGACGGTCGGTATGTTACCGACGGTCGGTATGTTACCGACGGTCGGTATGTTACCGACGGTCGGTATGTTACCGACGGTCGGTATGTTACCGACGGTCGGTATGTTACCGACGGTCGGTATGTTACCGACGGTCGGTGTGTTACCGACGGTCGGTGTGTTACCGACGGTCGGTATGTTACCGACGGTCGGTATGTTACTGACGGTCGGTAAGTTACCGACTCCGAGTATGTTACCGACGGTCGGTATGTTACCGACGGTCGGTAAGTTACCGACGGTCGGTATGTTACCGACGGTCGGTATCTTACCGACGGTCGGTAAGTTACGGACGGTCGGTATGTTACCGACGGTCGGTATGTCACCGACGGTCGGTATGTTACCGACGGTCGGTATGTTACCGACGGTCGGTAAGTTACCGACTCCGAGTATGTTACCGACGGTCGGTAAGTTACCGACGGTCGGTAAGTTACCGACGGTCGGAAAGTTACCGACGGTCGGTATGTTACCGACGGTCGGTATGTTACCGACGCTCGGTATGTTACCGACGGTCGGTATGTTACCGACGGTCGGTATGTTACCGACGGTCGGTGTGTTACCGACGGTCGGTGTGTTACCGACGGTCGGTGTGTTACCGACGCTCGGTATGTTACCGACGGTCGGTATGTTACCGACGGTCGGTATGTTACCGACGGTCGGTATGTCACCGACGGTCGGTATGTTACCGACGGTCGGTATGTTACCGACGGTCGGTATGTTACCGACGGTCGGTAAGTTACCGACGGTCGGTATGTTACCGACGGTCGGTATCTTACCGACGGTCGGTAAGTTACCGACGGTCGGTATGTTACCGACGGTCGGTATGTTACCGACGGTCGGTAAGTTACCGACGGTCGGTATGTTACCGACGGTCGGTATGTTTCCGACGGTCGGTAAGTTACCGACGGTCGGTATGTTACCGACGGTCGGTATGTTACCGACGGTCGGTATGTTACCGACGGTCGGTATGTTACCGACGGTCGGTATGTTACCGACGGTCGGTATGTTACCGACGGTCGGTATGTTACCGACGGTCGGTATGTTACCGACGGTCGGTATGTTACCGACGGTCGGTATGTTACCGACGGTCGGTATGTTACCGACGGTCGGTGAGTTACCGACGGTCGGTATGTTACCGACGGTCGGTATGTTACCGTCGGTATGTTACCGACGGTCGGTATGTTACCGACGGTCGGTATGTTACCGACGGTCGGTATGTTACCGACGGTCGGTATGTTACCGGCGGTCGGTATGTTACCGACGGTCGGTATGTTACCGACGGTCGGTATGTTACCGACGGTCGGTGTGTTACCGACGGTCGGTATGTTACCGACGGTCGGTAAGTTACCGACGGTCGGTATGTTACCGACGGTCGGTATGTTACCGACGGTCGGTAAGTTACCGACGGTCGGCATGTTACCGACGGTCGGTATGTTACCGACGGTCGGTATGTTACCGTCGCTCGGTATGTTACCGACGGTCGGTATGTTACCGACGGTCGGTATGTTACCGACGCTCGGTATGTTACCGACGGTCGGTATGTTACCGACGGTCGGTATGTTACCGACGGTCGGTGTGTTACCGACGGTCGGTATGTTACCGACGGTCGGTGTGTTACCGACGCTCGGTATGTTACCGACGGTCGGTATGTTACCGACGGTCGGTATGTCACCGACGGTCGGTATGTTACCGACGGTCGGTATGTTACCGACGGTCGGTATGTTACCGACGGTCGGTAAGTTACCGACGGTCGGTATGTTACCGACGGTCGGTATCTTACCGACGGTCGGTAAGTTACCGACGGTCGGTATGTTACCGACGGTCGGTATGTTACCGACGGTCGGTAAGTTACCGACGGTCGGTATGTTACCGACGGTCGGTATGTTACCGACGGTCGGTAAGTTACCGACTCCGAGTATGTTACCGACGGTCGGTAAGTTACCGACTCCGAGTATGTTACCGACGGTCGGTATGTTACCGACGGTCGGTATGTTACCGACGGTCGGTATGTTACCGACGGTCGGTATGTTACCGACGGTCGGTATGTTACCGACGGTCGGTATGTTACCGACGGTCGGTATGTTACCGACGGTCGGTGTGTTACCGACGGTCGGTATGTTACCGACGGTCGGTATGTTACCGACGGTCGGTATGTTACCGACGGTCGGTAAGTTACCGACGGTCGGTATGTTACCGACGGTCGGTATGTTACCGACGGTCGGTGTGTTACCGACGGTCGGTATGTTACCGACGGTCGGTATGTTACCGACGGTCGGTAAGTTACCGACGGTCGGTATGTTACCGACGGTTAGTATGTTACCGACGGTCGGTAAGTTATTGACGGTCGGTATGTTACCGACGGTCGGTATGTTACCGACGGTCAGTATGTTACCGACGGTCGGTAAGTTACCGACGGTCGGTATGTTACCGACGGTCGATATGTTACCGACGGTCGGTATGTTATCGACGGTCGGTATGTTACCGACGGTCGGTAAGTTACCGACTGTGAGTATGTTACCGACGGTCCGTATGTTACCGACGGTCGGTAAGTTACCGACGGTCGGTATGTTACCGACGGTCGGTATGTTACCGACGGTCGGTATGTTACCGACGGTCGGTATGTTACCGACGGTCGGTATGTTACCGACGGTCGGTATGTTACCGACTCCGAGTATGTTACCGACGGTCGGTATGTTACCGACGGTCGGTATGTTACCGACGGTCGGTGTGTTACCGACGGTCGGTATGTTACCGACGGTCGGTATGTTACCGACGGTCGGTATTTTACCGACGGTCGGTAAGTTACCGACGGTCGGTGTGTTACCGACGGTCGGTAAGTTACCGACGGTCGGTATGTTACCGACAGTCCGTATGTTACCGACGGTCGCTAAGTTACCGACGGTCGGTATGTTACCGGCGGTCGGTATGTGACCGACGGTCGGTAAGTTACCGACGGTCGGTATGTTACCGACGGTCGGTATGTTACCGACAGTCGGTAAGTTACCGACGGTCGGTATGTTACCGACGGTCGGTATGTTACCGACGGTCGGTAAGTTACCGACGGTCGGTAAGTTACCGACGGTCGGTATGTTACCGACTCCGAGTATGTTACCGACGGTCGGTATGTTACCGACGGTCGGTATGTTACCGACGGTCGGTAAGTTACCGACGGTCGGTAAGTTACCGACTCCGAGTATGTTACCGACGGTCGGTATGTTACCGACGGTCGGTATGTTACCGACGGTCGGTATCTTACCGACGGTCGGTATGTTACCGACGGTCGGTAAGTTACCGACGGTCAGTATGTTGCCGACGGTCGGTAAGTTACCGACGGTCGGTATGTTACCGACGGTCGGTATGTTACCGACGGTCGGTAAGTTACCGACGGTCGGTAAGTTACCGACGGTCGTTTTGTTACCGACAGTCGGTATGTTACCGACGGTCGGTAAGTTACCGACGGTCGGTAAGTTACCGACGGTCAGTATGTTGCCGACGGTCGGTAAGTTACCGACGGTCGGTATGTTACCGACGGTCGGTATGTTACCGACGGTCGGTAAGTTACCGACGGTCGGTAAGTTACCGACGGTCGTTTTGTTACCGACAGTCGGTATGTTACCGACGGTCGGTAAGTTACCGACGGTCGGTAAGTTACCGACGGTCGGTATGTTACCGACGGTCGGTAGGTTACCGACGGTCGGTAAGTTACCGACGGTCGGTATGTTACCGACGGTCGGTATGTTACCGACGGTCAGTCTGTTACCGACGGTCGGTATGTTACCGACGGTCGGTAAGTTACTGACTCCGAGTATGTTACCGACGGTTGGTATGTTACCGACGGTCGGTATGTTACCGACGGTCGGTATGTTACCGACGGTTGGTAAGTTACCGACGGTCGGTATGTTACCGACGGTCGGTAAGTTACCGACTCCGAGTATGTTACCGACGGTCGGTATGTTACCGACGGTCGGTATGTTACCGACGGTCGGTAAGTTACCGACTCCGAGTATGTTACCGACGGTCGGTATGTTACCGACGGTCGGTATGTTACCGACGGTCGGTAAGTTACCGACGGTCGGTATGTTACCGACGGTCAGTATGTTACCGACGGTCGGTAAGTTACCGACGGTTAGTATGTTACCGACGGTCGGTAAGGTCTTGACGGTCGGTATGTTACCGACGGTCGGTATGTTACCGACGGTCAGTATGTTACCGACGGTCGGTAAGTTACCGACGGTCGGTATGGTACCGACGGTCGATATGTTACCGACGGTCGGTATGTTATCGACGGTCGGTATGTTACCGACGGTCGGTAAGTTACCGACTGTGAGTATGTTACCGACGGTCCGTATGTTACCGACGGTCGGTAAGTTACCGACGGTCGGTATGTTACCGACGGTCGGTATGTTACCGACGGTCGGTATGTTACCGACGGTCGGTATGTTACCGACGGTCGGTATGTTACCGACGGTCAATATGTTACCGACGGTCGGTATGTTACCGACGGTCGGTGTGTTACCGACGGTCGGTGTGTTACCGACGGTCGGTATGTTACCGACGGTCGGTATGTTACCGACGGTCGGTAAGTTACCGACTCCGAGTATGTTACCGACGGTCGGTATGTTACCGACGGTCGGTAAGTTACCGACGGTCGGTATGTTACCGACGGTCGGTATCTTACCGACGGTCGGTAAGTTACGGACGGTCGGTATGTTACCGACGGTCGGTATGTCACCGACGGTCGGTATGTTACCGACGGTCGGTATGTTACCGACGGTCGGTAAGTTACCGACTCCGAGTATGTTACCGACGGTCGGTAAGTTACCGACGGTCGGTAAGTTACCGACGGTCGGAAAGTTACCGACGGTCGGTATGTTACCGACGGTCGGTATGTTACCGACGCTCGGTATGTTACCGACGGTCGGTATGTTACCGACGGTCGGTATGTTACCGACGGTCGGTGTGTTACCGACGGTCGGTGTGTTACCGACGGTCGGTGTGTTACCGACGCTCGGTATGTTACCGACGGTCGGTATGTTACCGACGGTCGGTATGTTACCGACGGTCGGTATGTCACCGACGGTCGGTATGTTACCGACGGTCGGTATGTTACCGACGGTCGGTATGTTACCGACGGTCGGTAAGTTACCGACGGTCGGTATGTTACCGACGGTCGGTATCTTACCGACGGTCGGTAAGTTACCGACGGTCGGTATGTTACCGACGGTCGGTATGTTACCGACGGTCGGTAAGTTACCGACGGTCGGTATGTTACCGACGGTCGGTAAGTTACCGACGGTCAGTATGTTACCGACGGTCGGTATGTTACCGACGGTCGGTATGTTACCGACGGTCGGTATGTTACCGACGGTCGGTATGTTACCGACGGTCGGTATGTTACCGACGGTCGGTATGTTACCGACGGTCGGTATGTTACCGACGGTCGGTATGTTACCGACGGTCGGTATGTTACCGACGGTCGGTGAGTTACCGACGGTCGGTATGTTACCGACGGTCGGTATGTTACCGTCGGTATGTTACCGACGGTCGGTATGTTACCGACGGTCGGTATGTTACCGACGGTCGGTATGTTACCGACGGTCGGTATGTTACCGACGGTCGGTATGTTACCGGCGGTCGGTATGTTACCGACGGTCGGTATGTTACCGACGGTCGGTATGTTACCGACTCCGAGTATGTTACCGACGGTCGGTATGTTACCGACGGTCGGTATGTTACCGACGGTCGGTGTGTTACCGACGGTCGGTATGTTACCGACGGTCGGTATGTTACCGACGGTCGGTATTTTACCGACGGTCGGTAAGTTACCGACGGTCGGTGTGTTACCGACGGTCGGTAAGTTACCGACGGTCGGTATGTTACCGACAGTCCGTATGTTACCGACGGTCGCTAAGTTACCGACGGTCGGTATGTTACCGGCGGTCGGTATGTGACCGACGGTCGGTAAGTTACCGACGGTCGGTATGTTACCGACGGTCGGTATGTTACCGACAGTCGGTAAGTTACCGACGGTCGGTATGTTACCGACGGTCGGTATGTTACCGACGGTCGGTAAGTTACCGACGGTCGGTATGTTACCGACGGTCGGTATGTTACCGACTCCGAGTATGTTACCGACGGTCGGTATGTTACCGACGGTCGGTATGTTACCGACGGTCGGTAAGTTACCGACGGTCGGTAAGTTACCGACTCCGAGTATGTTACCGACGGTCGGTATGTTACCGACGGTCGGTATGTTACCGACGGTCGGTATCTTACCGACGGTCGGTATGTTACCGACGGTCGGTAAGTTACCGACGGTCAGTATGTTGCCGACGGTCGGTAAGTTACCGACGGTCGGTATGTTACCGACGGTCGGTATGTTACCGACGGTCGGTAAGTTACCGACGGTCGGTAAGTTACCGACGGTCGTTTTGTTACCGACAGTCGGTATGTTACCGACGGTCGGTAAGTTACCGACGGTCGGTAAGTTACCGACGGTCAGTATGTTGCCGACGGTCGGTAAGTTACCGACGGTCGGTATGTTACCGACGGTCGGTATGTTACCGACGGTCGGTAAGTTACCGACGGTCGGTAAGTTACCGACGGTCGTTTTGTTACCGACAGTCGGTATGTTACCGACGGTCGGTAAGTTACCGACGGTCGGTAAGTTACCGACGGTCGGTATGTTACCGACGGTCGGTAGGTTACCGACGGTCGGTAAGTTACCGACGGTCGGTATGTTACCGACGGTCGGTATGTTACCGACGGTCAGTCTGTTACCGACGGTCGGTATGTTACCGACGGTCGGTAAGTTACTGACTCCGAGTATGTTACCGACGGTTGGTATGTTACCGACGGTCGGTATGTTACCGACGGTCGGTATGTTACCGACGGTTGGTAAGTTACCGACGGTCGGTATGTTACCGACGGTCGGTATGTTACCGACGGTCGGTATGTTACCGACGGTCGGTAAGTTACCGACTCCGAGTATGTTACCGACGGTCGGTATGTTACCGACGGTCGGTATGTTACCGACGGTCGGTATGTTACCGACGGTCGGTATGTTACCGACGGTCGGTATGTTACCGACGGTCGGTAAGTTACCGACGGTCGGTATGTTACCGACGGTCGGTAAGTTACCGACGGTCGGTATGTTACCGACGGTCAGTATGTTACCGACGGTCGGTAAGTTACCGACGGTCGGTATGTGACCGACGGTCGGTATGTTACCGACGTTTCGTATGTTACCGACGGTCGGTATGTTACCGACGGTCGGTATGTTACCGACGGTCGGTATGTTACCGACGGTCGGTATGTTACCGACGGTCGGTATGTTACCGACGGTCGGTATGTTACCGACGGTCGGTGTGTTACCGACGGTCGGTATGTTACCGACGGTCGGTATGTTACCGACGGTCGGTAAGTTACCGACGGTCGGTATGTTACCGACGGTCAGTATGTTACCGACGGTCGGTAAGTTACCGACGGTCGGTATGTGACCGACGGTCGGTATGTTACCGACGTTTCGTATGTTACCGACGGTCGGTATGTTACCGACGGTCGGTATGTTACCGACGGTCGGTATGTTACCGACGGTCGGTAAGTTACCGACTCCGAGTATGTTACCGACGGTCGGTATGTTACCGACGGTCGGTATGTTACCGACGGTCGGTATGTTACCGACTCCGAGTATGTTACCGACGGTCGGTATGTTACCGACGGTCGGTATGTTACCGACGGTCGGTGTGTTACCGACGGTCGGTATGTTACCGACGGTCGGTATGTTACCGACGGTCGGTATTTTACCGACGGTCGGTAAGTTACCGACGGTCGGTGTGTTACCGACGGTCGGTAAGTTACCGACGGTCGGTATGTTACCGACAGTCCGTATGTTACCGACGGTCGCTAAGTTACCGACGGTCGGTATGTTACCGGCGGTCGGTATGTGACCGACGGTCGGTAAGTTACCGACGGTCGGTATGTTACCGACGGTCGGTATGTTACCGACAGTCGGTAAGTTACCGACGGTCGGTATGTTACCGACGGTCGGTATGTTACCGACGGTCGGTAAGTTACCGACGGTCGGTATGTTACCGACTCCGAGTATGTTACCGACGGTCGGTATGTTACCGACGGTCGGTATGTTACCGACGGTCGGTAAGTTACCGACGGTCGGTAAGTTACCGACTCCGAGTATGTTACCGACGGTCGGTATGTTACCGACGGTCGGTATGTTACCGACGGTCGGTATCTTACCGACGGTCGGTATGTTACCGACGGTCGGTAAGTTACCGACGGTCAGTATGTTGCCGACGGTCGGTAAGTTACCGACGGTCGGTATGTTACCGACGGTCGGTATGTTACCGACGGTCGGTAAGTTACCGACGGTCGGTAAGTTACCGACGGTCGTTTTGTTACCGACAGTCGGTATGTTACCGACGGTCGGTAAGTTACCGACGGTCGGTAAGTTACCGACGGTCAGTATGTTGCCGACGGTCGGTAAGTTACCGACGGTCGGTATGTTACCGACGGTCGGTATGTTACCGACGGTCGGTAAGTTACCGACGGTCGGTAAGTTACCGACGGTCGTTTTGTTACCGACAGTCGGTATGTTACCGACGGTCGGTAAGTTACCGACGGTCGGTAAGTTACCGACGGTCGGTATGTTACCGACGGTCGGTAGGTTACCGACGGTCGGTAAGTTACCGACGGTCGGTATGTTACCGACGGTCGGTATGTTACCGACGGTCAGTCTGTTACCGACGGTCGGTATGTTACCGACGGTCGGTAAGTTACTGACTCCGAGTATGTTACCGACGGTTGGTATGTTACCGACGGTCGGTATGTTACCGACGGTCGGTATGTTACCGACGGTTGGTAAGTTACCGACGGTCGGTATGTTACCGACGGTCGGTATGTTACCGACGGTCGGTATGTTACCGACGGTCGGTATGTTACCGACGGTCGGTAAGTTACCGACTCCGAGTATGTTACCGACGGTCGGTATGTTACCGACGGTCGGTATGTTACCGACGGTCGGTATGTTACCGACGGTCGGTATGTTACCGACGGTCGGTATGTTACCGACGGTCGGTAAGTTACCGACGGTCGGTATGTTACCGACGGTCGGTATGTTACCGACGGTCGGTATGTTACCGACGGTCGGTAAGTTACCGACGGTTAGTATGTTACCGACGGTCGGTAAGTTATTGACGGTCGGTATGTTACCGACGGTCGGTATGTTACCGACGGTCGGTATGTTACCGACAGTCAGTATGTTACCGACGGTCGGTAAGTTACCGACGGTCGGTATGTTACCGACGGTCGATATGTTACCGACGGTCGGTATGTTATCGACGGTCGGTATGTTACCCACGGTCGGTAAGTTACCGACTGTGAGTATGTTACCGACGGTCCGTATGTTACCGACGGTCGGTAAGTTACCGACGGTCGGTATGTTACCGACGGTCGGTATGTTACCGACGGTCGGTATGTTACCGACGGTCGGTATGTTACCGACGGTCGGTATGTTACCGACGGTCGGTGTGTTACCGACGGTCGGTGTGTTACCGACGGTCGGTATGTTACCGACGGTCGGTATGTTACCGACGGTCGGTATGTTACCGACGGTCGGTATGTCACCGACGGTCGGTATGTTACCGACGGTCGGTATGTTACCGACGGTCGGTATGTTACCGACGGTCGGTAAGTTACCGACGGTCGGTATGTTACCGACGGTCGGTATCTTACCGACGGTCGGTAAGTTACCGACGGTCGGTATGTTACCGACGGTCGGTATGTTACCGACGGTCGGTAAGTTACCGACGGTCGGTATGTTACCTACGGTCGGTATGTTACCGACGGTCGGTAAGTTACCGACTCCGAGTATGTTACCGACGGTCGGTATGTTACCGACGGTCGGTATGTTACCGACGGTCGGTATGTTACCGACGGTCGGTATGTTACCGACGGTCGGTATGTTACCGACGGTCGGTGTGTTACCGACGGTCGGTATGTTACTGACGGTCGGTATGTTACCGACGGTCGGTAAGTTACCGACGGTCGGTATGTTACCGACGGTCAGTATGTTACCGACGGTCGGTAAGTTACCGACGGTCGGTATGTGACCGACGGTCGGTATGTTACCGACGTTTCGTATGTTACCGACGGTCGGTATGTTACCGACGGTCGGTATGTTACCGACGGTCGGTATGTTACCGACGGTCGGTAAGTTACCGACTCCGAGTATGTTACCGACGGTCGGTATGTTACCGACGGTCGGTATGTTACCGACGGTCGGTAAGTTACCGACGGTCGGTATGTTACCGACGGTCGGTATGTTACCGACGGTCGGTAAGTTACCGACGGTTAGTATGTTACCGACGGTCGGTAAGTTATTGACGGTCGATATGTTACCGACGGTCGGTATGTTACCGACGGTCAGTATGTTACCGACGGTCGGTAAGTTACCGACGGTCGGTATGTTACCGACGGTCGATATGTTACCGACGGTCGGTATGTTATCGACGGTCGGTATGTTACCGACGGTCGGTAAGTTACCGACTGTGAGTATGTTACCGACGGTCCGTATGTTACCGACGGTCGGTAAGTTACCGACGGTCGGTATGTTACCGACGGTCGGTATGTTACCGACGGTCGGTATGTTACCGACGGTCGGTATGTTACCGACGGTCGGTATGTTACCGACGGTCGGTGTGTTACCGACGGTCGGTGTGTTACCGACGGTCGGTATGTTACCGACGGTCGGTATGTTACCGACGGTCGGTAAGTTACCGACTCCGAGTATGTTACCGACGGTCGGTATGTTACCGACGGTCGGTAAGTTACCGACGGTCGGTATGTTACCGACGGTCGGTATCTTACCGACGGTCGGTAAGTTACGGACGGTCGGTATGTTACCGACGGTCGGTATGTTACCGACGGTCGGTATGTTACCGACGGTCGGTATGTTACCGACGGTCGGTAAGTTACCGACTCCGAGTATGTTACCGACGGTCGGTAAGTTACCGACGGTCGGTAAGTTACCGACGGTCGGTATGTTACCGACGGTCGGTATGTTACCGACGCTCGGTATGTTACCGACGGTCGGTATGTTACCGACGGTCGGTATGTTACCGACGGTCGGTGTGTTACCGACGGTCGGTGTGTTACCGACGGTCGGTGTGTTACCGACGCTCGGTATGTTACCGACGGTCGGTATGTTACCGACGGTCAGTATGTTACCGACGGTCGGTATGTCACCGACGGTCGGTATGTTACCGACGGTCGGTATGTTACCGACGGTCGGTATGTTACCGACGGTCGGTATGTTACCGACGGTCGGTAAGTTACCGACGGTCGGTATGTTACCGACGGTCGGTATCTTACCGACGGTCGGTAAGTTACCGACGGTCGGTATGTTACCGACGGTCGGTATGTTACCGACGGTCGGTATCTTACCGACGGTCGGTAAGTTACCGACGGTCGGTATGTTACCGACGGTCGGTATGTTACCGACGGTCGGTAAGTTACCGACGGTCGGTATGTTACCGACGGTCGGTATGTTACCGACGGTCGGTATGTTACCGACGGTCGGTATGTTACCGACGGTCGGTATGTTACCGACGGTCGGTATGTTACCGACGGTCGGTATGTTACCGACGGTCGGTATGTTACCGACGGTCGGTATGTTACCGACGGTCGGTATGTTACCGACGGTCGGTATGTTACCGACGGTCGGTGTGTTACCGACGGTCGGTGTGTTACCGACGGTCGGTATGTTACCGACGGTTGGTATGTTACCGACGGTCGGTAAGTTACCGACGGTCGGTATGTTACCGACGGTCGGTATGTTACCGACGGTCGGTGTGTTACCGACGGTCGGTATGTTACCGACGGTCGGTATGTTACCGACGGTCGGTAAGTTACCGACGGTCGGTATGTTACCGACGGTTAGTATGTTACCGACGGTCGGTAAGTTATTGACGGTCGGTATGTTACCGACGGTCGGTATGTTACCGACGGTCAGTATGTTACCGACGGTCGGTAAGTTACCGACGGTCGGTATGTTACCGACGGTCGATATGTTACCGACGGTCGGTATGTTATCGACGGTCGGTATGTTACCGACGGTCGGTAAGTTACCGACTGTGAGTATGTTACCGACGGTCCGTATGTTACCGACGGTCGGTAAGTTACCGACGGTCGGTATGTTACCGACGGTCGGTATGTTACCGACGGTCGGTATGTTACCGACGGTCGGTATGTTACCGACGGTCGGTATGTTACCGACGGTCGGTATGTTACCGACGGTCGGTATGTTACCGACGGTCGGTATGTTACCGACGGTCGGTATGTTACCGACGGTCGGTATGTTACCGACGGTCGGTAAGTTACCGACGGTCGGTATGTTACCGACGGTCAGTATGTTACCGACGGTCGGTAAGTTACCGACGGTCGGTATGTGACCGACGGTCGGTATGTTACCGACGTTTTGTATGTTACCGACGGTCGGTATGTTACCGACGGTCGGTATGTTACCGACGGTCGGTAAGTTACCGACTCCGAGTATGTTACCGACGGTCGGTATGTTACCGACGGTCGGTATGTTACCGACGGTCGGTAAGTTACCGACGGTCGGTATGTTACCGACGGTCAGTATGTTACCGACGGTCGGTAAGTTACCGACGGTTAGTATGTTACCGACGGTCGGTAAGGTCTTGACGGTCGGTATGTTACCGACGGTCGGTATGTTACCGACGGTCAGTATGTTACCGACGGTCGGTAAGTTACCGACGGTCGGTATGGTACCGACGGTCGATATGTTACCGACGGTCGGTATGTTATCGACGGTCGGTATGTTACCGACGGTCGGTAAGTTACCGACTGTGAGTATGTTACCGACGGTCCGTATGTTACCGACGGTCGGTAAGTTACCGACGGTCGGTATGTTACCGACGGTCGGTATGTTACCGACGGTCGGTATGTTACCGACGGTCGGTATGTTACCGACGGTCGGTATGTTACCGACGGTCGGTATGTTACCGACGGTCGGTATGTTACCGACGGTCGGTATGTTACCGACGGTCGGTGTGTTACCGACGGTCGGTGTGTTACCGACGGTCGGTATGTTACCGACGGTCGGTATGTTACCGACGGTCGGTAAGTTACCGACTCCGAGTATGTTACCGACGGTCGGTATGTTACCGACGGTCGGTAAGTTACCGACGGTCGGTATGTTACCGACGGTCGGTATCTTACCGACGGTCGGTAAGTTACGGACGGTCGGTATGTTACCGACGGTCGGTATGTTACCGACGGTCGGTATGTTACCGACGGTCGGTATGTTACCGACGGTCGGTAAGTTACCGACTCCGAGTATGTTACCGACGGTCGGTAAGTTACCGACGGTCGGTAAGTTACCGACGGTCGGAAAGTTACCGACGGTCGGTATGTTACCGACGGTCGGTATGTTACCGACGCTCGGTATGTTACCGACGGTCGGTATGTTACCGACGGTCGGTATGTTACCGACGGTCGGTGTGTTACCGACGGTCGGTGTGTTACCGACGGTCGGTGTGTTACCGACGCTCGGTATGTTACCGACGGTCGGTATGTTACCGACGGTCGGTATGTTACCGACGGTCGGTATGTCACCGACGGTCGGTATGTTACCGACGGTCGGTATGTTACCGACGGTCGGTATGTTACCGACGGTCGGTAAGTTACCGACGGTCGGTATGTTACCGACGGTCGGTATCTTACCGACGGTCGGTAAGTTACCGACGGTCGGTATGTTACCGACGGTCGGTATGTTACCGACGGTCGGTATGTTACCGACGGTCGGTAAGTTACCGACGGTCGGTATGTTACCGACGGTCGGTATGTTACCGACGGTCGGTAAGTTACCGACGGTCGGTATGTTACCGACGGTCGGTATGTTACCGACGGTCGGTATGTTACCGACGGTCGGTATGTTACCGACGGTCGGTAAGTTACCGACGGTCGGTATGTTACCGACGGTCGGTAAGTTACCGACGGTCGGTATGTTACCGACGGTCGGTATGTTACCGACGGTCGGTAAATTACCGATGGTCGGTATGTTACCGACGGTCGGTATGTTACCGACGGTCGGTATGTTACCGACGGTCGGTATGTTACCGACGGTCGGTATGTTACCGACGGTCGGTATGTTACCGACGGTCGGTATGTTACCGACGGTCGGTATGTTACCAACGGTCGGTATGTTACCGACGATCGGTAAGTTACCGACTCCGAATATGTTACCGACGGTCGGTATGTTACCGACGGTCGGTATGTTACCGACGGTCGGTAAGTTACCGACTCCGAGTATGTAACCGACGGTCGGTAAGTTACCGACGGTCGGTATGTTACCGACGGTCGGTATGTTACCGACGGTCGGTATGTTACCGACGGTCGGTATGTTACCGACGGTCGGTATGTTACCGACGGTCGGTATGTTACCGACGGTCGGTATGTTACCAACGGTCGGTATGTTACCGACGGTCGGTATGTTACCGACGGTCGGTATGTTACCGACGGTCGGTGAGTTACCGACGGTCGGTATGTTACCGACGGTCGGTATGTTACCGACGGTCGGTAAGTTACCGACGGTCGGTATGTTACCGACGGTCGGTAAGTTACCGACGGTCGGTATGTTACCGACGGTCGGTAAGTTACCGACGGTCGGTATGTTACCGACGGTCGGTAAGTTACCGACGGTCGGTATGTTACCGACGGTCGGTATGTTACCGACGGTCGGTAAGTTACCGATGGTCGGTATGTTACCGACGGTCGGTATGTTACCGACGGTCGGTATGTTACCGACGGTCGGTATGTTACCGACGGTCGGTATGTTACCAACGGTCGGTATGTTACCGACGGTCGGTAAGTTACCGACTCCGAGTATGTTACCGACGGTCGGTAAGTTAGCGACGGTCGGTAAGTTACCGACGGTCGGTATGTTACCGACGGTCGGTATGTTACCGACGGTCGGTAAGTTACCGACGGTCGGTATGTTACCGACGGTCGGTAAGTTACCGACGGTCGGTATGTTACCGACGGTCGGTATGTTACCGACGGTCGGTATGTTACCAACGGTCGGTATGTTACCGACGGTCGGTAAGTTACCGACTCCGAGTATGTTACCGACGGTCGGTAAGTTACCGACGGTCGGTAAGTTACCGACGGTCGGTATGTTACCGATGGTTAGTATGTTACCGACGGTCGGTATGTTACCGACGGTCGGTATGTTACCAACGGTCGGTATGTTACCGACGGTCGGTAAGTTACCGACTCCGAGTATGTTACCGACGGTCGGTAAGTTACCGACGGTCGGTATGTTACCGACGGTCGGTATGTTACCGACGGTCGGTATGTTACCGACGGTCGGTATGTTACCGACGGTCGGTATGTTACCGACGGTCGGTATGATACCGACGGTCGGTATGTTACCGACGGTCGGTGTGTTACCGACGGTCGGTATGTTACCGACGGTCGGTATGTTACCGACGGTCGGTATGTTACCGACGGTCGGTATGTTACCGACGGTCGGTATGTTACCGACGGTCCGTATGTTACCGACGGTCGGTATGTTACCGACGGTCGGTATGTTACCGACGGTCGGTATGTTACCGACGGTCGGTATGTTACCGACGGTCGGTATGTTACCGACGGTCGGTGAGTTACCGACGGTCGGTATGTTACCGACGGTCGGTATGTTACCGACGGTCGGTATGTTACCGACGGTCGGTATGTTACCAACGGTCGGTATGTTACCGACGGTTGGTAAGTTACCGACTCCGAGTATGTTACCGACGGTCGGTAAGTTACCGACTCCGAGTATGTTACCGACGGTCGGTATGTTACCGACGGTCGGTATGTTACCGACGGTCGGTATGTTACCGACGGTCGGTATGTTACCGACGGTCGGTGTGTTACCGACGGTCGGTATGTTACCGACGGTCGGTATGTTACCGACGGTCGGTATGTTACCGACGGTCGGTATGTTACCGACGGTCCGTATGTTACCGACGGTCGGTATGTTACCGACGGTCGGTATGTTACCGACGGTCGGTATGTTACCGACGGTCGGTATGTTACCGACGGTCGGTATGTTACCGACGGTCGGTATGTTACCGACGGTCGGTGAGTTACCGACGGTCGGTATGTTACCGACGGTCGGTATGTTACCGACGGTCGGTAAGTTACCGACGGTCAGTATGTTACCGACGGTCGGTAAGTTACCGACGGTCGGTATGTTACCGACGGTCGGTATGTTACCGACGGTCGGTATGTTACCAACGGTCGGTATGTTACCGACGGTCGGTAAGTTACCGACTCCGAGTATGTTACCGACGGTCGGTAAGTTACCGACGGTCGGTAAGTTACCGACGGTCGGTATGTTACCGACGGTCGGTATGTTACCGACGGTCGGTATGTTACCGACGGTCGGTATGTTACCAACGGTCGGTATGTTACCGACGGTCGGTAAGTTACCGACTCCGAGTATGTTACCGACGGTCGGTAAGTTACCGACGGTCGGTATGTTACCGACGGTCGGTATGTTACCGACGGTCGGTATGTTACCGACGGTCGGTATGTTACCGACGGTCGGTATGTTACCGACGGTCAGTATGATACCGACGGTCGGTATGTTACCGACGGTCGGTGTGTTACCGACGGTCGGTATGTTACCGACGGTCGGTATGTTACCGACGGTCGGTATGTTACCGACGGTCGGTCAGTTACCGACGGTCGGTATGTTACCGACGGTCGGTAAGTTACCGACGGTCGGTATGTTACCGACGGTCGGTATGTTACCGACGGTCGGTAAGTTACCGACGGTCGGTAAGTTACCGACGGTCGGTATGTTACCGATGGTTGGTATGTTACCGACGGTCGGTATGTTACCGACGGTCGGTATGTTACCAACGGTCGGTATGTTACCGACGGTCGGTAAGTTACCGACTCCGAGTATGTTACCGACGGTCGGTAAGTTACCGACGGTCGGTATGTTACCGACGGTCGGTATGTTACCGACGGTCGGTATGTTACCGACGGTCGGTATGATACCGACGGTCGGTATGTTACCGACGGTCGGTGTGTTACCGACGGTCGGTATGTTACCGACGGTCGGTATGTTACCGACGGTCGGTATGTTACCGACGGTTGGTATGTTACCGACGGTCGGTATGTTACCGACGGTCCGTATGTTACCGACGGTCGGTATGTTACCGACGGTCGGTATGTTACCGACGGTCGGTATGTTACCGACGGTCGGTATGTTACCGACGGTCGGTATGTTACCGACGGTCGGTGAGTTACCGACGGTCGGTATGTTACCGACGGTCAGTATGATACCGACGGTCGGTATGTTACCGACGGTCGGTGTGTTACCGACGGTCGGTATGTTACCGACGGTCGGTATGTTACCGACGGTCGGTATGTTACCGACGGTCGGTCAGTTACCGACGGTCGGTATGTTACCGACGGTCGGTAAGTTACCGACGGTCGGTATGTTACCGACGGTCGGTATGTTACCGACGGTCGGTAAGTTACCGACGGTCGGTAAGTTACCGACGGTCGGTATGTTACCGATGGTTGGTATGTTACCGACGGTCGGTATGTTACCGACGGTCGGTATGTTACCAACGGTCGGTATGTTACCGACGGTCGGTAAGTTACCGACTCCGAGTATGTTACCGACGGTCGGTAAGTTACCGACGGTCGGTATGTTACCGACGGTCGGTATGTTACCGACGGTCGGTATGTTACCGACGGTCGGTATGATACCGACGGTCGGTATGTTACCGACGGTCGGTGTGTTACCGACGGTCGGTATGTTACCGACGGTCGGTATGTTACCGACGGTCGGTATGTTACCGACGGTTGGTATGTTACCGACGGTCGGTATGTTACCGACGGTCCGTATGTTACCGACGGTCGGTATGTTACCGACGGTCGGTATGTTACCGACGGTCGGTATGTTACCGACGGTCGGTATGTTACCGACGGTCGGTATGTTACCGACGGTCGGTGAGTTACCGACGGTCGGTATGTTACCGACGGTCGGTATGTTACCGACGGTCGGTATGTTACCGACGGTCGGTATGTTACCAACGGTCGGTATGTTACCGACGGTTGGTAAGTTACCGACTCCGAGTATGTTACCGACGGTCGGTAAGTTACCGACTCCGAGTATGTTACCGACGGTCGGTAAGTTACCGACGGTCGGTATGTTACCGACGGTCGGTATGTTACCGACGGTCGGTATGTTACCGACGGTCGGTATGTTACCGACGGTCGGTATGTTACCGACGGTCGGTATGTTACCGACGGTCGGTATGTTACCGACGGTCGGTGTGTTACCGACGGTCGGTATGTTACCGACGGTCGGTATGTTACCGACGGTCGGTATGTTACCGACGGTCGGTATGTTACCGACGGTCGGTATGTTACCGACGGTCGGTATGTTACCGACGGTCGGTAAGTTACCGACGGTCGGTATGTTACCGACGGTCGGTATGTTACCGACGGTCGGTGAGTTACCGACGGTCGGTATGTTACCGACGGTCGGTATGTTACCGACGGTCGGTATGTTACCGACGGTCGGTATGTTACCGACGGTCGGTATGTTACCGACGGTCGGTATGTTACCGACGGTCCGTATGTTACCGACGGTCGGTATGTTACCGACGGTCGGTATGTTACCGACGGTCGGTATGTTACCGACGGTCGGTATGTTACCGACGGTCGGTATGTTACCGACGGTCGGTATGTTACCGACGGTCGGTATGTTACCGACGGTCGGTATGTTACCGACGGTCGGTATGTTACCGACGGTCGGTATGTTACCGACGGTCGGTATGTTACCGACGGTCGGTGTGTTACCGACGGTCGGTATGTTACCGACGGTCGGTATGTTACCGACGGTCGGTATGTTACCGACGGTCGGTATGTTACCGACGGTCCGTATGTTACCGACGGTCGGTATGTTACCGACGGTCGGTATGTTACCGACGGTCGGTATGTTACCGACGGTCGGTATGTTACCGACGGTCGGTATGTTACCGACGGTCGGTATGTTACCGACGGTCGGTGAGTTACCGACGGTCGGTATGTCACCGACGGTCGGTATGTTACCGACGGTCGGTAAGTTACCGACGGTCAGTATGTTACCGACGGTCGGTAAGTTACCGACGGTCGGTATGTTACCGACGGTCGGTATGTTACCGACGGTCGGTATGTTACCGACGGTCGGTATGTTACCGACGGTCGGTATGTTACCGACGGTCGGTATGTTACCGACGGTCGGTGTGTTACCGACGGTCGGTATGTTACTGACGGTCGGTATGTTACCGACGGTCGGTAAGTTACCGACGGTCGGTATGTTACCGACGGTCAGTATGTTACCGACGGTCGGTAAGTTACCGACGGTCGGTATGTGACCGACGGTCGGTATGTTACCGACGTTTCGTATGTTACCGACGGTCGGTATGTTACCGACGGTCGGTATGTTACCGACGGTCGGTATGTTACCGACGGTCGGTAAGTTACCGACTCCGAGTATGTTACCGACGGTCGGTATGTTACCGACGGTCGGTATGTTACCGACGGTCGGTAAGTTACCGACGGTCGGTATGTTACCGACGGTCGGTATGTTACCGACGGTCGGTAAGTTACCGACGGTTAGTATGTTACCGACGGTCGGTAAGTTATTGACGGTCGATATGTTACCGACGGTCGGTATGTTACCGACGGTCAGTATGTTACCGACGGTCGGTAAGTTACCGACGGTCGGTATGTTACCGACGGTCGATATGTTACCGACGGTCGGTATGTTATCGACGGTCGGTATGTTACCGACGGTCGGTAAGTTACCGACTGTGAGTATGTTACCGACGGTCCGTATGTTACCGACGGTCGGTAAGTTACCGACGGTCGGTATGTTACCGACGGTCGGTATGTTACCGACGGTCGGTATGTTACCGACGGTCGGTATGTTACCGACGGTCGGTATGTTACCGACGGTCGGTATGTTACCGACGGTCGGTGTGTTACCGACGGTCGGTGTGTTACCGACGGTCGGTATGTTACCGACGGTCGGTATGTTACCGACGGTCGGTAAGTTACCGACTCCGAGTATGTTACCGACGGTCGGTATGTTACCGACGGTCGGTAAGTTACCGACGGTCGGTATGTTACCGACGGTCGGTATCTTACCGACGGTCGGTAAGTTACGGACGGTCGGTATGTTACCGACGGTCGGTATGTTACCGACGGTCGGTATGTTACCGACGGTCGGTATGTTACCGACGGTCGGTAAGTTACCGACTCCGAGTATGTTACCGACGGTCGGTAAGTTACCGACGGTCGGTAAGTTACCGACGGTCGGTATGTTACCGACGGTCGGTATGTTACCGACGCTCGGTATGTTACCGACGGTCGGTATGTTACCGACGGTCGGTATGTTACCGACGGTCGGTGTGTTACCGACGGTCGGTGTGTTACCGACGGTCGGTGTGTTACCGACGCTCGGTATGTTACCGACGGTCGGTATGTTACCGACGGTCAGTATGTTACCGACGGTCGGTATGTCACCGACGGTCGGTATGTTACCGACGGTCGGTATGTTACCGACGGTCGGTATGTTACCGACGGTCGGTATGTTACCGACGGTCGGTAAGTTACCGACGGTCGGTATGTTACCGACGGTCGGTATCTTACCGACGGTCGGTAAGTTACCGACGGTCGGTATGTTACCGACGGTCGGTATGTTACCGACGGTCGGTATCTTACCGACGGTCGGTAAGTTACCGACGGTCGGTATGTTACCGACGGTCGGTATGTTACCGACGGTCGGTAAGTTACCGACGGTCGGTATGTTACCGACGGTCGGTATGTTACCGACGGTCGGTATGTTACCGACGGTCGGTATGTTACCGACGGTCGGTATGTTACCGACGGTCGGTATGTTACCGACGGTCGGTATGTTACCGACGGTCGGTATGTTACCGACGGTCGGTATGTTACCGACGGTCGGTATGTTACCGACGGTCGGTATGTTACCGACGGTCGGTGTGTTACCGACGGTCGGTGTGTTACCGACGGTCGGTATGTTACCGACGGTTGGTATGTTACCGACGGTCGGTAAGTTACCGACGGTCGGTATGTTACCGACGGTCGGTATGTTACCGACGGTCGGTGTGTTACCGACGGTCGGTATGTTACCGACGGTCGGTATGTTACCGACGGTCGGTAAGTTACCGACGGTCGGTATGTTACCGACGGTTAGTATGTTACCGACGGTCGGTAAGTTATTGACGGTCGGTATGTTACCGACGGTCGGTATGTTACCGACGGTCAGTATGTTACCGACGGTCGGTAAGTTACCGACGGTCGGTATGTTACCGACGGTCGATATGTTACCGACGGTCGGTATGTTATCGACGGTCGGTATGTTACCGACGGTCGGTAAGTTACCGACTGTGAGTATGTTACCGACGGTCCGTATGTTACCGACGGTCGGTAAGTTACCGACGGTCGGTATGTTACCGACGGTCGGTATGTTACCGACGGTCGGTATGTTACCGACGGTCGGTATGTTACCGACGGTCGGTATGTTACCGACGGTCGGTATGTTACCGACGGTCGGTATGTTACCGACGGTCGGTATGTTACCGACGGTCGGTATGTTACCGACGGTCGGTATGTTACCGACGGTCGGTAAGTTACCGACGGTCGGTATGTTACCGACGGTCAGTATGTTACCGACGGTCGGTAAGTTACCGACGGTCGGTATGTGACCGACGGTCGGTATGTTACCGACGTTTTGTATGTTACCGACGGTCGGTATGTTACCGACGGTCGGTATGTTACCGACGGTCGGTAAGTTACCGACTCCGAGTATGTTACCGACGGTCGGTATGTTACCGACGGTCGGTATGTTACCGACGGTCGGTAAGTTACCGACGGTCGGTATGTTACCGACGGTCAGTATGTTACCGACGGTCGGTAAGTTACCGACGGTTAGTATGTTACCGACGGTCGGTAAGGTCTTGACGGTCGGTATGTTACCGACGGTCGGTATGTTACCGACGGTCAGTATGTTACCGACGGTCGGTAAGTTACCGACGGTCGGTATGGTACCGACGGTCGATATGTTACCGACGGTCGGTATGTTATCGACGGTCGGTATGTTACCGACGGTCGGTAAGTTACCGACTGTGAGTATGTTACCGACGGTCCGTATGTTACCGACGGTCGGTAAGTTACCGACGGTCGGTATGTTACCGACGGTCGGTATGTTACCGACGGTCGGTATGTTACCGACGGTCGGTATGTTACCGACGGTCGGTATGTTACCGACGGTCGGTATGTTACCGACGGTCGGTATGTTACCGACGGTCGGTATGTTACCGACGGTCGGTGTGTTACCGACGGTCGGTGTGTTACCGACGGTCGGTATGTTACCGACGGTCGGTATGTTACCGACGGTCGGTAAGTTACCGACTCCGAGTATGTTACCGACGGTCGGTATGTTACCGACGGTCGGTAAGTTACCGACGGTCGGTATGTTACCGACGGTCGGTATCTTACCGACGGTCGGTAAGTTACGGACGGTCGGTATGTTACCGACGGTCGGTATGTTACCGACGGTCGGTATGTTACCGACGGTCGGTATGTTACCGACGGTCGGTAAGTTACCGACTCCGAGTATGTTACCGACGGTCGGTAAGTTACCGACGGTCGGTAAGTTACCGACGGTCGGAAAGTTACCGACGGTCGGTATGTTACCGACGGTCGGTATGTTACCGACGCTCGGTATGTTACCGACGGTCGGTATGTTACCGACGGTCGGTATGTTACCGACGGTCGGTGTGTTACCGACGGTCGGTGTGTTACCGACGGTCGGTGTGTTACCGACGCTCGGTATGTTACCGACGGTCGGTATGTTACCGACGGTCGGTATGTTACCGACGGTCGGTATGTTACCGACGGTCGGTATGTCACCGACGGTCGGTATGTTACCGACGGTCGGTATGTTACCGACGGTCGGTATGTTACCGACGGTCGGTAAGTTACCGACGGTCGGTATGTTACCGACGGTCGGTATCTTACCGACGGTCGGTAAGTTACCGACGGTCGGTATGTTACCGACGGTCGGTATGTTACCGACGGTCGGTATGTTACCGACGGTCGGTAAGTTACCGACGGTCGGTATGTTACCGACGGTCGGTATGTTACCGACGGTCGGTAAGTTACCGACGGTCGGTATGTTACCGACGGTCGGTATGTTACCGACGGTCGGTATGTTACCGACGGTCGGTATGTTACCGACGGTCGGTAAGTTACCGACGGTCGGTATGTTACCGACGGTCGGTAAGTTACCGACGGTCGGTATGTTACCGACGGTCGGTATGTTACCGACGGTCGGTAAATTACCGATGGTCGGTATGTTACCGACGGTCGGTATGTTACCGACGGTCGGTATGTTACCGACGGTCGGTATGTTACCGACGGTCGGTATGTTACCGACGGTCGGTATGTTACCGACGGTCGGTATGTTACCGACGGTCGGTATGTTACCAACGGTCGGTATGTTACCGACGATCGGTAAGTTACCGACTCCGAATATGTTACCGACGGTCGGTATGTTACCGACGGTCGGTATGTTACCGACGGTCGGTAAGTTACCGACTCCGAGTATGTAACCGACGGTCGGTAAGTTACCGACGGTCGGTATGTTACCGACGGTCGGTATGTTACCGACGGTCGGTATGTTACCGACGGTCGGTATGTTACCGACGGTCGGTATGTTACCGACGGTCGGTATGTTACCGACGGTCGGTATGTTACCAACGGTCGGTATGTTACCGACGGTCGGTATGTTACCGACGGTCGGTATGTTACCGACGGTCGGTGAGTTACCGACGGTCGGTATGTTACCGACGGTCGGTATGTTACCGACGGTCGGTAAGTTACCGACGGTCGGTATGTTACCGACGGTCGGTAAGTTACCGACGGTCGGTATGTTACCGACGGTCGGTAAGTTACCGACGGTCGGTATGTTACCGACGGTCGGTAAGTTACCGACGGTCGGTATGTTACCGACGGTCGGTATGTTACCGACGGTCGGTAAGTTACCGATGGTCGGTATGTTACCGACGGTCGGTATGTTACCGACGGTCGGTATGTTACCGACGGTCGGTATGTTACCGACGGTCGGTATGTTACCAACGGTCGGTATGTTACCGACGGTCGGTAAGTTACCGACTCCGAGTATGTTACCGACGGTCGGTAAGTTAGCGACGGTCGGTAAGTTACCGACGGTCGGTATGTTACCGACGGTCGGTATGTTACCGACGGTCGGTAAGTTACCGACGGTCGGTATGTTACCGACGGTCGGTAAGTTACCGACGGTCGGTATGTTACCGACGGTCGGTATGTTACCGACGGTCGGTATGTTACCAACGGTCGGTATGTTACCGACGGTCGGTAAGTTACCGACTCCGAGTATGTTACCGACGGTCGGTAAGTTACCGACGGTCGGTAAGTTACCGACGGTCGGTATGTTACCGATGGTTAGTATGTTACCGACGGTCGGTATGTTACCGACGGTCGGTATGTTACCAACGGTCGGTATGTTACCGACGGTCGGTAAGTTACCGACTCCGAGTATGTTACCGACGGTCGGTAAGTTACCGACGGTCGGTATGTTACCGACGGTCGGTATGTTACCGACGGTCGGTATGTTACCGACGGTCGGTATGTTACCGACGGTCGGTATGTTACCGACGGTCGGTATGATACCGACGGTCGGTATGTTACCGACGGTCGGTGTGTTACCGACGGTCGGTATGTTACCGACGGTCGGTATGTTACCGACGGTCGGTATGTTACCGACGGTCGGTATGTTACCGACGGTCGGTATGTTACCGACGGTCCGTATGTTACCGACGGTCGGTATGTTACCGACGGTCGGTATGTTACCGACGGTCGGTATGTTACCGACGGTCGGTATGTTACCGACGGTCGGTATGTTACCGACGGTCGGTGAGTTACCGACGGTCGGTATGTTACCGACGGTCGGTATGTTACCGACGGTCGGTATGTTACCGACGGTCGGTATGTTACCAACGGTCGGTATGTTACCGACGGTTGGTAAGTTACCGACTCCGAGTATGTTACCGACGGTCGGTAAGTTACCGACTCCGAGTATGTTACCGACGGTCGGTATGTTACCGACGGTCGGTATGTTACCGACGGTCGGTATGTTACCGACGGTCGGTATGTTACCGACGGTCGGTGTGTTACCGACGGTCGGTATGTTACCGACGGTCGGTATGTTACCGACGGTCGGTATGTTACCGACGGTCGGTATGTTACCGACGGTCCGTATGTTACCGACGGTCGGTATGTTACCGACGGTCGGTATGTTACCGACGGTCGGTATGTTACCGACGGTCGGTATGTTACCGACGGTCGGTATGTTACCGACGGTCGGTATGTTACCGACGGTCGGTGAGTTACCGACGGTCGGTATGTTACCGACGGTCGGTATGTTACCGACGGTCGGTAAGTTACCGACGGTCAGTATGTTACCGACGGTCGGTAAGTTACCGACGGTCGGTATGTTACCGACGGTCGGTATGTTACCGACGGTCGGTATGTTACCAACGGTCGGTATGTTACCGACGGTCGGTAAGTTACCGACTCCGAGTATGTTACCGACGGTCGGTAAGTTACCGACGGTCGGTAAGTTACCGACGGTCGGTATGTTACCGACGGTCGGTATGTTACCGACGGTCGGTATGTTACCGACGGTCGGTATGTTACCAACGGTCGGTATGTTACCGACGGTCGGTAAGTTACCGACTCCGAGTATGTTACCGACGGTCGGTAAGTTACCGACGGTCGGTATGTTACCGACGGTCGGTATGTTACCGACGGTCGGTATGTTACCGACGGTCGGTATGTTACCGACGGTCGGTATGTTACCGACGGTCAGTATGATACCGACGGTCGGTATGTTACCGACGGTCGGTGTGTTACCGACGGTCGGTATGTTACCGACGGTCGGTATGTTACCGACGGTCGGTATGTTACCGACGGTCGGTCAGTTACCGACGGTCGGTATGTTACCGACGGTCGGTAAGTTACCGACGGTCGGTATGTTACCGACGGTCGGTATGTTACCGACGGTCGGTAAGTTACCGACGGTCGGTAAGTTACCGACGGTCGGTATGTTACCGATGGTTGGTATGTTACCGACGGTCGGTATGTTACCGACGGTCGGTATGTTACCAACGGTCGGTATGTTACCGACGGTCGGTAAGTTACCGACTCCGAGTATGTTACCGACGGTCGGTAAGTTACCGACGGTCGGTATGTTACCGACGGTCGGTATGTTACCGACGGTCGGTATGTTACCGACGGTCGGTATGATACCGACGGTCGGTATGTTACCGACGGTCGGTGTGTTACCGACGGTCGGTATGTTACCGACGGTCGGTATGTTACCGACGGTCGGTATGTTACCGACGGTTGGTATGTTACCGACGGTCGGTATGTTACCGACGGTCCGTATGTTACCGACGGTCGGTATGTTACCGACGGTCGGTATGTTACCGACGGTCGGTATGTTACCGACGGTCGGTATGTTACCGACGGTCGGTATGTTACCGACGGTCGGTGAGTTACCGACGGTCGGTATGTTACCGACGGTCAGTATGATACCGACGGTCGGTATGTTACCGACGGTCGGTGTGTTACCGACGGTCGGTATGTTACCGACGGTCGGTATGTTACCGACGGTCGGTATGTTACCGACGGTCGGTCAGTTACCGACGGTCGGTATGTTACCGACGGTCGGTAAGTTACCGACGGTCGGTATGTTACCGACGGTCGGTATGTTACCGACGGTCGGTAAGTTACCGACGGTCGGTAAGTTACCGACGGTCGGTATGTTACCGATGGTTGGTATGTTACCGACGGTCGGTATGTTACCGACGGTCGGTATGTTACCAACGGTCGGTATGTTACCGACGGTCGGTAAGTTACCGACTCCGAGTATGTTACCGACGGTCGGTAAGTTACCGACGGTCGGTATGTTACCGACGGTCGGTATGTTACCGACGGTCGGTATGTTACCGACGGTCGGTATGATACCGACGGTCGGTATGTTACCGACGGTCGGTGTGTTACCGACGGTCGGTATGTTACCGACGGTCGGTATGTTACCGACGGTCGGTATGTTACCGACGGTTGGTATGTTACCGACGGTCGGTATGTTACCGACGGTCCGTATGTTACCGACGGTCGGTATGTTACCGACGGTCGGTATGTTACCGACGGTCGGTATGTTACCGACGGTCGGTATGTTACCGACGGTCGGTATGTTACCGACGGTCGGTGAGTTACCGACGGTCGGTATGTTACCGACGGTCGGTAAGTTACCGACGGTCGGTATGTTACCGACGGTCGGTATGTTACCGACGGTCGGTATGTTACCAACGGTCGGTATGTTACCGACGGTCGGTAAGTTACCGACTCCGAGTATGTTACCGACGGTCGGTAAGTTACCGACGGTCGGTAAGTTACCGACGGTCGGTATGTTACCGATGGTTAGTATGTTACCGACGGTCGGTATGTTACCGACGGTCGGTATGTTACCAACGGTCGGTATGTTACCGACGGTCGGTAAGTTACCGACTCCGAGTATGTTACCGACGGTCGGTAAGTTACCGACGGTCGGTATGTTACCGACGGTCGGTATGTTACCGACGGTCGGTATGTTACCGACGGTCGGTATGTTACCGACGGTCGGTATGTTACCGACGGTCGGTATGATACCGACGGTCGGTATGTTACCGACGGTCGGTGTGTTACCGACGGTCGGTATGTTACCGACGGTCGGTATGTTACCGACGGTCGGTATGTTACCGACGGTCGGTATGTTACCGACGGTCGGTATGTTACCGACGGTCCGTATGTTACCGACGGTCGGTATGTTACCGACGGTCGGTATGTTACCGACGGTCGGTATGTTACCGACGGTCGGTATGTTACCGACGGTCGGTATGTTACCGACGGTCGGTGAGTTACCGACGGTCGGTATGTTACCGACGGTCGGTATGTTACCGACGGTCGGTATGTTACCGACGGTCGGTATGTTACCAACGGTCGGTATGTTACCGACGGTTGGTAAGTTACCGACTCCGAGTATGTTACCGACGGTCGGTAAGTTACCGACTCCGAGTATGTTACCGACGGTCGGTATGTTACCGACGGTCGGTATGTTACCGACGGTCGGTATGTTACCGACGGTCGGTATGTTACCGACGGTCGGTGTGTTACCGACGGTCGGTATGTTACCGACGGTCGGTATGTTACCGACGGTCGGTATGTTACCGACGGTCGGTATGTTACCGACGGTCCGTATGTTACCGACGGTCGGTATGTTACCGACGGTCGGTATGTTACCGACGGTCGGTATGTTACCGACGGTCGGTATGTTACCGACGGTCGGTATGTTACCGACGGTCGGTATGTTACCGACGGTCGGTGAGTTACCGACGGTCGGTATGTTACCGACGGTCGGTATGTTACCGACGGTCGGTAAGTTACCGACGGTCAGTATGTTACCGACGGTCGGTAAGTTACCGACGGTCGGTATGTTACCGACGGTCGGTATGTTACCGACGGTCGGTATGTTACCAACGGTCGGTATGTTACCGACGGTCGGTAAGTTACCGACTCCGAGTATGTTACCGACGGTCGGTAAGTTACCGACGGTCGGTAAGTTACCGACGGTCGGTATGTTACCGACGGTCGGTATGTTACCGACGGTCGGTATGTTACCGACGGTCGGTATGTTACCAACGGTCGGTATGTTACCGACGGTCGGTAAGTTACCGACTCCGAGTATGTTACCGACGGTCGGTAAGTTACCGACGGTCGGTATGTTACCGACGGTCGGTATGTTACCGACGGTCGGTATGTTACCGACGGTCGGTATGTTACCGACGGTCGGTATGTTACCGACGGTCAGTATGATACCGACGGTCGGTATGTTACCGACGGTCGGTGTGTTACCGACGGTCGGTATGTTACCGACGGTCGGTATGTTACCGACGGTCGGTATGTTACCGACGGTCGGTCAGTTACCGACGGTCGGTATGTTACCGACGGTCGGTAAGTTACCGACGGTCGGTATGTTACCGACGGTCGGTATGTTACCGACGGTCGGTAAGTTACCGACGGTCGGTAAGTTACCGACGGTCGGTATGTTACCGATGGTTGGTATGTTACCGACGGTCGGTATGTTACCGACGGTCGGTATGTTACCAACGGTCGGTATGTTACCGACGGTCGGTAAGTTACCGACTCCGAGTATGTTACCGACGGTCGGTAAGTTACCGACGGTCGGTATGTTACCGACGGTCGGTATGTTACCGACGGTCGGTATGTTACCGACGGTCGGTATGATACCGACGGTCGGTATGTTACCGACGGTCGGTGTGTTACCGACGGTCGGTATGTTACCGACGGTCGGTATGTTACCGACGGTCGGTATGTTACCGACGGTTGGTATGTTACCGACGGTCGGTATGTTACCGACGGTCCGTATGTTACCGACGGTCGGTATGTTACCGACGGTCGGTATGTTACCGACGGTCGGTATGTTACCGACGGTCGGTATGTTACCGACGGTCGGTATGTTACCGACGGTCGGTGAGTTACCGACGGTCGGTATGTTACCGACGGTCAGTATGATACCGACGGTCGGTATGTTACCGACGGTCGGTGTGTTACCGACGGTCGGTATGTTACCGACGGTCGGTATGTTACCGACGGTCGGTATGTTACCGACGGTCGGTCAGTTACCGACGGTCGGTATGTTACCGACGGTCGGTAAGTTACCGACGGTCGGTATGTTACCGACGGTCGGTATGTTACCGACGGTCGGTAAGTTACCGACGGTCGGTAAGTTACCGACGGTCGGTATGTTACCGATGGTTGGTATGTTACCGACGGTCGGTATGTTACCGACGGTCGGTATGTTACCAACGGTCGGTATGTTACCGACGGTCGGTAAGTTACCGACTCCGAGTATGTTACCGACGGTCGGTAAGTTACCGACGGTCGGTATGTTACCGACGGTCGGTATGTTACCGACGGTCGGTATGTTACCGACGGTCGGTATGATACCGACGGTCGGTATGTTACCGACGGTCGGTGTGTTACCGACGGTCGGTATGTTACCGACGGTCGGTATGTTACCGACGGTCGGTATGTTACCGACGGTTGGTATGTTACCGACGGTCGGTATGTTACCGACGGTCCGTATGTTACCGACGGTCGGTATGTTACCGACGGTCGGTATGTTACCGACGGTCGGTATGTTACCGACGGTCGGTATGTTACCGACGGTCGGTATGTTACCGACGGTCGGTGAGTTACCGACGGTCGGTATGTTACCGACGGTCGGTATGTTACCGACGGTCGGTATGTTACCGACGGTCGGTATGTTACCAACGGTCGGTATGTTACCGACGGTTGGTAAGTTACCGACTCCGAGTATGTTACCGACGGTCGGTAAGTTACCGACTCCGAGTATGTTACCGACGGTCGGTAAGTTACCGACGGTCGGTATGTTACCGACGGTCGGTATGTTACCGACGGTCGGTATGTTACCGACGGTCGGTATGTTACCGACGGTCGGTATGTTACCGACGGTCGGTATGTTACCGACGGTCGGTATGTTACCGACGGTCGGTGTGTTACCGACGGTCGGTATGTTACCGACGGTCGGTATGTTACCGACGGTCGGTATGTTACCGACGGTCGGTATGTTACCGACGGTCCGTATGTTACCGACGGTCGGTATGTTACCGACGGTCGGTATGTTACCGACGGTCGGTATGTTACCGACGGTCGGTATGTTACCGACGGTCGGTATGTTACCGACGGTCGGTATGTTACCGACGGTCGGTAAGTTACCGACGGTCGGTATGTTACCGACGGTCGGTATGTTACCGACGGTCGGTGAGTTACCGACGGTCGGTATGTTACCGACGGTCGGTATGTTACCGACGGTCGGTATGTTACCGACGGTCGGTATGTTACCGACGGTCGGTATGTTACCGACGGTCGGTAAGTTACCGACTCCGAGTATGTTACCGACGGTCGGTAAGTTACCGACGGTCGGTAAGTTACCGACGGTCGGAAAGTTACCGACGGTCGGTATGTTACCGACGGTCGGTATGTTACCGACGCTCGGTATGTTACCGACGGTCGGTATGTTACCGACGGTCGGTATGTTACCGACGGTCGGTGTGTTACCGACGGTCGGTGTGTTACCGACGGTCGGTGTGTTACCGACGCTCGGTATGTTACCGACGGTCGGTATGTTACCGACGGTCGGTATGTTACCGACGGTCGGTATGTTACCGACGGTCGGTATGTCACCGACGGTCGGTATGTTACCGACGGTCGGTATGTTACCGACGGTCGGTATGTTACCGACGGTCGGTAAGTTACCGACGGTCGGTATGTTACCGACGGTCGGTATCTTACCGACGGTCGGTAAGTTACCGACGGTCGGTATGTTACCGACGGTCGGTATGTTACCGACGGTCGGTATGTTACCGACGGTCGGTAAGTTACCGACGGTCGGTATGTTACCGACGGTCGGTATGTTACCGACGGTCGGTAAGTTACCGACGGTCGGTATGTTACCGACGGTCGGTATGTTACCGACGGTCGGTATGTTACCGACGGTCGGTATGTTACCGACGGTCGGTAAGTTACCGACGGTCGGTATGTTACCGACGGTCGGTAAGTTACCGACGGTCGGTATGTTACCGACGGTCGGTATGTTACCGACGGTCGGTAAATTACCGATGGTCGGTATGTTACCGACGGTCGGTATGTTACCGACGGTCGGTATGTTACCGACGGTCGGTATGTTACCGACGGTCGGTATGTTACCGACGGTCGGTATGTTACCGACGGTCGGTATGTTACCGACGGTCGGTATGTTACCAACGGTCGGTATGTTACCGACGATCGGTAAGTTACCGACTCCGAATATGTTACCGACGGTCGGTATGTTACCGACGGTCGGTATGTTACCGACGGTCGGTAAGTTACCGACTCCGAGTATGTAACCGACGGTCGGTAAGTTACCGACGGTCGGTATGTTACCGACGGTCGGTATGTTACCGACGGTCGGTATGTTACCGACGGTCGGTATGTTACCGACGGTCGGTATGTTACCGACGGTCGGTATGTTACCGACGGTCGGTATGTTACCAACGGTCGGTATGTTACCGACGGTCGGTATGTTACCGACGGTCGGTATGTTACCGACGGTCGGTGAGTTACCGACGGTCGGTATGTTACCGACGGTCGGTATGTTACCGACGGTCGGTAAGTTACCGACGGTCGGTATGTTACCGACGGTCGGTAAGTTACCGACGGTCGGTATGTTACCGACGGTCGGTAAGTTACCGACGGTCGGTATGTTACCGACGGTCGGTAAGTTACCGACGGTCGGTATGTTACCGACGGTCGGTATGTTACCGACGGTCGGTAAGTTACCGATGGTCGGTATGTTACCGACGGTCGGTATGTTACCGACGGTCGGTATGTTACCGACGGTCGGTATGTTACCGACGGTCGGTATGTTACCAACGGTCGGTATGTTACCGACGGTCGGTAAGTTACCGACTCCGAGTATGTTACCGACGGTCGGTAAGTTAGCGACGGTCGGTAAGTTACCGACGGTCGGTATGTTACCGACGGTCGGTATGTTACCGACGGTCGGTAAGTTACCGACGGTCGGTATGTTACCGACGGTCGGTAAGTTACCGACGGTCGGTATGTTACCGACGGTCGGTATGTTACCGACGGTCGGTATGTTACCAACGGTCGGTATGTTACCGACGGTCGGTAAGTTACCGACTCCGAGTATGTTACCGACGGTCGGTAAGTTACCGACGGTCGGTAAGTTACCGACGGTCGGTATGTTACCGATGGTTAGTATGTTACCGACGGTCGGTATGTTACCGACGGTCGGTATGTTACCAACGGTCGGTATGTTACCGACGGTCGGTAAGTTACCGACTCCGAGTATGTTACCGACGGTCGGTAAGTTACCGACGGTCGGTATGTTACCGACGGTCGGTATGTTACCGACGGTCGGTATGTTACCGACGGTCGGTATGTTACCGACGGTCGGTATGTTACCGACGGTCGGTATGATACCGACGGTCGGTATGTTACCGACGGTCGGTGTGTTACCGACGGTCGGTATGTTACCGACGGTCGGTATGTTACCGACGGTCGGTATGTTACCGACGGTCGGTATGTTACCGACGGTCGGTATGTTACCGACGGTCCGTATGTTACCGACGGTCGGTATGTTACCGACGGTCGGTATGTTACCGACGGTCGGTATGTTACCGACGGTCGGTATGTTACCGACGGTCGGTATGTTACCGACGGTCGGTGAGTTACCGACGGTCGGTATGTTACCGACGGTCGGTATGTTACCGACGGTCGGTATGTTACCGACGGTCGGTATGTTACCAACGGTCGGTATGTTACCGACGGTTGGTAAGTTACCGACTCCGAGTATGTTACCGACGGTCGGTAAGTTACCGACTCCGAGTATGTTACCGACGGTCGGTATGTTACCGACGGTCGGTATGTTACCGACGGTCGGTATGTTACCGACGGTCGGTATGTTACCGACGGTCGGTGTGTTACCGACGGTCGGTATGTTACCGACGGTCGGTATGTTACCGACGGTCGGTATGTTACCGACGGTCGGTATGTTACCGACGGTCCGTATGTTACCGACGGTCGGTATGTTACCGACGGTCGGTATGTTACCGACGGTCGGTATGTTACCGACGGTCGGTATGTTACCGACGGTCGGTATGTTACCGACGGTCGGTATGTTACCGACGGTCGGTGAGTTACCGACGGTCGGTATGTTACCGACGGTCGGTATGTTACCGACGGTCGGTAAGTTACCGACGGTCAGTATGTTACCGACGGTCGGTAAGTTACCGACGGTCGGTATGTTACCGACGGTCGGTATGTTACCGACGGTCGGTATGTTACCAACGGTCGGTATGTTACCGACGGTCGGTAAGTTACCGACTCCGAGTATGTTACCGACGGTCGGTAAGTTACCGACGGTCGGTAAGTTACCGACGGTCGGTATGTTACCGACGGTCGGTATGTTACCGACGGTTGGTATGTTACCGACGGTCGGTATGTTACCAACGGTCGGTATGTTACCGACGGTCGGTAAGTTACCGACTCCGAGTATGTTACCGACGGTCGGTAAGTTACCGACGGTCGGTATGTTACCGACGGTCGGTATGTTACCGACGGTCGGTATGTTACCGACGGTCGGTATGTTACCGACGGTCGGTATGTTACCGACGGTCAGTATGATACCGACGGTCGGTATGTTACCGACGGTCGGTGTGTTACCGACGGTCGGTATGTTACCGACGGTCGGTATGTTACCGACGGTCGGTATGTTACCGACGGTCGGTCAGTTACCGACGGTCGGTATGTTACCGACGGTCGGTAAGTTACCGACGGTCGGTATGTTACCGACGGTCGGTATGTTACCGACGGTCGGTAAGTTACCGACGGTCGGTAAGTTACCGACGGTCGGTATGTTACCGATGGTTGGTATGTTACCGACGGTCGGTATGTTACCGACGGTCGGTATGTTACCAACGGTCGGTATGTTACCGACGGTCGGTAAGTTACCGACTCCGAGTATGTTACCGACGGTCGGTAAGTTACCGACGGTCGGTATGTTACCGACGGTCGGTATGTTACCGACGGTCGGTATGTTACCGACGGTCGGTATGATACCGACGGTCGGTATGTTACCGACGGTCGGTGTGTTACCGACGGTCGGTATGTTACCGACGGTCGGTATGTTACCGACGGTCGGTATGTTACCGACGGTTGGTATGTTACCGACGGTCGGTATGTTACCGACGGTCCGTATGTTACCGACGGTCGGTATGTTACCGACGGTCGGTATGTTACCGACGGTCGGTATGTTACCGACGGTCGGTATGTTACCGACGGTCGGTATGTTACCGACGGTCGGTGAGTTACCGACGGTCGGTATGTTACCGACGGTCAGTATGATACCGACGGTCGGTATGTTACCGACGGTCGGTGTGTTACCGACGGTCGGTATGTTACCGACGGTCGGTATGTTACCGACGGTCGGTATGTTACCGACGGTCGGTCAGTTACCGACGGTCGGTATGTTACCGACGGTCGGTAAGTTACCGACGGTCGGTATGTTACCGACGGTCGGTATGTTACCGACGGTCGGTAAGTTACCGACGGTCGGTAAGTTACCGACGGTCGGTATGTTACCGATGGTTGGTATGTTACCGACGGTCGGTATGTTACCGACGGTCGGTATGTTACCAACGGTCGGTATGTTACCGACGGTCGGTAAGTTACCGACTCCGAGTATGTTACCGACGGTCGGTAAGTTACCGACGGTCGGTATGTTACCGACGGTCGGTATGTTACCGACGGTCGGTATGTTACCGACGGTCGGTATGATACCGACGGTCGGTATGTTACCGACGGTCGGTGTGTTACCGACGGTCGGTATGTTACCGACGGTCGGTATGTTACCGACGGTCGGTATGTTACCGACGGTTGGTATGTTACCGACGGTCGGTATGTTACCGACGGTCCGTATGTTACCGACGGTCGGTATGTTACCGACGGTCGGTATGTTACCGACGGTCGGTATGTTACCGACGGTCGGTATGTTACCGACGGTCGGTATGTTACCGACGGTCGGTGAGTTACCGACGGTCGGTATGTTACCGACGGTCGGTATGTTACCGACGGTCGGTATGTTACCGACGGTCGGTATGTTACCAACGGTCGGTATGTTACCGACGGTTGGTAAGTTACCGACTCCGAGTATGTTACCGACGGTCGGTAAGTTACCGACTCCGAGTATGTTACCGACGGTCGGTAAGTTACCGACGGTCGGTATGTTACCGACGGTCGGTATGTTACCGACGGTCGGTATGTTACCGACGGTCGGTATGTTACCGACGGTCGGTATGTTACCGACGGTCGGTATGTTACCGACGGTCGGTATGTTACCGACGGTCGGTGTGTTACCGACGGTCGGTATGTTACCGACGGTCGGTATGTTACCGACGGTCGGTATGTTACCGACGGTCGGTATGTTACCGACGGTCCGTATGTTACCGACGGTCGGTATGTTACCGACGGTCGGTATGTTACCGACGGTCGGTATGTTACCGACGGTCGGTATGTTACCGACGGTCGGTATGTTACCGACGGTCGGTATGTTACCGACGGTCGGTAAGTTACCGACGGTCGGTATGTTACCGACGGTCGGTATGTTACCGACGGTCGGTGAGTTACCGACGGTCGGTATGTTACCGACGGTCGGTATGTTACCGACGGTCGGTATGTTACCGACGGTCGGTATGTTACCGACGGTCGGTATGTTACCGACGGTCGGTATGTTACCGACGGTCCGTATGTTACCGACGGTCGGTATGTTACCGACGGTCGGTATGTTACCGACGGTCGGTATGTTACCGACGGTCGGTATGTTACCGACGGTCGGTGTGTTACCGACGGTCGGTATGTTACCGACGGTCGGTATGTTACCGACGGTCGGTATGTTACCGACGGTCGGTATGTTACCGACGGTCGGTATGTTACCGACGGTCGGTGTGTTACCGACGGTCGGTATGTTACCGACGGTCGGTATGTTACCGACGGTCGGTATGTTACCGACGGTCGGTATGTTACCGACGGTCCGTATGTTACCGACGGTCGGTATGTTACCGACGGTCGGTATGTTACCGACGGTCGGTATGTTACCGACGGTCGGTATGTTACCGACGGTCGGTATGTTACCGACGGTCGGTGAGTTACCGACGGTCGGTATGTCACCGACGGTCGGTATGTTACCGACGGTCGGTAAGTTACCGACGGTCAGTATGTTACCGACGGTCGGTAAGTTACCGACGGTCGGTATGTTACCGACGGTCGGTATGTTACCGACGGTCGGTATGTTACCAACGGTCGGTATGTTACCGACGGTCGGTAAGTTACCGACTCCGAGTATGTTACCGACGGTCGGTAAGTTACCGACGGTCGGTAAGTTACCGACGGTCGGTATGTTACCGACGGTCGGTATGTTACCGACGGTCGGTATGTTACCGACGGTCGGTATGTTACCAACGGTCGGTATGTTACCGACGGTCGGTAAGTTACCGACTCCGAGTATGTTACCGACGGTCGGTAAGTTACCGACGGTCGGTATGTTACCGACGGTCGGTAAGTTACCGACGGTCGGTATGTTACCGACGGTCGGTATGTTACCGACGGTCGGTAAGTTACCGATGGTCGGTATGTTACCGACGGTCGGTATGTTACCGACGGTCGGTAAGTTACCGACGGTCGGTATGTTACCGACGGTCGGTAAGTTACCGACGGTCGGTATGTTACCGACGGTCGGTATGTTACCGACGGTCGGTATGTTACCGACGGTCGGTATGTTACCGACGGTCGGTATGTTACCGACGGTCGGTATGTTACCGACGGTCGGTATGTTACCGACGGTCGGTATGTTACCGACGGTCGGTATGTTACCGACGGTCGGTGTGTTACCGACGGTCGGTATGTTACCGACGGTCGGTATGTTACCGACGGTCGGTATGTTACCGACGGTCGGTGTGTTACCGACGGTCGGTATGTTACCGACGGTCGGTATGTTACCGACGGTCGGTATGTTACCGACGGTCGGTGTGTTACCGACGGTCGGTATGTTACCGACGGTCGGTATGTTACCGACGGTCGGTATGTTACCGACGGTCCGTATGTTACCGACGGTCGGTATGTTACCGACGGTCGGTATGTTACAAAGGGTCGGTATGTTACCGACGGTCGGTATGTTACCGACGGTCGGTATGTTACCGACGGTCGGTATGTTACCGACGGTCGGTGAGTTACCGACGGTCGGTATGTTACCGACGGTCGGTATGTTACCGACGGTCGGTATGTTACCGACGGTCGGTAAGTTACCGACGGTCGGTATGTTACCGACGGTCGGTATGTTACCGACGGTCGGTATGTTACCAACGGTCGGTATGTTACCGACGGTCGGTAAGTTACCGACTCCGAGTATGTTACCGACGGTCGGTAAGTTACCGACGGTCGGTATGTTACCGATGGTTGGTATGTTACCGACGGTCGGTATGTTACCGACGGTCGGTATGTTACCAACGGTCGGTATGTTACCGACGGTCGGTAAGTTACCGACTCCGAGTATGTTACCGACGGTCGGTAAGTTACCGACGGTCGGTATGTTACCGACGGTCGGTATGTTACCGACGGTCGGTATGTTACCGACGGTCGGTATGTTACCGACGGTCGGTATGTTACCGATGGTCGGTATGATACCGACGGTCGGTATGTTACCGACGGTCGGTGTGTTACCGACGGTCGGTATGTTACCGACGGTCGGTATGTTACCGACGGTCGGTATGTTACCGACGGTCGGTATGTTACCGACGGTCGGTATGTTACCGACGGTCGGTATGTTACCGACGGTCCGTATGTTACCGACGGTCGGTATGTTACCGACGGTCGGTATGTTACCGACGGTCGGTATGTTACCGACGGTCGGTATGTTACCGACGGTCGGTATGTTACCGACGGTCGGTGAGTTACCGACGGTCGGTATGTTACCGACGGTCGGTATGTTACCGACGGTCGGTATGTTACCGACGGTCGGTATGTTACCAACGGTCGGTATGTTACCGACGGTTGGTAAGTTACCGACTCCGAGTATGTTACCGACGGTCGGTAAGTTACCGACTCCGAGTATGTTACCGACGGTCGGTAAGTTACCGACGGTCGGTATGTTACCGACGGTCGGTATGTTACCGACGGTCGGTATGTTACCGACGGTCGGTATGTTACCGACGGTCGGTATGTTACCGACGGTCGGTATGTTACCGACGGTCGGTATGTTACCGACGGTCGGTGTGTTACCGACGGTCGGTATGTTACCGACGGTCGGTATGTTACCGACGGTCGGTATGTTACCGACGGTCGGTATGTTACCGACGGTCCGTATGTTACCGACGGTCGGTATGTTACCGACGGTCGGTATGTTACCGACGGTCGGTATGTTACCGACGGTCGGTATGTTACCGACGGTCGGTATGTTACCGACGGTCGGTATGTTACCGACGGTCGGTGAGTTACCGACGGTCGGTATGTTACCGACGGTCGGTATGTTACCGACGGTCGGTAAGTTACCGACGGTCAGTATGTTACCGACGGTCGGTAAGTTACCGACGGTCGGTATGTTACCGACGGTCGGTATGTTACCGACGGTCGGTATGTTACCAACGGTCGGTATGTTACCGACGGTCGGTAAGTTACCGACTCCGAGTATGTTACCGACGGTCGGTAAGTTACCGACGGTCGGTAAGTTACCGACGGTCGGTATGTTACCGACGGTCGGTATGTTACCGACGGTCGGTATGTTACCGACGGTCGGTATGTTACCAACGGTCGGTATGTTACCGACGGTCGGTAAGTTACCGACTCCGAGTATGTTACCGACGGTCGGTAAGTTACCGACGGTCGGTATGTTACCGACGGTCGGTATGTTACCGACGGTCGGTATGTTACCGACGGTCAGTATGATACCGACGGTCGGTATGTTACCGACGGTCGGTGTGTTACCGACGGTCGGTATGTTACCGACGGTCGGTATGTTACCGACGGTCGGTATGTTACCGACGGTCGGTCAGTTACCGACGGTCGGTATGTTACCGACGGTCGGTAAGTTACCGACGGTCGGTATGTTACCGACGGTCGGTATGTTACCGACGGTCGGTAAGTTACCGATGGTCGGTATGTTACCGACGGTCGGTATGTTACCGACGGTCGGTATGTTACCGACGGTCGGTATGTTACCAACGGTCGGTATGTTACCGACGGTTGGTAAGTTACCGACTCCGAGTATGTTACCGACGGTCGGTAAGTTACCGACTCCGAGTATGTTACCGACGGTCGGTAAGTTACCGACGGTCGGTAAGTTACCGACGGTCGGTATGTTACCGACGGTCGGTATGTTACCGACGGTCGGTATGTTACCGACGGTCGGTATGTTACCGACGGTCGGTATGTTACCGACGGTCGGTATGTTACCGACGGTCGGTATGTTACCGACGGTCGGTGTGTTACCGACGGTCGGTATGTTACCGACGGTCGGTATGTTACCGACGGTCGGTATGTTACCGACGGTCCGTATGTTACCGACGGTCAGTATGTTACCGACGGTCGGTATGTTACCGACGGTCGGTATGTTACCGACGGTCGGTATGTTACCGACGGTCGGTATGTTACCGACGGTCGGTATGTTACCGACGGTCGGTATGTTACCGACGGTCGGTGAGTTACCGACGGTCGGTATGTTACCGACGGTCGGTATGTTACCGACGGTCGGTAAGTTACCGACGGTCGGTATGTTACCGACGGTCGGTATGTTACCGACGGTCGGTATGTTACCGACGGTCCGTATGTTACCGACGGTCGGTATGTTACCGACGGTCGGTATGTTACCGACGGTCGGTATGTTACCGACGGTCGGTATGTTACCGACGGTCGGTATGTTACCGACGGTCGGTATGTTACCGACGGTCGGTATGTTACCGACGGTCGGTGAGTTACCGACGGTCGGTATGTTACCGACGGTCGGTATGTTACCGACGGTCGGTAAGTTACCGACGGTCAGTATGTTACCGACGGTCGGTAAGTTACCGACGGTCGGTATGTTACCGACGGTCGGTATGTTACCGACGGTCGGTATGTTACCAACGGTCGGTATGTTACCGACGGTCGGTATGTTACCGACGGTCGGTATGTTACCGACGGTCGGTATGTTACCGACGGTCGGTGTGTTACCGACGGTCGGTATGTTACCGACGGTCGGTATGTTACCGACGGTCGGTATGTTACCGACGGTCGGTATGTTACCGACGGTCCGTATGTTACCGACGGTCGGTATGTTACCGACGGTCGGTATGTTACCGACGGTCGGTATGTTACCGACGGTCGGTATGTTACCGACGGTCGGTATGTTACCGACGGTCGGTGAGTTACCGACGGTCGGTATGTTACCGACGGTCGGTATGTTACCGACGGTCGGTAAGTTACCGACGGTCGGTATGTTACCGACGGTCGGTAAGTTACCGACGGTCGGTATGTTACCAACGGTCGGTATGTTACCGACGGTCGGTAAGTTACCGACTCCGAGTATGTTACCGACGGTCGGTAAGTTACCGACGGTCGGTAAGTTACCGACGGTCGGTATGTTACCGACGGTCGGTATGTTACCGACGGTCGGTATGTTACCGACGGTCGGTATGTTACCAACGGTCGGTATGTTACCAACGGTCGGTAAGTTACCGACTCCGAGTATGTTACCGACGGTCGGTAAGTTACCGACGGTCGGTATGTTACCGACGGTCGGTAAGTTACCGACGGTCGGTATGTTACCGACGGTCGGTATGTTACCGACGGTCGGTAAGTTACCGATGGTCGGTATGTTACCGACGGTCGGTATGTTACCGACGGTCGGTAAGTTACCGACGGTCGGTATGTTACCGACGGTCGGTAAGTTACCGACGGTCGGTATGTTACCGACGGTCGGTATGTTACCGACGGTCGGTATGTTACCGACGGTCGGTATGTTACCGACGGTCGGTATGTTACCGACGGTCGGTATGTTACCGACGGTCGGTATGTTACCGACGGTCGGTATGTTACCGACGGTCGGTGTGTTACCGACGGTCGGTATGTTACCGACGGTCGGTATGTTACCGACGGTCGGTATGTTACCGACGGTCGGTGTGTTACCGACGGTCGGTATGTTACCGACGGTCGGTATGTTACCGACGGTCGGTATGTTACCGACGGTCGGTGTGTTACCGACGGTCGGTATGTTACCGACGGTCGGTATGTTACCGACGGTCGGTATGTTACCGACGGTCCGTATGTTACCGACGGTCGGTATGTTACCGACGGTCGGTATGTTACAAAGGGTCGGTATGTTACCGACGGTCGGTATGTTACCGACGGTCGGTATGTTACCGACGGTCGGTATGTTACCGACGGTCGGTGAGTTACCGACGGTCGGTATGTTACCGACGGTCGGTATGTTACCGACGGTCGGTATGTTACCGACGGTCGGTAAGTTACCGACGGTCGGTATGTTACCGACGGTCGGTATGTTACCGACGGTCGGTATGTTACCGACGGTCGGTATGTTACCAACGGTCGGTATGTTACCGACGGTCGGTAAGTTACCGACTCCGAGTATGTTACCGACGGTCGGTAAGTTACCGACGGTCGGTAAGTTACCGACGGTCGGTATGTTACCGATGGTTGGTATGTTACCGACGGTCGGTATGTTACCGACGGTCGGTATGTTACCAACGGTCGGTATGTTACCGACGGTCGGTAAGTTACCGACTCCGAGTATGTTACCGACGGTCGGTAAGTTACCGACGGTCGGTATGTTACCGACGGTCGGTATGTTACCGACGGTCGGTATGTTACCGACGGTCGGTATGTTACCGACGGTCGGTATGTTACCGACGGTCGGTATGATACCGACGGTCGGTATGTTACCGACGGTCGGTGTGTTACCGACGGTCGGTATGTTACCGACGGTCGGTATGTTACCGACGGTCGGTATGTTACCGACGGTCGGTATGTTACCGACGGTCGGTATGTTACCGACGGTCCGTATGTTACCGACGGTCGGTATGTTACCGACGGTCGGTATGTTACCGACGGTCGGTATGTTACCGACGGTCGGTATGTTACCGACGGTCGGTATGTTACCGACGGTCGGTGAGTTACCGACGGTCGGTATGTTACCGACGGTCGGTATGTTACCGACGGTCGGTATGTTACCGACGGTCGGTATGTTACCGACGGTCGGTATGTTACCAACGGTCGGTATGTTACCGACGGTTGGTAAGTTACCGACTCCGAGTATGTTACCGACGGTCGGTAAGTTACCGACTCCGAGTATGTTACCGACGGTCGGTAAGTTACCGACGGTCGGTATGTTACCGACGGTCGGTATGTTACCGACGGTCGGTATGTTACCGACGGTCGGTATGTTACCGACGGTCGGTATGTTACCGACGGTCGGTATGTTACCGACGGTCGGTATGTTACCGACGGTCGGTGTGTTACCGACGGTCGGTATGTTACCGACGGTCGGTATGTTACCGACGGTCGGTATGTTACCGACGGTCGGTATGTTACCGACGGTCCGTATGTTACCGACGGTCGGTATGTTACCGACGGTCGGTATGTTACCGACGGTCGGTATGTTACCGACGGTCGGTATGTTACCGACGGTCGGTATGTTACCGACGGTCGGTATGTTACCGACGGTCGGTGAGTTACCGACGGTCGGTATGTTACCGACGGTCGGTATGTTACCGACGGTCGGTATGTTACCGACGGTCGGTAAGTTACCGACGGTCAGTATGTTACCGACGGTCGGTAAGTTACCGACGGTCGGTATGTTACCGACGGTCGGTATGTTACCGACGGTCGGTATGTTACCAACGGTCGGTATGTTACCGACGGTCGGTAAGTTACCGACTCCGAGTATGTTACCGACGGTCGGTAAGTTACCGACGGTCGGTAAGTTACCGACGGTCGGTATGTTACCGACGGTCGGTATGTTACCGACGGTCGGTATGTTACCGACGGTCGGTATGTTACCAACGGTCGGTATGTTACCGACGGTCGGTAAGTTACCGACTCCGAGTATGTTACCGACGGTCGGTAAGTTACCGACGGTCGGTATGTTACCGACGGTCGGTATGTTACCGACGGTCGGTATGTTACCGACGGTCGGTATGTTACCGACGGTCGGTATGTTACCGACGGTCAGTATGATACCGACGGTCGGTATGTTACCGACGGTCGGTGTGTTACCGACGGTCGGTATGTTACCGACGGTCGGTATGTTACCGACGGTCGGTATGTTACCGACGGTCGGTATGTTACCGACGGTCGGTATGTTACCGACGGTCGGTATGTTACCGACGGTCGGTATGTTACCGACGGTCGGTATGTTACCGACGGTCGGTGAGTTACCGACGGTCGGTATGTTACCGACGGTCGGTATGTTACCGACGGTCGGTAAGTTACCGACGGTCGGTATGTTACCGACGGTCGGTAAGTTACCGACGGTCGGTATGTTACCGACGGTCGGTATGTTACCGACGGTCGGTATGTTACCAACGGTCGGTATGTTACCGACGGTCGGTAAGTTACCGACTCCGAGTATGTTACCGACGGTCGGTAAGTTACCGACGGTCGGTAAGTTACCGACGGTCGGTATGTTACCGACGGTCGGTATGTTACCGACGGTCGGTATGTTACCGACGGTCGGTATGTTACCGACGGTCGGTATGTTACCGACGGTCGGTATGTTACCGACGGTTGGTATGTTACCGACGGTCGGTATGTTACCGACGGTCGGTATGTTACCGACGGTCGGTATGTTACCGACGATCGGTGTGTTACCGACGGTCGGTGTGTTACCGACGGTCGGTGTGTTACCGACGGTCGGTGTGTTACCGACGGTCGGTATGTTACCGACGGTCGGTATGTTACCGACGGTCGGTATGTTACCGACGGTCGGTATGTTACCGACGGTCGGTATGTTACCGACGGTCGGTAAGTTACCGACGGTCGGTATGTTACCGACGGTCGGTATCTTACCGACGTTCGGTAAGTTACCGACGGTCGGTATGTTACCGACGGTCGGTAAGTTACCGACTCCGAGTATGTTACCGACGGTCGGTATGTTACCGACTCCGAGTATGTAACCGACGGTCGGTAAGTTACCGACGGTCGGTATGTTACCGACCGTCGGTAACTTACCGACCGTCGGTTACATACTCGGAGTCGGTAACTTACCGACCGTCGGTAACATACCGACCGTCGGTAACACACCGACCGTCGGTAACACACCGACCGTCGGTAACATACCGATCGTCGGTAACATACCGACCGTCGGTAACATACCGACCGTCGGTAACATACCGACCGTCGGTAACATACTCACAGTCGGTAACTTACCGACCGTTGGTAACATACCGACCGTCGGTAACATACCAACTGTCGGTAACTTACCGACCGTCGGTAACGTACTGACCGTCGGTAACGTACCGACCGTCGGTAACGTACCGACCGTCGGTAACATACCGACCGTCGGTAACATACCGACCGTCGGTAACATACCGACCGTCGGTAACTTACCGACCGTCGGTAACATACCGACCGTCGGTAACATACCGACCGTCGGTAACATACCGACCGTCGGTAATATACCGACCGTCGGTAACATACTCGGAGTCGGTAACTTACCGACCGTCGGTAACATACCGACCGTCGGTAACATACCGACCGTCGGTAACATACCGACCGTCAGTAACTTACCGACCGTCGGTAACATACCGACCGTCGGTAACATACCGACCGTCGGTAACTTATCGACCGTCGGTTACATACTCGGAGTCGGTAACTTACCGACCGTCGGTAACATACCGACCGTCGGTAACATACCGACCGTCGGTAACATACCGACCGTCGGTAACATACTCGGAGTCGGTAACTTACCGACCGTCGGTAACATACCGACCGTCGGTAACATACCGACCGTCGGTAACTCACCGACCGTCGGTAACATACCGACCGTCGGTAACATACCGACCGTCGGTAACATACCGACCGTCGGTAACATACCGACCGTCGGTAACATACCGACCGTCGGTAACTTACCGACCGTCGGTAACATACCGACCGTCGGTAACATACCGACCGTCGGTAACTTACCGACCGTCGGTTACATACTCGGAGTCGGTAACATACCGACCGTCGGTAACATACTCGGAGTCGGTAACTTACCGACCGTCGGTAACATACCGACCGTCGGTAACTTACCGACCGTCGGTAAGATACCGACCGTCGGTAACATACCGACCGTCGGTAACTTACCGACCGTCGGTAACATACCGACCGTCGGTAACATACCGACCGTCGGTAACATACCGACCGTCGGTAACATACCGACCGTCGGTAACATACCGACCGTCGGTAACATACCGACCGTCGGTAACATACCGACCGTCGGTAACACACCGACCGTCGGTAACACACCGACCGTCGGTAACACACCGACCGTCGGTAACACACCGATCGTCGGTAACATACCGACCGTCGGTAACATACCGACCGTCGGTGACATACCGACCGTCGGTAACATACCGACCGTCGGTAACATACCGACCGTCGGTAACATACCGACCGTCGGTAACATACCGACCGTCGGTAACATACCGACCGTCGGTAACATACCGACCGTCGGTAACATACTGACCGTCGGTAACATACCGACCGTCGGTGACATACCGACCGTCGGTAACATACCGACCGTCGGTAACTTACCGACCGTCGGTATGTTACCGACGGTCGGTATGTTACCAACGGTCGGTATGTTACCGACGGTCGGTAAGTTACCGACTCCGAGTATGTTACCGACGGTCGGTAAGTTACCGACGGTCGGTAAGTTACCGACGGTCGGTATGTTACCGACGGTCGGTATGTTACCGACGGTCGGTATGTTACCGACGGTCGGTATGTTACCGACGGTCGGTATGTTACCGACGGTCGGTATGTTACCGACGGTCGGTATGTTACCGACGGTTGGTATGTTACCGACGGTCGGTATGTTACCGACGGTCGGTATGTTACCGACGGTCGGTATGTTACCGACGGTCGGTATGTTACCGACGATCGGTGTGTTACCGACGGTCGGTGTGTTACCGACGGTCGGTGTGTTACCGACGGTCGGTATGTTACCGACGGTCGGTATGTTACCGACGGTCGGTATGGTACCGACGGTCGGTATGTTACCGACGGTCGGTATGTTACCGACGGTCGGTATGTTACCGACGGTCGGTATGTTACCGACGGACGGTATGTTACCGACGGTCGGTAAGTTACCGACGGTCGGTATGTTACCGACGGTCGGTATCTTACCGACGGTCGGTAAGTTACCGACGGTCGGTATGTTACCGACGGTCGGTAAGTTACCGACTCCGAGTATGTTACCGACGGTCGGTATGTTACCGACTCCGAGTATGTAACCGACGGTCGGTAAGTTACCGACGGTCGGTATGTTACCGACGGTCGGTATGTTACCGACGGTCGGTAAGTTACCGACGGTCGGTATGTTACCGACGGTCGGTATGTTACCGACGGTCGGTATGTTACCGACGGTCGGTAAGTTACCGACTCCGAGTATGTTACCGACGGTCGGTATATCACCGACGGTCGGTATGTTACCGACGGTCGGTAAATTACCGATGGTCGGTATGTTACCGACGGTCCGTATGTTACCGACGGTCGGTATGTTACCGACGGTCGGTATGTTACCGACGGTCGGTATGTTACCGACGGTCGGTATGTTACCGACGGTCGGTATGTTACCGACGGTCGGTATGTTACCGACGGTCGGTGAGTTACCGACGGTCGGTATGTTACCGACGGTCGGTATGTTACCGACGGTCGGTAAGTTACCAACGGTCGGTATGTTACCGACGGTCGGTAAGTTATCGACGGTCGGTATGTTACCGACGGTCGGTATGTTACCGACGGTCGGTAAATTACCGATGGTCGGTATGTTACCGACGGTCGGTATGTTACCGACGGTCGGTATGTTACCGACGGTCGGTATGTTACCGACGGTCGGTATGTTACCGACGGTCGGTATGTTACCGACGGTCGGTATGTTACCAACGGTCGGTATGTTACCGACGGTCGGTAAGTTACCGACTCCGAGTATGTTACCGACGGTCGGTATGTTACCGACGGTCGGTATGTTACCGACGGTCGGTATGTTACCGACGGTCGGTAAGTTACCGACTCCGAGTATGTAACCGACGGTCGGTAAGTTACCGACGGTCGGTATGTTACCGACGGTCGGTATGTTACCGACGGTCGGTAAGTTACTGACGGTCGGTATGTTACCGACGGTCGGTATGTTACCGACGGTCGGTATGTTACTGACGGTCGGTAAGTTACCGACTCCGAGTATGTTACCGACGGTCGGTATATTACCGACGGTCGGTATGTTACCGACGGTCGGTATGTTACCGACGGTCGGTATGTTACCGACGGTCGGTAAGTTACCGACGGTCGGTATGTTACCGACGGTCGGTATGTTACCGACGGTCGGTACGTTACCGACGGTCGGTACGTTACCGACGGTCAGTACGTTACCGACGGTCGGTAAGTTACCGACAGTTGGTATGTTACCGACGGTCGGTATGTTACCAACGGTCGGTAAGTTACCGACTGTGAGTATGTTACCGACGGTCGGTATGTTACCGACGGTCGGTATGTTACCGACGGTCGGTATGTTACCGACGGTCGGTATGTTACCGACGGTCGGTATGTTACCGACGGTCGGTATGTTACCGACGGTCGGTGTGTTACCGACGGTCGGTGTGTTACCGACGGTCGGTATGTTACCGACGGTCGGTAAGTTACCGACTCCGAGTATGTAACCGACGGTCGGTAAGTTACCGACGGTCGGTATGTTAACGACGGTCGGTAAGTTACCGACGGTCGGTATGTTACCGACGGTCGGTATGTTACCGACGGTCGGTATGTTACCGACGGTCGGTATGTTACCAACGGTCGGTATGTTACCGACGGTCGGTAAGTTACCGACTCCGAGTATGTTACCGACGGTCGGTAAGTTACCGACTCCGAGTATGTTACCGACGGTCGGTAAGTTACCGACGGTCGGTAAGTTACCGACGGTCGGTATGTTACCGACGGTCGGTATGTTACCGACGGTCGGTATGTTACCGACGGTCGGTGTGTTACCGACGGTCGGTGTGTTACCGACGGTCGGTATGTTACCGACGGTCGGTATGTTACCGACGGTCGGTATGTTACCGACGGTCGGTATGTTACCGACGGTCGGTATGTTACCGACGGTCGGTATGTTACCGACGGTCGGTATGTTACCGACGGTCGGTAAGTTACCGACGGTCGGTATGTTACCGACGGTCGGTATCTTACCGACGGTCGGTAAGTTACCGACGGTCGGTATGTTACCGACGGTCGGTAAGTTACCGACTCCGAGTATGTTACCGACGGTCGGTATGTTACCGACGGTCGGTATGTTACCGACGGTCGGTACGTTACTGACGGTCAGTATGTTACCGACGGTCGGTATGTTACCGACGGTCGGTATGTTACCGACGGTCGGTACGTTACCGACGGTTGGTATGTTACCGACGGTCGGTATGTTACCGACGGTCGGTATGTTACCGACGGTCGGTATGTTACCGACGGTCGGTATGTTACCGACGATCGGTGTGTTACCGACGGTCGGTGTGTTACCGACGGTCGGTATGTTACCGACGGTCGGTATGTTACCGACGGTCGGTATGTTACCGACGGTCGGTGTGTTACCGACGGTCGGTGTGTTACCGACGGTCGGTGTGTTACCGACGGTCGGTATGTTACCGACGGTCGGTATGTTACCGACGGTCGGTATGTTACCGACGGTCGGTATGTGACCGACGGTCGGTATGTTACCGACGGTCCGTATGTTACCGACGGTCGGTATGTTACCGACGGTCGGTATGTTACCGACGGTCGGTATGTTACCGACGGTCGGTATGTTACCGACGGTCGGTGAGTTACCGACGGTCGGTATGTTACCGACGGTCGGTATGTTACCGACGGTCGGTAAGTTACCGACGGTCGGTATGTTACCGACGGTCGGTAAGTTACCGACGGTCGGTATGTTACCGACGGTCGGTAAGTTACCGACGGTCGGTATGTTACCGACGGTCGGTATGTTACCGACGGTCGGTAAGTTACCGATGGTCGGTATGTTACCGACGGTCGGTATGTTACCGACGGTCGGTATGTTACCGACGGTCGGTATGTTACCGACGGTCGGTATGTTACCAACGGTCGGTATGTTACCGACGGTCGGTAAGTTACCGACTCCGAGTATGTTACCGACGGTCGGTAAGTTACCGACGGTCGGTAAGTTACCGACGGTCGGTATGTTACCGACGGTCAGTATGTTACCGACGGTCGGTATGTTACCGACGGTCGGTATGTTACCGACGGTCGGTATGTTACCGACGGTCGGTATGATACCGACGGTCGGTATGTTACCGACGGTCGGTGTGTTACCGACGGTCGGTATGTTACCGACGGTCGGTATGTTACCGACGGTCGGTATGTTACCGACGGTCGGTATGTTACCGATGGTCGGTATGTTACCGACGGTCCGTATGTTACCGACGGTCGGTATGTTACCGACGGTCGGTATGTTACCGACGGTCGGTATGTTACCGACGGTCGGTATGTTACCGACGGTCGGTATGTTACCGACGGTCGGTGAGTTACCGACGGTCGGTATGTTACCGACGGTCGGTATGTTACCGACGGTCGGTATGTTACCGACGGTCGGTAAGTTACCGACGGTCGGTATGTTACCGACGGTCGGTAAGTTACCGACGGTCGGTATGTTACTGACGGTCGGTATGTTACCGACGGTCGGTAAATTACCGATGGTCGGTATGTTACCGACGGTCGGTATGTTACCGACGGTCGGTATGTTACCGACGGTCGGTATGTTACCGACGGTCGGTATGTTACCGACGGTCGGTATGTTACCAACGGTCGGTATGTTACCGACGATCGGTAAGTTACCGACTCCGAGTATGTTACCGACGGTCGGTATGTTACCGACGGTCGGTATGTTACCGACGGTCGGTAAGTTACCGACTCCGAGTATGTAACCGACGTTCGGTAAGTTACCGACGGTCGGTATGTTACCGACGGTCGGTATGTTACCGACGGTCGGTAAGTTACCGACGGTCGGTATGTTACCGACGGTCGGTATGTTACCGACGGTCGGTATGTTACCGACGGTCGGTAAGTTACCGACTCCGAGTATGTTACCGACGGTCGGTATGTTACCGACGGTCGGTATGTTACCGACGGTCGGTATGTTACCGACGGTCGGTAAGTTACCGACGGTCGATATGTTACCGACGGTCGGTATGTTACCGACGGTCGGTATGTTACCGACGGTCGGTACGTTACCGACGGTCAGTACGTTACCGACGGTCGGTAAGTTACCGACGGTCGGTATGTTACCGACGGTCGGTATGTTACCGACGGTCGGTAAGTTACCGACTGTGAGTATGTTACCGACGGTCGGTATGTTACCGACGGTCGGTATGTTACCGACGGTCGGTATGTTACCGACGGTCGGTATGTTACCGACGGTCGGTGTGTTACCGACGGTCGGTGTGTTACCGACGGTCGGTATGTTACCGACGGTCGGTATGTTACCGACGGTCGGTATGTTACCGACGGTCGGTATGTTACCGACGGTCGGTATGTTACCGACGGTCGGTATGTTACCGACGGTCGGTAAGTTACCGACTCCGAGTATGTAACCGACGGTCGGTAAGTTACCGACGGTCGGTATGTTACCGACGGTCGGTAAGTTACCGACGGTCGGTATGTTACCGACGGTCGGTATGTTACCGACGGTCGGTATGTTACCGACGGTCGGTATGTTACCGACGGTCGGTATGTTACCGACGGTCGGTATGTTACCGACGGTCGGTATGTTACCGACGGTCGGTATGTTACCGACGGTCGGTATGTTACCGACGGTCGGTATGTTACCAACGGTCGGTATGTTACCGACGATCGGTAAGTTACCGACTCCGAGTATGTTACCGACGGTCGGTATGTTACCGACGGTCGGTATGTTACCGACGGTCGGTAAGTTACCGACTCCGAGTATGTAACCGACGTTCGGTAAGTTACCGACGGTCGGTATGTTACCGACGGTCGGTATGTTACCGACGGTCGGTAAGTTACCGACGGTCGGTATGTCACCGACGGTCGGTATGTTACCGACGGTCGGTATGTTACCGACGGTCGGTAAGTTACCGACTCCGAGTATGTTACCGACGGTCGGTATGTTACCGACGGTCGGTATGTTACCGACGGTCGGTATGTTACCGACGGTCGGTAAGTTACCGACGGTCGATATGTTACCGACGGTCGGTATGTTACCGACGGTCGGTATGTTACCGACGGTCGGTACGTTACCGACGGTCAGTACGTTACCGACGGTCGGTAAGTTACCGACGGTCGGTATGTTACCGACGGTCGGTATGTTACCGACGGTCGGTAAGTTACCGACTGTGAGTATGTTACCGACGGTCGGTATGTTACCGACGGTCGGTATGTTACCGACGGTCGGTATGTTACCGACGGTCGGTATGTTACCGACGGTCGGTGTGTTACCGACGGTCGGTGTGTTACCGACGGTCGGTATGTTACCGACGGTCGGTATGTTACCGACGGTCGGTATGTTACCGACGGTCGGTAAGTTACCGACTCCGAGTATGTAACCGACGGTCGGTAAGTTACCGACGGTCGGTATGTTACCGACGGTCGGTAAGTTACCGACGGTCGGTATGTTACCGACGGTCGGTATGTTACCGACGGTCGGTATGTTACCGACGGTCGGTATGTTACCGACGGTCGGTATGTTACCGACGGTCGGTATGTTACCGACGGTCGGTATGTTACCGACGGTCGGTATGTTACCGACGGTCGGTGTGTTACCGACGGTCGGTATGTTACCGACGGTCGGTATGTTACCGACGGTCGGTATGTTACCGACGGTCGGTGTGTTACCGACGGTCGGTATGTTACCGACGGTCGGTATGTTACCGACGGTCGGTATGTTACCGACGGTCGGTGTGTTACCGACGGTCGGTATGTTACCGACGGTCGGTATGTTACCGACGGTCGGCATGTTACCGACGGTCCGTATGTTAACGACGGTCGGTATGTTACCGACGGTCGGTATGTTACCGACGGTCGGTATGTTACCGACGGTCGGTATGTTACCGACGGTCGGTATGTTACCGACGGTCGGTATGTTACCGACGGTCGGTATGTTACCGACGGTCGGTGAGTTACCGACGGTCGGTATGTTACCGACGGTCGGTAAGTTACCGACGGTCGGTATGTTACCGACGGTCGGTAAGTTACCGACGGTCGGTATGTTACCGACGGTCGGTATGTTACCGACGGTCGGTATGTTACCAACGGTCGGTATGTTACCGACGGTCGGTAAGTTACCGACTCCGAGTATGTTACCGACGGTCGGTAAGTTACCGACGGTCGGTAAGTTACCGACGGTCGGTAAGTTACCGACGGTCGGTATGTTACCGACGGTCGGTATGTTACCGACGGTCGGTATGTTACCGACGGTCGGTATGTTACCGACGGTCGGTATGTTACCAACGGTCGGTATGTTACCGACGGTCGGTAAGTTACCGACTCCGAGTATGTTACCGACGGTCGGTAAGTTACCGACGGTCGGTATGTTACCGACGGTCGGTATGTTACCGACGGTCGGTATGTTACCGACGGTCGGTATGTTACCGACGGTCGGTATGTTACCGACGGTCGGTATGTTACCGACGGTCGGTATGATACCGACGGTCGGTATGTTACCGACGGTCGGTGTGTTACCGACGGTCGGTATGTTACCGACGGTCGGTATGTTACCGACGGTCGGTATGTTACCGACGGTCGGTATGTTACCGACGGTCCGTATGTTACCGACGGTCGGTATGTTACCGACGGTCGGTATGTTACCGACGGTCGGTATGTTACCGACGATCGGTAAGTTACCGACTCCGAGTATGTTACCGACGGTCGGTATGTTACCGACGGTCGGTATGTTACCGACGGTCGGTAAGTTACCGACTCCGAGTATGTAACCGACGGTCGGTAAGTTACCGACGGTCGGTATGTTACCGACGGTCGGTATGTTACCGACGGTCGGTAAGTTACCGACGGTCGGTATGTTACCGACGGTCGGTATGTTACCGACGGTCGGTATGTTACCGACGGTCGGTATGTTACCGACGGTCGGTAAGTTACCGACGGTCGGTATGTTACCGACGGTCGGTATGTTACCGACGGTCGGTATGTTACCGACGGTCGGTACGTTACCGACGGTCAGTACGTTACCGACGGTCGGTAAGTTACCGACGGTCGGTATGTTACCGACGGTCGGTATGTTACCGACGGTCGGTAAGTTACCGACTGTGAGTATGTTACCGACGGTCGGTATGTTACCGACGGTCGGTATGTTACCGACGGTCGGTATGTTACCGACGGTCAGTATGTTACCGACGGTCGGTGTGTTACCGACGGTCGGTGTGTTACCGACGGTCGGTATGTTACCGACGGTCGGTATGTTACCGACGGTCGGTATGTTACCGACGGTCGGTATGTGACCGACGGTCGGTATGTTACCGACGGTCCGTATGTTACCGACGGTCGGTATGTTACCGACGGTCGGTATGTTACCGACGGTCGGTATGTTACCGACGGTCGGTATGTTACCGACGGTCGGTGTGTTACCGACGGTCGGTATGTTACCGACGGTCGGTATGTTACCGACGGTCGGTATGTTACCGACGGTCCGTATGTTACCGACGGTCGGTATGTTACCGACGGTCGGTATGTTACCGACGGTCGGTATGTTACCGACGGTCGGTATGTTACCGACGGTCGGTATGTTACCGACGGTCGGTATGTTACCGACGGTCGGTGAGTTACCGACGGTCGGTATGTTACCGACGGTCGGTATGTTACCGACGGTCGGTAAGTTACCGACGGTCGGTATGTTACCGACGGTCGGTAAGTTACCGACGGTCGGTATGTTACCGACGGTCGGTATGTTACCGACGGTCGGTATGTTACCAACGGTCGGTATGTTACCGACGGTCGGTAAGTTACCGACTCCAAGTATGTTACCGACGGTCGGTAAGTTACCGACGGTCGGTATGTTACCGACGGTCGGTATGTTACCGACGGTCGGTATGTTACCGACGGTCGGTATGTTACCAACGGTCGGTATGTTACCAACGGTCGGTATGTTACCGACGGTCGGTAAGTTACCGACTCCGAGTATGTTACCGACGGTCGGTAAGTTACCGACGGTCGGTATGTTACCGACGGTCGGTATGTTACCGACGGTCGGTATGTTACCGACGGTCGGTATGTTACCGACGGTCGGTATGATACCGACGGTCGGTATGTTACCGACGGTCGGTGTGTTACCGACGGTCGGTGTGTTACCGACGGTCGGTATGTTACCGACGGTCGGTATGTTACCGACGGTCGGTAAGTTACCGACGGTCGGTATGTTACCGACGGTCGGTAAGTTACCGACGGTCGGTATGTTACCGACGGTCGGTATGTTACCGACGGTCGGTAAGTTACCGATGGTCGGTATGTTACCGACGGTCGGTATGTTACCGACGGTCGGTATGTTACCAACGGTCGGTATGTTACCGACGGTTGGTAAGTTACCGACTCCGGGTATGTTACCGACGGTCGGTAAGTTACCGACTCCGAGTATGTTACCGACGGTCGGTAAGTTACCGACGGTCGGTAAGTTACCGACGGTCGGTATGTTACCGACGGTCGGTATGTTACCGACGGTCGGTATGTTACCGACGGTCGGTATGTTACCAACGGTCGGTATGTTACCGACGGTCGGTAAGTTACCGACTCCGAGTATGTTACCGACGGTCGGTAAGTTACCGACGGTCGGTATGTTACCGACGGTCGGTATGTTACCGACGGTCGGTATGTTACCGACGGTCGGTATGTTACCGACGGTCGGTATGATACCGACGGTCGGTATGTTACCGACGGTCGGTGTGTTACCGACGGTCGGTATGTTACCGACGGTCGGTATGTTACCGACGGTCGGTATGTTACCGACGGTCGGTATGTTACCGACGGTCCGTATGTTACCGACGGTCGGTATGTTACCGACGGTCGGTATGTTACCGACGGTCGGTATGTTACCGACGGTCGGTATGTTACCGACGGTCGGTGAGTTACCGACGGTCGGTATGTTACCGACGGTCGGTATGTTACCGACGGTCGGTATGTTACCGACGGTCGGTAAGTTACCGACGGTCGGTAAGTTACCGACGGTCGGTATGTTACCGACGGTCGGTAAGTTACCGACGGTCGGTATGTTACCGACGGTCGGTATGTTACCGACGGTCGGTAAATTACCGATGGTCGGTATGTTACCGACGGTCGGTATGTTACCGACGGTCGGTATGTTACCGACGGTCGGTATGTTACCGACGGTCGGTATGTTACCGACGGTCGGTAAGTTACCGACGGTCGGTATGTTACCGACGGTCGGTATGTTACCGACGGTCGGTATGTTACCGACGGTCGGTACGTTACCGACGGTCAGTACGTTACCGACGGTCGGTAAGTTACCGACGGTCGGTATGTTACCGACGGTCGGTATGTTACCGACGGTCGGTAAGTTACCGACTGTGAGTATGTTACCGACGGTCGGTATGTTACCGACGGTCGGTATGTTACCGACGGTCGGTATGTTACCGACGGTCGGTATGTTACCGACGGTCGGTATGTTACCGACGGTCGGTGTGTTACCGACGGTCGGTGTGTTACCGACGGTCGGTATGTTACCGACGGTCGGTATGTTACCGACGGTCGGTATGTTACCGACGGTCGGTATGTTACCGACGGTCGGTATGTGACCGACGGTCGGTATGTTACCGACGGTCCGTATGTTACCGACGGTCGGTATGTTACCGACGGTCGGTATGTTACCGACGGTCGGTATGTTACCGACGGTCGGTGTGTTACCGACGGTTGGTATGTTACCGACGGTCGGTATGTTACCGACGGTCGGTATGTTACCGACGGTCCGTATGTTACCGACGGTCGGTATGTTACCGACGGTCGGTATGTTACCGACGGTCGGTATGTTACCGACGGTCGGTATGTTACCGACGGTCGGTATGTTACCGACGGTCGGTATGTTACCGACGGTCGGTGAGTTACCGACGGTCGGTATGTTACCGACGGTCGGTATGTTACCGACGGTCGGTAAGTTACCGACGGTCGGTATGTTACCGACGGTCGGTAAGTTACCGACGGTCGGTATGTTACCGACGGTCGGTATGTTACCGACGGTCGGTATGTTACCAACGGTCGGTATGTTACCGACGGTCGGTAAGTTACCGACTCCGAGTATGTTACCGACGGTCGGTAAGTTACCGACGGTCGGTATGTTACCGACGGTCGGTATGTTACCGACGGTCGGTATGTTACCGACGGTCGGTATGTTACCAACGGTCGGTATGTTACCGACGGTCGGTAAGTTACCGACTCCGAGTATGTTACCGACGGTCGGTAAGTTACCGACGGTCGGTATGTTACCGACGGTCGGTATGTTACCGACGGTCGGTATGTTACCGACGGTCGGTATGTTACCGACGGTCGGTATGTTACCGACGGTCGGTATGATACCGACGGTCGGTATGTTACCGACGGTCGGTGTGTTACCGACGGTCGGTATGTTACCGACGGTCGGTATGTTACCGACGGTCGGTATGTTACCGACGGTCGGTAAGTTACCGACGGTCGGTATGTTACCGACGGTCGGTAAGTTACCGACGGTCGGTATGTTACCGACGGTCGGTATGTTACCGACGGTCGGTAAGTTACCGATGGTCGGTATGTTACCGACGGTCGGTATGTTACCGACGGTCGGTATGTTACCGACGGTCGGTATGTTACCAACGGTCGGTATGTTACCGACGGTTGGTAAGTTACCGACTCCGGGTATGTTACCGACGGTCGGTAAGTTACCGACTCCGAGTATGTTACCGACGGTCGGTAAGTTACCGACGGTCGGTAAGTTACCGACGGTCGGTATGTTACCGACGGTCGGTATGTTACCGACGGTCGGTATGTTACCGACGGTCGGTATGTTACCGACGGTCGGTATGTTACCGACGGTCGGTATGTTACCGACGGTCGGTATGTTACCGACGGTCGGTGTGTTACCGACGGTCGGTATGTTACCGACGGTCGGTATGTTACCGACGGTCGGTATGTTACCGACGGTCCGTATGTTACCGACGGTCGGTATGTTACCGACGGTCGGTATGTTACCGACGGTCGGTATGTTACCGACGGTCGGTATGTTACCGACGGTCGGTATGTTACCGACGGTCGGTATGTTACCGACGGTCGGTGAGTTACCGACGGTCGGTATGTTACCGACGGTCGGTATGTTACCGACGGTCGGTAAGTTACCGACGGTCGGTATGTTACCGACGGTCGGTAAGTTACCGACGGTCGGTATGTTACCGACGGTCGGTATGTTACCGACGGTCGGTATGTTACCAACGGTCGGTATGTTACCGACGGTCGGTAAGTTACCGACTCCGAGTATGTTACCGACGGTCGGTAAGTTACCGACGGTCGGTAAGTTACCGACGGTCGGTATGTTACCGACGGTCGGTATGTTACCGACGGTCGGTATGTTACCGACGGTCGGTATGTTACCGACGGTCGGTATGTTACCGACGGTCGGTATGTTGCCGACGGTCGGTATGTTACCGACGGTCGGTATGTTACCGACGGTCGGTATGTTACCGACGGTCGGTATGTTACCGACGGTCGGTATGTTACCGACGGTCGGTATGTTACCGACGGTCGGTATGTTACCGACGATCGGTGTGTTACCGACGGTCGGTGTGTTACCGACGGTCGGTGTGTTACCGACGGTCGGTGTGTTACCGACGGTCGGTATGTTACCGACGGTCGGTATGTTACCGACGGTCGGTATGTTACCGACGGTCGGTATGTTACCGACGGTCGGTATGTTACCGACGGTCGGTATGTTACCGACGGTCGGTATGTTACCGACGGTCGGTAAGTTACCGACGGTCGGTATGTTACCGACGGTCGGTATCTTACCGACGGTCGGTAAGTTACCGACGGTCGGTATGTTACCGACGGTCGGTAAGTTACCGACTCCGAGTATGTTACCGACGGTCGGTATGTTACCGACTCCGAGTATGTAACCGACGGTCGGTAAGTTACCGACGGTCGGTATGTTACCGACCGTCGGTAACTTACCGACCGTCGGTTACATACTCGGAGTCGGTAACTTACCGACCGTCGGTAACACACCGACCGTCGGTAACACACCGACCGTCGGTGACACACCGACCGTCGGTAACATACCGACCGTCGGTAACATACCGACCGTCGGTAACTTACCGACCGTCGGTTACATACTCGGAGTCGGTAACTTACCGACCGTCGGTAACATACCGACCGTCGGTAACATACCGACCGTCGGTAACATACTCGGAGTCGGTAACTTACCGACCGTCGGTAACATACCGACCGTTGGTAACATACCGACCGTCGGTAACATACCGACCGTCGGTAACATACCGACCGTCGGTAACATACCGACCGTCGGTAACATACCGACCGTCGGTAACATACCGACCGTCGGTAACATACCGACCGTCGGTAACATACCGACCATCGGTAATTTACCGACCGTCGGTAACATACCGACCGTCGGTAACATACCGACCGTCGGTAACTTACCGACCGTCGGTAACATACCGACTGTTGGTAACTTACCGACCGTCGGTAACATACCGACCGTCGGTAACATACCGACCGTCGGTAACTCACCGACCGTCGGTAACATACCGACCGTCGGTAACATACCGACCGTCGGTAACATACCGACCGTCGGTAACATACCGACCGTCGGTAACATACCGACCGTCGGTAACTTACCGACCGTCGGTAACATACCGACCGTCGGTAACATACCGACCGTCGGTAACTTACCGACCGTCGGTTACATACTCGGAGTCGGTAACATACCGACCGTCGGTAACATACTCGGAGTCGGTAACTTACCGACCGTCGGTAACATACCGACCGTCGGTAACTTACCGACCGTCGGTAAGATACCGACCGTCGGTAACATACCGACCGTCGGTAACTTACCGACCGTCGGTAACATACCGACCGTCGGTAACATACCGACCGTCGGTAACATACCGACCGTCGGTAACATACCGACCGTCGGTAACATACCGACCGTCGGTAACATACCGACCGTCGGTAACATACCGACCGTCGGTAACACACCGACCGTCGGTAACACACCGACCGTCGGTAACACACCGACCGTCGGTAACACACCGACCGTCGGTAACACACCGATCGTCGGTAACATACCGACCGTCGGTAAAATACCGACCGTCGGTAACATACCGACCGTCGGTAACATACCGACCGTCGGTAACATACCGACCGTCGGTAACATACCGACCGTCGGTAACATACCGACCGTCGGTAACATACCGACCGTCGGTAACATACCGACCGTCGGTAACATACCGACCGTCGGTAACATACCGACCGTCGGTGACATACCGACCGTCGGTAACTTACCGACCGTCGGTATGTTACCGACGGTCGGTATGTTACCAACGGTCGGTATGTTACCGACGGTCGGTAAGTTACCGACTCCGAGTATGTTACCGACGGTCGGTAAGTTACCGACGGTCGGTAAGTTACCGACGGTCGGTATGTTACCGACGGTCGGTATGTTACCGACGGTCGGTATGTTACCGACGGTCGGTATGTTACCGACGGTCGGTATGTTACCGACGGTCGGTATGTTACTGACGGTCGGTATGTTACCGACGGTTGGTATGTTACCGACGGTCGGTATGTTACCGACGGTCGGTATGTTACCGACGTTTGGTATGTTACCGACGATCGGTGTGTTACCGACGGTCGGTAAGTTACCGACAGTTGGTATGTTACCGACGGTCGGTATGTTACCAACGGTCGGTAAGTTACCGACTGTGAGTATGTTACCGACGGTCGGTATGTTACCGACGGTCGGTATGTTACCGACGGTCGGTATGTTACCGACGGTCGGTATGTTACCGACGGTCGGTATGTTACCGACGGTCGGTATGTTACCGACGGTCGGTGTGTTACCGACGGTCGGTGTGTTACCGACGGTCGGTATGTTACCGACGGTCGGTAAGTTACCGACTCCGAGTATGTAACCGACGGTCGGTAAGTTACCGACGGTCGGTATGTTACCGACGGTCGGTAAGTTACCGACGGTCGGTATGTTACCGACGGTCGGTATGTTACCGACGGTCGGTATGTTACCGACGGTCGGTATGTTACCGACGGTCGGTATGTTACCGACGGTCGGTAAGTTACCGACTCCGAGTATGTTACCGACGGTCGGTAAGTTACCGACTCCGAGTATGTTACCGACGGTCGGTAAGTTACCGACGGTCGGTAAGTTACCGACGGTCGGTATGTTACCGACGGTCGGTATGTTACCGACGGTCGGTATGTTACCGACGGTCGGTATGTTACCGACGGTCGGTATGTTACCGACGGTCGGTATGTTACCGACGGTCGGTATGTTACCGACGGTCGGTATGTTACCGACGGTCGGTGTGTTACCGACGGTCGGTATTTTACCGACGGTCGGTATGTTACCGACGGTCGGTATGTTACCGACGGTCGGTATGTTACCGACGGTCCGTATGTTACCGACGGTCGGTATGTTACCGACGGTCGGTATGTTACCGACGGTCGGTATGTTACCGACGGTCGGTATGTTACCGACGGTCGGTGAGTTACCGACGGTCGGTATGTTACCGACGGTCGGTATGTGACCGACGGTCGGTATGTTACCGACGGTCCGTATGTTACCGACGGTCGGTATGTTACCGACGGTCGGTATGTTACCGACGGTCGGTATGTTACCGACGGTCGGTATGTTACCGACGGTCGGTGAGTTACCGACGGTCGGTATGTTACCGACGGTCGGTATGTTACCGACGGTCGGTAAGTTACCGACGGTCGGTATGTTACCGACGGTCGGTAAGTTACCGACGGTCGGTATGTTACCGACGGTCGGTAAGTTACCGACGGTCGGTATGTTACCGACGGTCGGTATGTTACCGACGGTCGGTAAGTTACCGATGGTCGGTATGTTACCGACGGTCGGTATGTTACCGACGGTCGGTATGTTACCGACGGTCGGTATGTTACCGACGGTCGGTATGTTACCAACGGTCGGTATGTTACCGACGGTCGGTAAGTTACCGACTCCGAGTATGTTACCGACGGTCGGTAAGTTACCGACGGTCGGTAAGTTACCGACGGTCGGTATGTTACCGACGGTCGGTATGTTACCGACGGTCGGTATGTTACCGACGGTCGGTATGTTACCGACGGTCGGTATGTTACCGACGGTCGGTATGTTACTGACGGTCGGTATGTTACCGACGGTTGGTATGTTACCGACGGTCGGTATGTTACCGACGGTCGGTATGTTACCGACGTTTGGTATGTTACCGACGATCGGTGTGTTACCGACGGTCGGTAAGTTACCGACAGTTGGTATGTTACCGACGGTCGGTATGTTACCAACGGTCGGTAAGTTACCGACTGTGAGTATGTTACCGACGGTCGGTATGTTACCGACGGTCGGTATGTTACCGACGGTCGGTATGTTACCGACGGTCGGTATGTTACCGACGGTCGGTATGTTACCGACGGTCGGTATGTTACCGACGGTCGGTGTGTTACCGACGGTCGGTGTGTTACCGACGGTCGGTATGTTACCGACGGTCGGTAAGTTACCGACTCCGAGTATGTAACCGACGGTCGGTAAGTTACCGACGGTCGGTATGTTACCGACGGTCGGTAAGTTACCGACGGTCGGTATGTTACCGACGGTCGGTATGTTACCGACGGTCGGTATGTTACCGACGGTCGGTATGTTACCGACGGTCGGTATGTTACCGACGGTCGGTAAGTTACCGACTCCGAGTATGTTACCGACGGTCGGTAAGTTACCGACTCCGAGTATGTTACCGACGGTCGGTAAGTTACCGACGGTCGGTATGTTACCGACGGTCGGTATGTTACCGACGGTCGGTATGTTACCGACGGTCGGTATGTTACCGACGGTCGGTATGTTACCGACGGTCGGTATGTTACCGACGGTCGGTAAGTTACCGACGGTCGGTATGTTACCGACGGTCGGTATCTTACCGACGGTCGGTAAGTTACCGACGGTCGGTATGTTACCGACGGTCGGTAAGTTACCGACTCCGAGTATGTTACCGACGGTCGGTATGTTACCGACGGTCGGTATGTTACCGACGGTCGGTACGTTACTGACGGTCAGTACGTTACCGACGGTCGGTAAGTTACCGACGGTCGGTATGTTACCGACGGTCGGTATGTTACCGACGGTCGGTATGTTACCGACGGTCGGTAAGTTACCGACGGTCGGTATGTTACCGACGGTCGGTAAGTTACCGACGGTCGGTATGTTACCGACGGTCGGTATGTTACCGACGGTCGGTATGTTACCGACGGTCGGTAAGTTACCGACTCCGAGTATGTAACCGACGGTCGGTAAGTTACCGACGGTCGGTATGTTACCGACGGTCGGTATGTTACCGACGGTCGGTAAGTTACCGACGGTCGGTATGTTACCGACGGTCGGTATGTTACCGACGGTCGGTATGTTACCGACGGTCGGTAAGTTACCGACTCCGAGTATGTTACCGACGGTCGGTATATTACCGACGGTCGGTATGTTACCGACGGTCGGTAAATTACCGATGGTCGGTATGTTACCGACGGTCCGTATGTTACCGACGGTCAGTATGTTACCGACGGTCGGTATGTTACCGACGGTCGGTATGTTACCGACGGTCGGTATGTTACCGACGGTCGGTATGTTACCGACGGTCGGTATGTTACCGACGGTCGGTATGTTACCGACGGTCGGTATGTTACCGACGGTCGGTATGTTACCAACGGTCGGTATGTTACCGACGGTCGGTAAGTTACCGACTCCGAGTATGTTACCGACGGTCGGTATGTTACCGACGGTCGGTATGTTACCGACGGTCGGTAAGTTACCGACGGTCGGTAAGTTATCGACGGTCGGTATGTTACCGACGGTCGGTATGTTACCGACGGTCGGTAAGTTACCGACGGTCGGTATGTTACCGACGGTCGGTAAGTTACCGACTCCGAGTATGTTACCGACGGTCGGTGAGTTACCGACGGTCGGTAAGTTACCGACGGTCGGTAAGTTACCGACTCCGAGTATGTAACCGACGGTCGGTAAGTTACCGACGGTCGGTATGTTACCGACGGTCGGTAAGTTACCGACGGTCGGTATGTTACCGACGGTCGGTATGTTACCGACGGTCGGTATGTTATCGACGGTCGGTATGTTACCGACGGTCGGTAAGTTACCGACGGTCGGTATGTTACCGACGGTCGGTATGTTACCGACGGTCGGTATGTTACCGACGGTCGGTATGTTACCGACGGTCGGTACGTTACCGACGGTCAGTACGTTACCGACGGTCGGTAAGTTACCGACGGTCGGTATGTTACCGACGGTCGGTATGTTACCGACGGTCGGTAAGTTACCGACTGTGAGTATGTTACCGACGGTCGGTATGTTACCGACGGTCGGTATGTTACCGACGGTCGGTATGTTACCGACGGTCGGTATGTTACCGACGGTCGGTATGTTACCGACGGTCGGTGTGTTACCGACGGTCGGTGTGTTACCGACGGTCGGTATGTTACCGACGGTCGGTATGTTACCGACGGTCGGTATGTTACCGACGGTCGGTAAGTTACCGACTCCGAGTATGTAACCGACGGTCGGTAAGTTACCGACTGTGAGTATGTTACCGACGGTCGGTATGTTACCGACGGTCGGTATGTTACCGACGGTCGGTATGTTACCGACGGTCGGTATGTTACCGACGGTCGGTGTGTTACCGACGGTCGGTGTGTTACCGACGGTCGGTATGTTACCGACGGTCGGTATGTTACCGACGGTCGGTATGTTACCGACGGTCGGTAAGTTACCGACTCCGAGTATGTAACCGACGGTCGGTAAGTTACTGACGGTCGGTATGTTACCGACGGTCGGTAAGTTACCGACGGTCGGTATGTTACCGACGGTCGGTATGTTACCGACGGTCGGTATGTTACCGACGGTCGGTATGTTACCGACGGTCGGTATGTTACCGACGGTCGGTATGTTACCGACGGTCGGTATGTTACCGACGGTCGGTATGTTACCGACGGTCGGTATGTTACCGACGGTCGGTATGTTACCGACGGTCGGTATGTTACCGACGGTCCGTATGTTACCGACGGTCGGTATGTTACCGACGGTCGGTATGTTACCGACGGTCGGTATGTTACCGACGGTCGGTATGTTACCGACGGTCGGTATGTTACCGACGGTCGGTATGTTACCGACGGTCGGTGAGTTACCGACGGTCGGTAACATACCGACCGTCGATAACATACCGACGGTCGGTAAGTTACCGACGGTCGGTATGTTACCGACGGTCGGTAAGTTACCGACGGTCAGTATGTTACCGACGGTCGGTATGTTACCGACGGTCGGTATGTTACCGACGGTCGGTAAGTTACCGATGGTCGGTATGTTACCGACGGTCGGTATGTTACCGACGGTCGGTATGTTACCGACGGTCGGTATGTTACCGACGGTCGGTATGTTACCAACGGTCGGTATGTTACCGACGGTCGGTAAGTTACCGACTCCGAGTATGTTACCGACGGTCGGTAAGTTACCGACGGTCGGTAAGTTACCGACGGTCGGTATGTTACCGACGGTCGGTATGTTACCGACGGTCGGTATGTTACCGACGGTCGGTATGTTACCGACGGTCGGTATGTTACCGACGGTCGGTATGTTACCGACGGTCGGTGTGTTACCGACGGTCGGTATGTTATCGACGGTCGGTATGTTACCGACGGTCGGTATGTTACCGACGGTCGGTATGTTACCGACGGTCGGTAAGTTACCGACTCCGAGTATGTAATCGACGGTCAGTAAGTTACCGACGGTCGGTATGTTACCGACGGTCGGTATGTTACCGACGGTAGGTATGTTACCGACGGTCGGTAAGTTACCGACGGTCGGTATGTTACCGACGGTCGGTATGTTACCGACGGTCGGTATGTTACCGACGGTCGGTAAGTTACCGACTCCGAGTATGTTACCGACGGTCGGTATATTACCGACGGTCGGTATGTTACCGACGGTCGGTATGTTACCGACGGTCGGTATGTTACCGACGGTCGGTAAGTTACCGACGGTCGGTATGTTACCGACGGTCGGTATGTTACCGACGGTCGGTATGTTACCGACGGTCGGTACGTTACCGACGGTCAGTACGTTACCGACGGTCGGTAAGTTACCGACGGTCGGTATGTTACCGACGGTCGGTATGTTACCGACGGTCGGTAAGTTACCGACTGTGAGTATGTTACCGACGGTCGGTATGTTACCGACGGTCGGTATGTTACCGACGGTCGGTATGTTACCGACGGTCGGTATGTTACCGACGGTCGGTATGTTACCGACGGTCGGTATGTTACCGACGGTCGGTATGTTACCGACGGTCGGTATGTTACCGACGGTCGGTATGTTACCGACGGTCGGTGTGTTACCGACGGTCGGTGTGTTACCGACGGTCGGTATGTTACCGACGGTCGGTAAGTTACCGACGGTCGGTATGTTACCGACGGTCAGTATGTTACCGACGGTCGGTAAGTTACCGACGGTCGGTATGTGACCGACGGTCGGTATGTTACCGACGGTCCGTATGTTACCGACGGTCGGTATGTTACCGACGGTCGGTATGTTACCGACGGTCGGTATGTTACCGACGGTCGGTATGTTACCGACGGTCGGTGAGTTACCGACGGTCGGTATGTTACCGACGGTCGGTATGTTACCGACGGTCGGTATGTTACCGACGGTCGGTATGTTACCGACGGTCGGTATGTTACCAACGGTCGGTATGTTACCGACGGTCGGTAAGTTACCGACTCCGAGTATGTTACCGACGGTCGGTAAGTTACCGACGGTCGGTATGTTACCGACGGTCGGTATGTTACCGACGGTCGGTATGTTACCGACGGTCGGTATGTTACCGACGGTCGGTATGTTACCGACGGTCGGTATGATACCGACGGTCGGTATGTTACCGACGGTCGGTGTGTTACCGACGGTCGGTATGTTACCGACGGTCGGTATGTTACCGACGGTCGGTATGTTACCGACGGTCGGTATGTTACCGACGGTCGGTATGTTACCGACGGTCCGTATGTTACCGACGGTCGGTATGTTACCGACGGTCGGTATGTTACCGACGGTCGGTATGTTACCGACGGTCGGTATGTTACCGACGGTCGGTATGTTACCGACGGTCGGTGAGTTACCGACGGTCGGTATGTTACCGACGGTCGGTATGTTACCGACGGTCGGTAAGTTACCGACGGTCGGTATGTTACCGACGGTCGGTAAGTTACCGACGGTCGGTATGTTACCGACGGTCGGTATGTTACCGACGGTCGGTAAATTACCGATGGTCGGTATGTTACCGACGGTCGGTATGTTACCGACGGTCGGTATGTTACCGACGGTCGGTATGTTACCGACGGTCGGTATGTTACCGACGGTCGGTATGTTACCGACGGTCGGTATGTTACCGACGGTCGGTATGTTACCAACGGTCGGTATGTTACCGACGGTCGGTATGTTACCGACGGTCGGTATGTTACCGACGGTCGGTATGTTACCGACGGTCGGTATGTTACCGACGGTCGGTATGTTACCGACGGTCGGTATGTTACCGACGGTCGGTATGTTACCGACGGTCGGTATGTTACCAACGGTCGGTATGTTACCGACGATCGGTAAGTTACCGACTCCGAGTATGTTACCGACGGTCGGTATGTTACCGACGGTCGGTATGTTACCGACGGTCGGTATGTTACCGACGGTCGGTATGTTACCGACGGTCGGTATGATACCGACGGTCGGTATGTTACCGACGGTCGGTGTGTTACCGACGGTCGGTATGTTACCGATGGTCGGTAAATTACCGACGGTCGGTATGTTACCGACGGTCGGTATGTTACCGACGGTCGGTATGTTACCGACGGTCGGTATGTTACCGACGGTCGGTATGTTACCGACGGTCGGTAAGTTACCGACTCCGAGTATGTAACCGACGGTCGGTAAGTTACCGACGGTCGGTATGTTACCGACGGTCGGTAAGTTACCGACGGTCGGTATGTTACCGACGGTCGGTATGTTACCGACGGTCGGTATGTTACCGACGGTCGGTATGTTACCGACGGTCGGTAAGTTACCGACTCCGAGTATGTAACCGACGGTCGGTAAGTTACCGACGGTCGGTATGTTACCGACGGTCGGTAAGTTACCGACGGTCGGTATGTTACCGACGGTCGGTATGTTACCGACGGTCGGTATGTTACTGACGGTCGGTATGTTACCGACGGTCGGTATGTTACCGACGGTCGGTATGTTACCGACGGTCGGTATGTTACCGACGGTCGGTATGTTACCGACGGTCCGTATGTTACCGACGGTCGGTATGTTACCGACGGTCGGTATGTTACCGACGGTCGGTATGTTACCGACGGTCGGTATGTTACCGACGGTCGGTGAGTTACCGACGGTCGGTAACATACCGACCGTCGGTAACATACCGACGGTCGGTAAGTTAGCGACGGTCGGTATGTTACCGACGGTCGGTAAGTTACCGACGGTCAGTATGTTACCGACGGTCGGTATGTTACCGACGGTCGGTAAGTTACCGATGGTCGGTATGTTACCGACGGTCGGTATGTTACCGACGGTCGGTATGTTACCGACGGTCGGTATGTTACCGACGGTCGGTATGTTACCAACGGTCGGTATGTTACCGACGGTCGGTAAGTTACCGACTCCGAGTATGTTACCGACGGTCGGTAAGTTACCGACGGTCGGTAAGTTACCGACGGTCGGTATGTTACCGACGGTCGGTATGTTACCGACGGTCGGTATGTTACCGACGGTCGGTATGTTACCGACGGTCGGTATGTTACCGACGGTCGGTATGTTACCGACGGTCGGTGTGTTACCGACGGTCGGTATGTTACCGACGGTCGGTGTGTTACCGACGGTCGGTATGTTACCGACGGTCGGTATGTTACCGACGGTCGGTATGTTACCGACGGTCGGTATGTTACCGACGGTCGGTATGTTACCGATGGTCGGTATGTTACCGACGGTCGGTGAGTTACCGACGGTCGGTATGTTACCGACGGTCGGTATGTTACCGACGGTCGGTAAGTTACCGACGGTCGGTATGTTACCGACGGTCGGTAAGTTACCGACGGTCGGTATGTTACCGACGGTCGGTAAGTTACCGACGGTCGGTATGTTACCGACGGTCGGTATGTTACCGACGGTCGGTAAGTTACCGATGGTCGGTATGTTACCGACGGTCGGTATGTTACCGACGGTCGGTATGTTACCGACGGTCGGTATGTTACCGACAGTCGGTATGTTACCAACGGTCGGTATGTTACCGACGGTCGGTAAGTTACCGACTCCGAGTATGTTACCGACGGTCGGTAAGTTACCGACGGTCGGTATGTTACCGACGGTCGGTATGTTACCGACGATCGGTAAGTTACCGACTCCGAGTATGTTACCGACGGTCGGTATGTTACCGACGGTCGGTATGATACCGACGGTCGGTATGTTACCGACGGTCGGTGTGTTACCGACGGTCGGTATGTTACCGACGGTCGGTATGTTACCGACGGTCGGTATGTTACCGACGGTCGGTATGTTACCGATGGTCGGTATGTTACCGACGGTCCGTATGTTACCGACGGTCGGTATGTTACCGACGGTCGGTATGTTACCGACGGTCGGTATGTTACCGACGGTCGGTATGTTACCGACGGTCGGTATGTTACCGACGGTCGGTATGTTACCGACGGTCGGTGAGTTACCGACGGTCGGTATGTTACCGACGGTCGGTATGTTACCGACGGTCGGTAAGTTACCGACGGTCGGTATGTTACCGACGGTCGGTAAGTTACCGACGGTCGGTATGTTACCGACGGTCGGTATGTTACCGACGGTCGGTAAATTACCGATGGTCGGTATGTTACCGACGGTCGGTATGTTACCGACGGTCGGTATGTTACCGACGGTCGGTGAGTTACCGACGGTCGGTATGTTACCGACGGTCGGTATGTTACCGACGGTCGGTAAGTTACCGACGGTCGGTATGTTACCGACGGTCGGTAAGTTACCGACGGTCGGTATGTTACCGACGGTCGGTAAGTTACCGACGGTCGGTATGTTACCGACGGTCGGTATGTTACCGACGGTCGGTAAGTTACCGATGGTCGGTATGTTACCGACGGTCGGTATGTTACCGACGGTCGGTATGTTACCGACGGTCGGTATGTTACCGACGGTCGGTATGTTACCGACGGTCGGTATGTTACCGACGGTCGGTATGTTACCGACGGTCGGTATGTTACCAACGGTCGGTATGTTACCGACGATCGGTAAGTTACCGACTCCGAGTATGTTACCGACGGTCGGTATGTTACCGACGGTCGGTATGTTACCGACGGTCGGTATGTTACCGACGGTCGGTATGTTACCGACGGTCGGTATGATACCGACGGTCGGTATGTTACCGACGGTCGGTGTGTTACCGACGGTCGGTATGTTACCGATGGTCGGTAAATTACCGACGGTCGGTATGTTACCGACGGTCGGTATGTTACCGACGGTCGGTATGTTACCGACGGTCGGTATGTTACCGACGGTCGGTATGTTACCGACGGTCGGTAAGTTACCGACTCCGAGTATGTAACCGACGGTCGGTAAGTTACCGACGGTCGGTATGTTACCGACGGTCGGTAAGTTACCGACGGTCGGTATGTTACCGACGGTCGGTATGTTACCGACGGTCGGTATGTTACCGACGGTCGGTATGTTACCGACGGTCGGTAAGTTACCGACTCCGAGTATGTAACCGACGGTCGGTAAGTTACCGACGGTCGGTATGTTACCGACGGTCGGTAAGTTACCGACGGTCGGTATGTTACCGACGGTCGGTATGTTACCGACGGTCGGTATGTTACTGACGGTCGGTATGTTACCGACGGTCGGTATGTTACCGACGGTCGGTATGTTACCGACGGTCGGTATGTTACCGACGGTCGGTATGTTACCGACGGTCCGTATGTTACCGACGGTCGGTATGTTACCGACGGTCGGTATGTTACCGACGGTCGGTATGTTACCGACGGTCGGTATGTTACCGACGGTCGGTGAGTTACCGACGGTCGGTAACATACCGACCGTCGGTAACATACCGACGGTCGGTAAGTTAGCGACGGTCGGTATGTTACCGACGGTCGGTAAGTTACCGACGGTCAGTATGTTACCGACGGTCGGTATGTTACCGACGGTCGGTAAGTTACCGATGGTCGGTATGTTACCGACGGTCGGTATGTTACCGACGGTCGGTATGTTACCGACGGTCGGTATGTTACCGACGGTCGGTATGTTACCAACGGTCGGTATGTTACCGACGGTCGGTAAGTTACCGACTCCGAGTATGTTACCGACGGTCGGTAAGTTACCGACGGTCGGTAAGTTACCGACGGTCGGTATGTTACCGACGGTCGGTATGTTACCGACGGTCGGTATGTTACCGACGGTCGGTATGTTACCGACGGTCGGTATGTTACCGACGGTCGGTGTGTTACCGACGGTCGGTATGTTACCGACGGTCGGTGTGTTACCGACGGTCGGTATGTTACCGACGGTCGGTATGTTACCGACGGTCGGTATGTTACCGACGGTCGGTATGTTACCGACGGTCGGTATGTTACCGATGGTCGGTATGTTACCGACGGTCGGTGAGTTACCGACGGTCGGTATGTTACCGACGGTCGGTATGTTACCGACGGTCGGTAAGTTACCGACGGTCGGTATGTTACCGACGGTCGGTAAGTTACCGACGGTCGGTATGTTACCGACGGTCGGTAAGTTACCGACGGTCGGTATGTTACCGACGGTCGGTATGTTACCGACGGTCGGTAAGTTACCGATGGTCGGTATGTTACCGACGGTCGGTATGTTACCGACGGTCGGTATGTTACCGACGGTCGGTATGTTACCGACAGTCGGTATGTTACCAACGGTCGGTATGTTACCGACGGTCGGTAAGTTACCGACTCCGAGTATGTTACCGACGGTCGGTAAGTTACCGACGGTCGGTATGTTACCGACGGTCGGTATGTTACCGACGATCGGTAAGTTACCGACTCCGAGTATGTTACCGACGGTCGGTATGTTACCGACGGTCGGTATGATACCGACGGTCGGTATGTTACCGACGGTCGGTGTGTTACCGACGGTCGGTATGTTACCGACGGTCGGTATGTTACCGACGGTCGGTATGTTACCGACGGTCGGTATGTTACCGATGGTCGGTATGTTACCGACGGTCCGTATGTTACCGACGGTCGGTATGTTACCGACGGTCGGTATGTTACCGACGGTCGGTATGTTACCGACGGTCGGTATGTTACCGACGGTCGGTATGTTACCGACGGTCGGTATGTTACCGACGGTCGGTGAGTTACCGACGGTCGGTATGTTACCGACGGTCGGTATGTTACCGACGGTCGGTAAGTTACCGACGGTCGGTATGTTACCGACGGTCGGTAAGTTACCGACGGTCGGTATGTTACCGACGGTCGGTATGTTACCGACGGTCGGTAAATTACCGATGGTCGGTATGTTACCGACGGTCGGTATGTTACCGACGGTCGGTATGTTACCGACGGTCGGTGAGTTACCGACGGTCGGTATGTTACCGACGGTCGGTATGTTACCGACGGTCGGTAAGTTACCGACGGTCGGTATGTTACCGACGGTCGGTAAGTTACCGACGGTCGGTATGTTACCGACGGTCGGTAAGTTACCGACGGTCGGTATGTTACCGACGGTCGGTATGTTACCGACGGTCGGTAAGTTACCGATGGTCGGTATGTTACCGACGGTCGGTATGTTACCGACGGTCGGTATGTTACCGACGGTCGGTATGTTACCGACGGTCGGTATGTTACCAACGGTCGGTATGTTACGGACGGTCGGTAAGTTACCGACTCCGAGTATGTTACCGACGGTCGGTAAGTTACCGACGGTCGGTATGTTACCGACGGTCGGTATGTTACCGACGATCGGTAAGTTACCGACTCCGAGTATGTTACCGACGGTCGGTATGTTACCGACGGTCGGTATGATACCGACGGTCGGTATGTTACCGACGGTCGGTGTGTTACCGACGGTCGGTATGTTACCGACGGTCGGTATGTTACCGACGGTCGGTATGTTACCGACGGTCGGTATGTTACCGATGGTCGGTATGTTACCGACGGTCCGTATGTTACCGACGGTCGGTATGTTACCGACGGTCGGTATGTTACCGACGGTCGGTATGTTACCGACGGTCGGTATGTTACCGACGGTCGGTATGTTACCGACGGTCGGTATGTTACCGACGGTCGGTGAGTTACCGACGGTCGGTATGTTACCGACGGTCGGTATGTTACCGACGGTCGGTAAGTTACCGACGGTCGGTATGTTACCGACGGTCGGTAAGTTACCGACGGTCGGTATGTTACCGACGGTCGGTATGTTACCGACGGTCGGTAAATTACCGATGGTCGGTATGTTACCGACGGTCGGTATGTTACCGACGGTCGGTATGTTACCGACGGTCGGTATGTTACCGACGGTCGGTATGTTACCGACGGTCGGTATGTTACCGACGGTCGGTATGTTACCGACGGTCGGTATGTTACCGACGGTCGGTATGTTACCAACGGTCGGTATGTTACCGACGATCGGTAAGTTACCGACTCCGAGTATGTTACCGACGGTCGGTATGTTACCGACGGTCGGTATGTTACCGACGGTCGGTAAGTTACCGACTCCGAGTATGTAACCGACGGTCGGTAAGTTACCGACGGTCGGTATGTTACCGACGGTCGGTATGTTACCGACGGTCGGTAAGTTACCGACGGTCGGTATGTTACCGACGGTCGGTATGTTACCGATGGTCGGTATGTTACCGACGGTCGGTAAGTTACCGACTCCGAGTATGTTACCGACGGTCGGTATATTACCGACGGTCGGTATGTTACCGACGGTCGGTATGTTACCGACGGTCGGTATGTTACCGACGGTCGGTGAGTTACCGACGGTCGATATGTTACCGACGGTCGGTATGTTACCGACGGTCGGTACGTTACCGACGGTCGGTACGTTACCGACGGTCAGTACGTTACCGACGGTCGGTAAGTTACCGACGGTCGGTATGTTACCGACGGTCGGTATGTTACCGACGGTCGGTAAGTTACCGACTGTGAGTATGTTACCGACGGTCGGTATGTTACCGACGGTCGGTATGTTACCGACGGTCGGTATGTTACCGACGGTCGGTATGTTACCGACGGTCGGTGTGTTACCGACGGTCGGTGTGTTACCGACGGTCGGTATGTTACCGACGGTCGGTATGTTACCGACGGTCGGTATGTTACCGACGGTCGGTAAGTTACCGACTCCGAGTATGTAACCGACGGTCGGTAAGTTACCGACGGTCGGTATGTTACCGACGGTCGGTAAGTTACCGACGGTCGGTATGTTACCGACGGTCGGTATGTTACCGACGGTCGGTATGTTACCGACGGTCGGTATGTTACCGACGGTCGGTATGTTACCGACGGTCGGTATGTTACCGACGGTCGGTATGTTACCGACGGTCGGTATGTTACCGACGGTCGGTGTGTTACCGACGGTCGGTATGTTACCGACGGTCGGTATGTTACCGACGGTCGGTATGTTACCGACGGTCGGTGTGTTACCGACGGTCGGTATGTTACCGACGGTCGGTATGTTACCGACGGTCGGTATGTTACCGACGGTCGGTGTGTTACCGACGGTCGGTATGTTACCGACGGTCGGTATGTTACCGACGGTCGGTATGTTACCGACGGTCCGTATGTTACCGACGGTCGGTATGTTACCGACGGTCGGTATGTTACCGACGGTCGGTATGTTACCGACGGTCGGTATGTTACCGACGGTCGGTATGTTACCGACGGTCGGTATGTTACCGACGGTCGGTGAGTTACCGACGGTCGGTATGTTACCGACGGTCGGTATGTTACCGACGGTCGGTAAGTTACCGACGGTCGGTATGTTACCGACGGTCGGTAAGTTACCGACGGTCGGTATGTTACCGACGGTCGGTATGTTACCGACGGTCGGTATGTTACCAACGGTCGGTATGTTACCGACGGTCGGTAAGTTACCGACTCCGAGTATGTTACCGACGGTCGGTAAGTTACCGACGGTCGGTAAGTTACCGACGGTCGGTATGTTACCGACGGTCGGTATGTTACCGACGGTCGGTATGTTACCGACGGTCGGTATGTTACCAACGGTCGGTATGTTACCGACGGTCGGTAAGTTACCGACTCCGAGTATGTTACCGACGGTCGGTAAGTTACCGACGGTCGGTATGTTACCGACGGTCGGTATGTTACCGACGGTCGGTATGTTACCGACGGTCGGTATGTTACCGACGGTCGGTATGTTACCGACGGTCGGTATGTTACCGACGGTCGGTATGATACCGACGGTCGGTATGTTACCGACGGTCGGTGTGTTACCGACGGTCGGTATGTTACCGACGGTCGGTATGTTACCGACGGTCGGTATGTTACCGACGGTCGGTATGTTACCGACGGTCGGTATGTTACCGACGGTCGGTATGTTACCGACGGTCGGTAAGTTACCGACGGTCGGTATGTTACCGACGGTCGGTAAGTTACCGACGGTCGGTATGTTACCGACGGTCGGTATGTTACCGACGGTCGGTAAATTACCGATGGTCGGTATGTTACCGACGGTCGGTATGTTACCGACGGTCGGTATGTTACCGACGGTCGGTATGTTACCGACGGTCGGTATGTTACCGACGGTCGGTATGTTACCGACGGTCGGTATGTTACCGACGGTCGGTATGTTACCAACGGTCGGTATGTTACCGACGATCGGTAAGTTACCGACTCCGAGTATGTTACCGACGGTCGGTATGTTACCGACGGTCGGTATGTTACCGACGGTCGGTAAGTTACCGACTCCGAGTATGTAACCGACGGTCGGTAAGTTACCGACGGTCGGTATGTTACCGACGGTCGGTATGTTACCGACGGTCGGTAAGTTACCGACGGTCGGTATGTTACCGACGGTCGGTAAGTTACCGACGGTCGATATGTTACCGACGGTCGGTATGTTACCGACGGTCGGTATGTTACCGACGGTCGGTATGTTACCGACGGTCGGTAAGTTACCGACTCCGAGTATGTAACCGACGGTCGGTAAGTTACCGACGGTCGGTATGTTACCGACGGTCGGTAAGTTACCGACGGTCGGTATGTTACCGACGGTCGGTATGTTACCGACGGTCGGTATGTTACCGACGGTCGGTATGTTACCGACGGTTGGTTTGTTACCGACGGTCGGTATGTTACCGACGGTCGGTATGTTACCGACGGTCGGTATGTTACCGACGGTCGGTGTGTTACCGACGGTCGGTATGTTACCGACGGTCGGTATGTTACCGACGGTCGGTATGTTACCGACGGTCGGTGTGTTACCGACGGTCGGTATGTTACCGACGGTCGGTATGTTACCGACGGTCGGTATGTTACCGACGGTCGGTGTGTTACCGACGGTCGGTATGTTACCGACGGTCGGTATGTTACCGACGGTCGGTATGTTACCGACGGTCCGTATGTTACCGACGGTCGGTATGTTACCGACGGTCGGTATGTTACCGACGGTCGGTATGTTACCGACGGTCGGTATGTTACCGACGGTCGGTATGTTACCGACGGTCGGTATGTTACCGACGGTCGGTATGTTACCGACGGTCGGTATGTTACCAACGGTCGGTATGTTACCGACGGTCGGTAAGTTACCGACTCCGAGTATGTTACCGACGGTCGGTAAGTTACCGACGGTCGGTAAGTTACCGACGGTCGGTATGTTACCGACGGTCGGTATGTTACCGACGGTCGGTATGTTACCGACGGTCGGTATGTTACCGACGGTCGGTATGTTACCGACGGTCGGTATGTTACCGACGGTCGGTATGTTACCGACGGTCGGTATGTTACCGACGGTCGGTATGTTACCGACGGTTGGTATGTTACCGACGGTCGGTATGTTACCGACGGTCGGTATGTTACCGACGGTCGGTATGTTACCGACGATCGGTGTGTTACCGACGGTCGGTGTGTTACCGACGGTCGGTGTGTTACCGACGGTCGGTGTGTTACCGACGGTCGGTATGTTACCGACGGTCGGTATGTTACCGACGGTCGGTATGTTACCGACGGTCGGTATGTTACCGACGGTCGGTATGTTACCGACGGTCGGTATGTTACCGACGGTCGGTATGTTACCGACGGTCGGTAAGTTACCGACGGTCGGTATGTTACCGACGGTCGGTATCTTACCGACGGTGGGTAAGTTACCGACGGTCGGTATGTTACCGACGGTCGGTAAGTTACCGACTCCGAGTATGTAACCGACGGTCGGTAAGTTACCGACGGTCGGTATGTTACCGACGGTCGGTAAGTTACCGACGGTCGGTATGTTACCGACGGTCGGTATGTTACCGACGGTCGGTATGTTACCGACGGTCGGTATGTTACCGACGGTCGGTATGTTACCGACGGTCGGTATGTTACCGACGGTCGGTATGTTACCGACGGTCGGTATGTTACCGACGGTCGGTGTGTTACCGACGGTCGGTGTGTTACCGACGGTCGGTATGTTAACGACGGTCGGTAAGTTACCGACGGTCGGTATGTTACCGACGGTCAGTATGTTACCGACGGTCGGTAAGTTACCGACGGTCGGTATGTGACCGACGGTCGGTATGTTACCGACGGTCCGTATGTTACCGACGGTCGGTATGTTACCGACGGTCGGTATGTTACCGACGGTCGGTATGTTACCGACGGTCGGTATGTTACCGACGGTCGGTATGTTACCGACGGTCCGTATGTTACCGACGGTCGGTATGTTACCGACGGTCGGTATGTTACCGACGGTCGGTATGTTACCGACGGTCGGTATGTTACCGACGGTCGGTATGTTACCGACGGTCGGTGAGTTACCAACGGTCGGTATGTTACCGACGGTCGGTATGTTACCGACGGTCGGTAAGTTACCGACGGTCGGTATGTTACCGACGGTCGGTAAGTTACCGACGGTCGGTATGTTACCGACGGTCGGTATGTTACCGACGGTCGGTAAATTACCGATGGTCGGTATGTTACCGACGGTCGGTATGTTACCGACGGTCGGTATGTTACCGACGGTCGGTATGTTACCGACGGTCGGTATGTTACCGACGGTCGGTATGTTACCGACGGTCGGTATGTTACCAACGGTCGGTATGTTACCGACGATCGGTAAGTTACCGACTCCGAGTATGTTACCGACGGTCGGTATGTTACCGACGGTCGGTATGTTACCGACGGTCGGTAAGTTACCGACTCCGAGTATGTAACCGACGGTCGGTGAGTTACCGACGGTCGGTATGTTACCGACGGTCGGTATGTTACCGACGGTCGGTAAGTTACCGACGGTCAGTATGTTACCGACGGTCGGTATGTTACCGACGGTCGGTATGTTACCGACGGTCGGTAAGTTACCGACTCCGAGTATGTTACCGACGGTCGGTATATTACCGACGGTCGGTATGTTACCGACGGTCGGTATGTTACCGACGGTCGGTATGTTACCGACGGTCGGTAAGTTACCGACGGTCGGTATGTTACCGACGGTCGGTATGTTACCGACGGTCGGTATGTTACCGACGGTCGGTATGTTACCGACGGTCGGTATGTTACCGACGGTCAGTATGTTACCGACGGTCGGTAAGTTACCGACGGTCGGTATGTTACCGACGGTCGGTATGTTACCGACGGTCGGTATGTTACCGACGGTCGGTATGTTACCAACGGTCGGTATGTTACCGACGGTTAGTAAGTTACCGACTCCGGGTATGTTACCGACGGTCGGTAAGTTACCGACTCCGAGTATGTTACCGACGGTCGGTAAGTTACCGACGGTCGGTAAGTTACCGACGGTCGGTATGTTACCGACGGTCGGTATGTTACCGACGGTCGGTATGTTACCGACGGTCGGTATGTTACCGACGGTCGGTATGTTACCGACGGTCGGTATGTTACCGACGGTCGGTATGTTACCGACGGTCGGTATGTTACCGACGGTCGGTGTGTTACCGACGGTCGGTATGTTACCGACGGTCGGTATGTTACCGACGGTCGGTATGTTACCGACGGTCCGTATGTTACCGACGGTCGGTATGTTACCGACGGTCGGTATGTTACCGACGGTCGGTATGTTACCGACGGTCGGTATGTTACCGACGGTCGGTATGTTACCGACGGTCGGTATGTTACCGACGGTCGGTGAGTTACCGACGGTCGGTATGTTACCGACGGTCGGTATGTTACCGACGGTCGGTAAGTTACCGACGGTCGGTATGTTACCGACGGTCGGTAAGTTACCGACGGTCGGTATGTTACCAACGGTCGGTATGTTACCGACGGTCGGTAAATTACCGATGGTCGGTATGTTACCGACGGTCGGTATGTTACCGACGGTCGGTATGTTACCGACGGTCGGTATGTTACCGACGGTCGGTATGTTACCGACGGTCGGTATGTTACCGACGGTCGGTATGTTACCGACGGTCGGTATGTTACCAACGGTCGGTATGTTACCGACGATCGGTAAGTTACCGACTCCGAGTATGTTACCGACGGTCGGTATGTTACCGACGGTCGGTATGTTACCGACGGTCGGTAAGTTACCGACTCCGAGTATGTAACCGACGGTCGGTAAGTTACCGACGGTCGGTATGTTACCGACGGTCGGTATGTTACCGACGGTCGGTAAGTTACCGACGGTCAGTATGTTACCGACGGTCGGTATGTTACCGACGGTCGGTATGTTACCGACGGTCGGTAAGTTACCGACTCCGAGTATGTTACCGACGGTCGGTATATTACCGACGGTCGGTATGTTACCGACGGTCGGTATGTTACCGACGGTCGGTATGTTACCGACGGTCGGTAAGTTACCGACGGTCGGTATGTTACCGACGGTCGGTATGTTACCGACGGTCGGTATGTTACCGACGGTCGGTACGTTACCGACGGTCAGTACGTTACCGACGGTCGGTAAGTTACCGACGGTCGGTATGTTACCGACGGTCGGTATGTTACCGACGGTCGGTAAGTTACCGACTGTGAGTATGTTACCGACGGTCGGTATGTTACCGACGGTCGGTATGTTACCGACGGTCGGTATGTTACCGACGGTCGGTAAGTTACCGACGGTCGGTATGTTACCGACGGTCGGTATGTTACCGACGGTCGGTATGTTACCGACGGTCGGTATGTTACCGACGGTCGGTATGTTACCGACGGTCGGTATGTTACCGACGGTCGGTATGTTACCGACGGTCGGTATGTTACCGACGGTCGGTGTGTTACCGACGGTCGGTGTGTTACCGACGGTCGGTATGTTAACGACGGTCGGTAAGTTACCGACGGTCGGTATGTTACCGACGGTCAGTATGTTACCGACGGTCGGTAAGTTACCGACGGTCGGTATGTGACCGACGGTCGGTATGTTACCGACGGTCCGTATGTTACCGACGGTCGGTATGTTACCGACGGTCGGTATGTTACCGACGGTCGGTATGTTACCGACGGTCGGTATGTTACCGACGGTCGGTATGTTACCGACGGTCCGTATGTTACCGACGGTCGGTATGTTACCGACGGTCGGTATGTTACCGACGGTCGGTATGTTACCGACGGTCGGTATGTTACCGACGGTCGGTATGTTACCGACGGTCGGTGAGTTACCGACGGTCGGTATGTTACCGACGGTCGGTATGTTACCGACGGTCGGTAAGTTACCGACGGTCGGTATGTTACCGACGGTCGGTAAGTTACCGACGGTCGGTATGTTACCGACGGTCGGTATGTTACCGACGGTCGGTAAATTACCGATGGTCGGTATGTTACCGACGGTCGGTATGTTACCGACGGTCGGTATGTTACCGACGGTCGGTATGTTACCGACGGTCGGTATGTTACCGACGGTCGGTATGTTACCGACGGTCGGTATGTTACCGACGGTCGGTATGTTACCGACGGTCGGTATGTTACCAACGGTCGGTATGTTACCGACGATCGGTAAGTTACCGACTCCGAGTATGTTACCGACGGTCGGTATGTTACCGACGGTCGGTATGTTACCGACGGTCGGTAAGTTACCGACTCCGAGTATGTAACCGACGGTCGGTGAGTTACCGACGGTCGGTATGTTACCGACGGTCGGTATGTTACCGACGGTCGGTAAGTTACCGACGGTCAGTATGTTACCGACGGTCGGTATGTTACCGACGGTCGGTATGTTACCGACGGTCGGTAAGTTACCGACTCCGAGTATGTTACCGACGGTCGGTATATTACCGACGGTCGGTATGTTACCGACGGTCGGTATGTTACCGACGGTCGGTATGTTACCGACGGTCGGTAAGTTACCGACGGTCGGTATGTTACCGACGGTCGGTATGTTACCGACGGTCGGTATGTTACCGACGGTCGGTATGTTACCGACGGTCGGTATGTTACCGACGGTCAGTATGTTACCGACGGTCGGTAAGTTACCGACGGTCGGTATGTTACCGACGGTCGGTATGTTACCGACGGTCGGTATGTTACCGACGGTCGGTATGTTACCGACGGTCGGTATGTTACCGACGGTCGGTATGTTACCAACGGTCGGTATGTTACCGACGGTTGGTAAGTTACCGACTCCGGGTATGTTACCGACGGTCGGTAAGTTACCGACTCCGAGTATGTTACCGACGGTCGGTAAGTTACCGACGGTCGGTATGTTACCGACGGTCGGTATGTTACCGACGGTCGGTATGTTACCGACGGTCGGTATGTTACCGACGGTCGGTATGTTACCGACGGTCGGTATGTTACCGACGGTCGGTATGTTACCGACGGTCGGTGTGTTACCGACGGTCGGTATGTTACCGACGGTCGGTATGTTACCGACGGTCGGTATGTTACCGACGGTCCGTATGTTACCGACGGTCGGTATGTTACCGACGGTCGGTATGTTACCGACGGTCGGTATGTTACCGACGGTCGGTATGTTACCGACGGTCGGTATGTTACCGACGGTCGGTATGTTACCGACGGTCGGTGAGTTACCGACGGTCGGTATGTTACCGACGGTCGGTATGTTACCGACGGTCGGTAAGTTACCGACGGTCGGTATGTTACCGACGGTCGGTAAGTTACCGACGGTCGGTATGTTACCGACGGTCGGTATGTTACCGACGGTCGGTAAATTACCGATGGTCGGTATGTTACCGACGGTCGGTATGTTACCGACGGTCGGTATGTTACCGACGGTCGGTATGTTACCGACGGTCGGTATGTTACCGACGGTCGGTATGTTACCGACGGTCGGTATGTTACCGACGGTCGGTATGTTACCAACGGTCGGTATGTTACCGACGATCGGTAAGTTACCGACTCCGAGTATGTTACCGACGGTCGGTATGTTACCGACGGTCGGTATGTTACCGACGGTCGGTAAGTTACCGACTCCGAGTATGTAACCGACGGTCGGTAAGTTACCGACGGTCGGTATGTTACCGACGGTCGGTATGTTACCGACGGTCGGTAAGTTACCGACGGTCAGTATGTTACCGACGGTCGGTATGTTACCGACGGTCGGTATGTTACCGACGGTCGGTAAGTTACCGACTCCGAGTATGTTACCGACGGTCGGTATATTACCGACGGTCGGTATGTTACCGACGGTCGGTATGTTACCGACGGTCGGTATGTTACCGACGGTCGGTAAGTTACCGACGGTCGGTATGTTACCGACGGTCGGTATGTTACCGACGGTCGGTATGTTACCGACGGTCGGTACGTTACCGACGGTCAGTACGCTACCGACGGTCGGTAAGTTACCGACGGTCGGTATGTTACCGACGGTCGGTATGTTACCGACGGTCGGTAAGTTACCGACTGTGAGTATGTTACCGACGGTCGGTATGTTACCGACGGTCGGTATGTTACCGACGGTCGGTATGTTACCGACGGTCGGTATGTTACCGACGGTCGGTATGTTACCGACGGTCAGTATGTTACCGACGGTCGGTGTGTTACCGACGGTCAGTGTGTTACCGACGGTCGGTATGTTACCGACGGTCGGTATGTTACCGACGGTCGGTATGTTACCGACGGTCGGTATGTGACCGACGGTCGGTATGTTACCGACGGTCCGTATGTTACCGACGGTCGGTATGTTACCGACGGTCGGTATGTTACCGACGGTCGGTATGTTACCGACGGTCGGTATGTTACCGACGGTCGGTATGTTACCGACGGTCGGTATGTTACCGACGGTCGGTGAGTTACCGACGGTCGGTATGTTACCGACGGTCGGTATGTTACCGACGGTCGGTAAGTTACCGACGGTCGGTATGTTACCGACGGTCGGTAAGTTACCGACGGTCGGTATGTTACCGACGGTCGGTATGTTACCGACGGTCGGTAAGTTACCGATGGTCGGTATGTTACCGACGGTCGGTATGTTACCGACGGTCGGTATGTTACCGACGGTCGGTATGTTACCAACGGTCGGTATGTTACCGACGGTTGGTAAGTTACCGACTCCGAGTATGTTACCGACGGTCGGTAAGTTACCGACTCCGAGTATGTTACCGACGGTCGGTAAGTTACCGACGGTCGGTAAGTTACCGACGGTCGGTATGTTACCGACGGTCGGTATGTTACCGACGGTCGGTATGTTACCGACGGTCGGTATGTTACCAACGGTCGGTATGTTACCGACGATCGGTAAGTTACCGACTCCGAGTATGTTACCGACGGTCGGTATGTTACCGACGGTCGGTATGTTACCGACGGTCGGTAAGTTACCGACTCCGAGTATGTAACCGACGGTCGGTGAGTTACCGACGGTCGGTATGTTACCGACGGTCGGTATGTTACCGACGGTCGGTGAGTTACCGACGGTCGGTATGTTACCGACGGTCGGTATGTTACCGACGGTCGGTAAGTTACCGACGGTCGGTATGTTACCGACGGTCGGTAAGTTACCGACGGTCGGTATGTTACCGACGGTCGGTATGTTACCGACGGTCGGTATGTTACCAACGGTCGGTATGTTACCGACGGTCGGTAAGTTACCGACTCCGAGTATGTTACCGACGGTCGGTAAGTTACCGACGGTCGGTAAGTTACCGACGGTCGGTATGTTACCGACGGTCGGTATGTTACCGACGGTCGGTATGTTACCGACGGTCGGTATGTTACCGACGGTCGGTATGTTACCAACGGTCGGTATGTTACCGACGGTCGGTAAGTTACCGACTCCGAGTATGTTACCGACGGTCGGTAAGTTACCGACGGTCGGTATGTTACCGACGGTCGGTATGTTACCGACGGTCGGTATGTTACCGACGGTCGGTATGTTACCGACGGTCGGTATGTTACCGACGGTCGGTATGTTACCGACGGTCGGTATGATACCGACGGTCGGTATGTTACCGACGGTCGGTGTGTTACCGACGGTCGGTATGTTACCGACGGTCGGTATGTTACCGACGGTCGGTATGTTACCGACGGTCGGTATGTTACCGACGGTCGGTATGTTACCGACGGTCGGTATGTTACCGACGGTCGGTAAGTTACCGACGGTCGGTATGTTACCGACGGTCGGTAAGTTACCGACGGTCGGTATGTTACCGACGGTCGGTATGTTACCGACGGTCGGTAAATTACCGATGGTCGGTATGTTACCGACGGTCGGTATGTTACCGACGGTCGGTATGTTACCGACGGTCGGTATGTTACCGACGGTCGGTAAGTTACCGACGGTCGGTATGTTACCGACGGTCGGTAAGTTACCGACGGTCGGTATGTTACCGACGGTCGGTATGTTACCGACGGTCGGTATGTTACCAACGGTCGGTATGTTACCGACGGTCGGTAAGTTACCGACTCCGAGTATGTTACCGACGGTCGGTAAGTTACCGACGGTCGGTAAGTTACCGACGGTCGGTATGTTACCGACGGTCGGTATGTTACCGACGGTCGGTATGTTACCGACGGTCGGTATGTTACCAACGGTCGGTATGTTACCGACGGTCGGTAAGTTACCGACTCCGAGTATGTTACCGACGGTCGGTAAGTTACCGACGGTCGGTATGTTACCGACGGTCGGTATGTTACCGACGGTCGGTATGTTACCGACGGGCGGTATGTTACCGACGGTCGGTATGTTACCGACGGTCGGTATGTTACCGACGGTCGGTATGATACCGACGGTCGGTATGTTACCGACGGTCGGTGTGTTACCGACGGTCGGTATGTTACCGACGGTCGGTATGTTACCGACGGTCGGTATGTTACCGACGGTCGGTATGTTACCGACGGTCGGTATGTTACCGACGGTCGGTATGTTACCGACGGTCGGTAAGTTACCGACGGTCGGTATGTTACCGACGGTCGGTAAGTTACCGACGGTCGGTATGTTACCGACGGTCGGTATGTTACCGACGGTCGGTAAATTACCGATGGTCGGTATGTTACCGACGGTCGGTATGTTACCGACGGTCGGTATGTTACCGACGGTCGGTATGTTACCGACGGTCGGTATGTTACCGACGGTCGGTATGTTACCGACGGTCGGTATGTTACCGACGGTCGGTATGTTACCAACGGTCGGTATGTTACCGACGATCGGTAAGTTACCGACTCCGAGTATGTTACCGACGGTCGGTATGTTACCGACGGTCGGTATGTTACCGACGGTCGGTAAGTTACCGACTCCGAGTATGTAACCGACGGTCGGTAAGTTACCGACGGTCGGTATGTTACCGACGGTCGGTATGTTACCGACGGTCGGTAAGTTACCGACGGTCGGTATGTTACCGACGGTCGGTATGTTACCGATGGTCGGTATGTTACCGACGGTCGGTAAGTTACCGACTCCGAGTATGTTACCGACGGTCGGTATATTACCGACGGTCGGTATGTTACCGACGGTCGGTATGTTACCGACGGTCGGTATGTTACCGACGGTCGGTAAGTTACCGACGGTCGATATGTTACCGACGGTCGGTATGTTACCGACGGTCGGTATGTTACCGACGGTCGGTATGTTACCGACGGTCGGTAAGTTACCGACTCCGAGTATGTAACCGACGGTCGGTAAGTTACCGACGGTCGGTATGTTACCGACGGTCGGTAAGTTACCGACGGTCGGTATGTTACCGACGGTCGGTATGTTACCGACGGTCGGTATGTTACCGACGGTCGGTATGTTACCGACGGTCGGTTTGTTACCGACGGTCGGTATGTTACCGACGGTCGGTATGTTACCGACGGTCGGTATGTTACCGACGGTCGGTATGTTACCGACGGTCGGTGTGTTACCGACGGTCGGTATGTTACCGACGGTCGGTATGTTACCGACGGTCGGTATGTTACCGACGGTCGGTGTGTTACCGACGGTCGGTATGTTACCGACGGTCGGTATGTTACCGACGGTCGGTATGTTACCGACGGTCGGTGTGTTACCGACGGTCGGTATGTTACCGACGGTCGGTATGTTACCGACGGTCGGTATGTTACCGACGGTCCGTATGTTACCGACGGTCGGTATGTTACCGACGGTCGGTATGTTACCGACGGTCGGTATGTTACCGACGGTCGGTATGTTACCGACGGTCGGTATGTTACCAACGGTCGGTATGTTACCGACGGTCGGTAAGTTACCGACTCCGAGTATGTTACCGACGGTCGGTAAGTTACCGACGGTCGGTAAGTTACCGACGGTCGGTATGTTACCGACGGTCGGTATGTTACCGACGGTCGGTATGTTACCGACGGTCGGTATGTTACCGACGGTCGGTATGTTACCGACGGTCGGTATGTTACCGACGGTCGGTATGTTACCGACGGTCGGTATGTTACCGACGGTCGGTATGTTACCGACGGTTGGTATGTTACCGACGGTCGGTATGTTACCGACGGTCGGTATGTTACCGACGGTCGGTATGTTACCGACGATCGGTGTGTTACCGACGGTCGGTGTGTTACCGACGGTCGGTGTGTTACCGACGGTCGGTGTGTTACCGACGGTCGGTATGTTACCGACGGTCGGTATGTTACCGACGGTCGGTATGTTACCGACGGTCGGTATGTTACCGACGGTCGGTATGTTACCGACGGTCGGTATGTTACCGACGGTCGGTATGTTACCGACGGTCGGTAAGTTACCGACGGTCGGTATGTTACCGACGGTCGGTATCTTACCGACGGTGGGTAAGTTACCGACGGTCGGTATGTTACCGACGGTCGGTAAGTTACCGACTCCGAGTATGTAACCGACGGTCGGTAAGTTACCGACGGTCGGTATGTTACCGACGGTCGGTAAGTTACCGACGGTCGGTATGTTACCGACGGTCGGTATGTTACCGACGGTCGGTATGTTACCGACGGTCGGTATGTTACCGACGGTCGGTATGTTACCGACGGTCGGTATGTTACCGACGGTCGGTATGTTACCGACGGTCGGTATGTTACCGACGGTCGGTGTGTTACCGACGGTCGGTGTGTTACCGACGGTCGGTATGTTAACGACGGTCGGTAAGTTACCGACGGTCGGTATGTTACCGACGGTCAGTATGTTACCGACGGTCGGTAAGTTACCGACGGTCGGTATGTGACCGACGGTCGGTATGTTACCGACGGTCCGTATGTTACCGACGGTCGGTATGTTACCGACGGTCGGTATGTTACCGACGGTCGGTATGTTACCGACGGTCGGTATGTTACCGACGGTCGGTATGTTACCGACGGTTGGTAAGTTACCGACTCCGGGTATGTTACCGACGGTCGGTAAGTTACCGACTCCGAGTATGTTACCGACGGTCGGTAAGTTACCGACGGTCGGTATGTTACCGACGGTCGGTATGTTACCGACGGTCGGTATGTTACCGACGGTCGGTATGTTACCGACGGTCGGTATGTTACCGACGGTCGGTATGTTACCGACGGTCGGTATGTTACCGACGGTCGGTGTGTTACCGACGGTCGGTATGTTACCGACGGTCGGTATGTTACCGACGGTCGGTATGTTACCGACGGTCCGTATGTTACCGACGGTCGGTATGTTACCGACGGTCGATATGTTACCGACGGTCGGTATGTTACCGACGGTCGGTATGTTACCGACGGTCGGTATGTTACCGACGGTCGGTATGTTACCGACGGTCGGTGAGTTACCGACGGTCGGTATGTTACCGACGGTCGGTATGTTACCGACGGTCGGTAAGTTACCGACGGTCGGTATGTTACCGACGGTCGGTAAGTTACCGACGGTCGGTATGTTACCGACGGTCGGTATGTTACCGACGGTCGGTAAATTACCGATGGTCGGTATGTTACCGACGGTCGGTATGTTACCGACGGTCGGTATGTTACCGACGGTCGGTATGTTACCGACGGTCGGTATGTTACCGACGGTCGGTATGTTACCGACGGTCGGTATGTTACCGACGGTCGGTATGTTACCAACGGTCGGTATGTTACCGACGATCGGTAAGTTACCGACTCCGAGTATGTTACCGACGGTCGGTATGTTACCGACGGTCGGTATGTTACCGACGGTCGGTAAGTTACCGACTCCGAGTATGTAACCGACGGTCGGTAAGTTACCGACGGTCGGTATGTTACCGACGGTCGGTATGTTACCGACGGTCGGTAAGTTACCGACGGTCAGTATGTTACCGACGGTCGGTATGTTACCGACGGTCGGTATGTTACCGACGGTCGGTAAGTTACCGACTCCGAGTATGTTACCGACGGTCGGTATATTACCGACGGTCGGTATGTTACCGACGGTCGGTATGTTACCGACGGTCGGTATGTTACCGACGGTCGGTAAGTTACCGACGGTCGGTATGTTACCGACGGTCGGTATGTTACCGACGGTCGGTATGTTACCGACGGTCGGTACGTTACCGACGGTCAGTACGCTACCGACGGTCGGTAAGTTACCGACGGTCGGTATGTTACCGACGGTCGGTATGTTACCGACGGTCGGTAAGTTACCGACTGTGAGTATGTTACCGACGGTCGGTATGTTACCGACGGTCGGTATGTTACCGACGGTCGGTATGTTACCGACGGTCGGTATGTTACCGACGGTCAGTATGTTACCGACGGTCGGTGTGTTACCGACGGTCAGTGTGTTACCGACGGTCGGTATGTTACCGACGGTCGGTATGTTACCGACGGTCGGTATGTTACCGACGGTCGGTATGTGACCGACGGTCGGTATGTTACCGACGGTCCGTATGTTACCGACGGTCGGTATGTTACCGACGGTCGGTATGTTACCGACGGTCGGTATGTTACCGACGGTCGGTATGTTACCGACGGTCGGTATGTTACCGACGGTCGGTATGTTACCGACGGTCGGTGAGTTACCGACGGTCGGTATGTTACCGACGGTCGGTATGTTACCGACGGTCGGTAAGTTACCGACGGTCGGTATGTTACCGACGGTCGGTAAGTTACCGACGGTCGGTATGTTACCGACGGTCGGTATGTTACCGACGGTCGGTAAGTTACCGATGGTCGGTATGTTACCGACGGTCGGTATGTTACCGACGGTCGGTATGTTACCGACGGTCGGTATGTTACCAACGGTCGGTATGTTACCGACGGTTGGTAAGTTACCGACTCCGAGTATGTTACCGACGGTCGGTAAGTTACCGACTCCGAGTATGTTACCGACGGTCGGTAAGTTACCGACGGTCGGTAAGTTACCGACGGTCGGTATGTTACCGACGGTCGGTATGTTACCGACGGTCGGTATGTTACCGACGGTCGGTATGTTACCGACGGTCGGTATGTTACCGACGATCGGTGTGTTACCGACGGTCGGTGTGTTACCGACGGTCGGTGTGTTACCGACGGTCGGTGTGTTACCGACGGTCGGTATGTTACCGACGGTCGGTATGTTACCGACGGTCGGTATGTTACCGACGGTCGGTATGTTACCGACGGTCGGTATGTTACCGACGGTCGGTATGTTACCGACGGTCGGTATGTTACCGACGGTCGGTAAGTTACCGACGGTCGGTATGTTACCGACGGTCGGTATCTTACCGACGGTGGGTAAGTTACCGACGGTCGGTATGTTACCGACGGTCGGTAAGTTACCGACTCCGAGTATGTAACCGACGGTCGGTAAGTTACCGACGGTCGGTATGTTACCGACGGTCGGTAAGTTACCGACGGTCGGTATGTTACCGACGGTCGGTATGTTACCGACGGTCGGTATGTTACCGACGGTCGGTATGTTACCGACGGTCGGTATGTTACCGACGGTCGGTATGTTACCGACGGTCGGTATGTTACCGACGGTCGGTATGTTACCGACGGTCGGTATGTTACCGACGGTCGGTGTGTTACCGACGGTCGGTGTGTTACCGACGGTCGGTATGTTAACGACGGTCGGTAAGTTACCGACGGTCGGTATGTTACCGACGGTCAGTATGTTACCGACGGTCGGTAAGTTACCGACGGTCGGTATGTGACCGACGGTCGGTATGTTACCGACGGTCCGTATGTTACCGACGGTCGGTATGTTACCGACGGTCGGTATGTTACCGACGGTCGGTATGTTACCGACGGTCGGTATGTTACCGACGGTCGGTATGTTACCGACGGTCCGTATGTTACCGACGGTCGGTATGTTACCGACGGTCGGTATGTTACCGACGGTCGGTATGTTACCGACGGTCGGTATGTTACCGACGGTCGGTATGTTACCGACGGTCGGTGAGTTACCAACGGTCGGTATGTTACCGACGGTCGGTATGTTACCGACGGTCGGTAAGTTACCGACGGTCGGTATGTTACCGACGGTCGGTAAGTTACCGACGGTCGGTATGTTACCGACGGTCGGTATGTTACCGACGGTCGGTAAATTACCGATGGTCGGTATGTTACCGACGGTCGGTATGTTACCGACGGTCGGTATGTTACCGACGGTCGGTATGTTACCGACGGTCGGTATGTTACCGACGGTCGGTATGTTACCGACGGTCGGTATGTTACCAACGGTCGGTATGTTACCGACGATCGGTAAGTTACCGACTCCGAGTATGTTACCGACGGTCGGTATGTTACCGACGGTCGGTATGTTACCGACGGTCGGTAAGTTACCGACTCCGAGTATGTAACCGACGGTCGGTGAGTTACCGACGGTCGGTATGTTACCGACGGTCGGTATGTTACCGACGGTCGGTAAGTTACCGACGGTCGGTATGTTACCGACGGTCGGTATGTTACCGACGGTCGGTATGTTACCGACGGTCGGTAAGTTACCGACTCCGAGTATGTTACCGACGGTCGGTATATTACCGACGGTCGGTATGTTACCGACGGTCGGTATGTTACCGACGGTCGGTATGTTACCGACGGTCGGTAAGTTACCGACGGTCGGTATGTTACCGACGGTCGGTATGTTACCGACGGTCGGTATGTTACCGACGGTCGGTATGTTACCGACGGTCGGTATGTTACCGACGGTCAGTATGTTACCGACGGTCGGTAAGTTACCGACGGTCGGTATGTTACCGACGGTCGGTATGTTACCGACGGTCGGTATGTTACCGACGGTCGGTATGTTACCAACGGTCGGTATGTTACCGACGGTTAGTAAGTTACCGACTCCGGGTATGTTACCGACGGTCGGTAAGTTACCGACTCCGAGTATGTTACCGACGGTCGGTAAGTTACCGACGGTCGGTAAGTTACCGACGGTCGGTATGTTACCGACGGTCGGTATGTTACCGACGGTCGGTATGTTACCGACGGTCGGTATGTTACCGACGGTCGGTATGTTACCGACGGTCGGTATGTTACCGACGGTCGGTATGTTACCGACGGTCGGTATGTTACCGACGGTCGGTATGTTACCGACGGTCGGTGTGTTACCGACGGTCGGTATGTTACCGACGGTCGGTATGTTACCGACGGTCGGTATGTTACCGACGGTCCGTATGTTACCGACGGTCGGTATGTTACCGACGGTCGGTATGTTACCGACGGTCGGTATGTTACCGACGGTCGGTATGTTACCGACGGTCGGTATGTTACCGACGGTCGGTATGTTACCGACGGTCGGTGAGTTACCGACGGTCGGTATGTTACCGACGGTCGGTATGTTACCGACGGTCGGTAAGTTACCGACGGTCGGTATGTTACCGACGGTCGGTGAGTTACCGACGGTCGGTATGTTACCAACGGTCGGTATGTTACCGACGGTCGGTAAATTACCGATGGTCGGTATGTTACCGACGGTCGGTATGTTACCGACGGTCGGTATGTTACCGACGGTCGGTATGTTACCGACGGTCGGTATGTTACCGACGGTCGGTATGTTACCGACGGTCGGTATGTTACCGACGGTCGGTATGTTACCAACGGTCGGTATGTTACCGACGATCGGTAAGTTACCGACTCCGAGTATGTTACCGACGGTCGGTATGTTACCGACGGTCGGTATGTTACCGACGGTCGGTAAGTTACCGACTCCGAGTATGTAACCGACGGTCGGTAAGTTACCGACGGTCGGTATGTTACCGACGGTCGGTATGTTACCGACGGTCGGTAAGTTACCGACGGTCAGTATGTTACCGACGGTCGGTATGTTACCGACGGTCGGTATGTTACCGACGGTCGGTAAGTTACCGACGGTCGGTATGTGACCGACGGTCGGTATGTTACCGACGGTCCGTATGTTACCGACGGTCGGTATGTTACCGACGGTCGGTATGTTACCGACGGTCGGTATGTTACCGACGGTCGGTATGTTACCGACGGTCGGTATGTTACCGACGGTCCGTATGTTACCGACGGTCGGTATGTTACCGACGGTCGGTATGTTACCGACGGTCGGTATGTTACCGACGGTCGGTATGTTACCGACGGTCGGTATGTTACCGACGGTCGGTGAGTTACCGACGGTCGGTATGTTACCGACGGTCGGTATGTTACCGACGGTCGGTAAGTTACCGACGGTCGGTATGTTACCGACGGTCGGTAAGTTACCGACGGTCGGTATGTTACCGACGGTCGGTATGTTACCGACGGTCGGTAAATTACCGATGGTCGGTATGTTACCGACGGTCGGTATGTTACCGACGGTCGGTATGTTACCGACGGTCGGTATGTTACCGACGGTCGGTATGTTACCGACGGTCGGTATGTTACCGACGGTCGGTATGTTACCGACGGCCGGTATGTTACCGACGGTCGGTATGTTACCAACGGTCGGTATGTTACCGACGATCGGTAAGTTACCGACTCCGAGTATGTTACCGACGGTCGGTATGTTACCGACGGTCGGTATGTTACCGACGGTCGGTAAGTTACCGACTCCGAGTATGTAACCGACGGTCGGTGAGTTACCGACGGTCGGTATGTTACCGACGGTCGGTATGTTACCGACGGTCGGTAAGTTACCGACGGTCAGTATGTTACCGACGGTCGGTATGTTACCGACGGTCGGTATGTTACCGACGGTCGGTAAGTTACCGACTCCGAGTATGTTACCGACGGTCGGTATATTACCGACGGTCGGTATGTTACCGACGGTCGGTATGTTACCGACGGTCGGTATGTTACCGACGGTCGGTAAGTTACCGACGGTCGGTATGTTACCGACGGTCGGTATGTTACCGACGGTCGGTATGTTACCGACGGTCGGTATGTTACCGACGGTCGGTATGTTACCGACGGTCAGTATGTTACCGACGGTCGGTAAGTTACCGACGGTCGGTATGTTACCGACGGTCGGTATGTTACCGACGGTCGGTATGTTACCGACGGTCGGTATGTTACCGACGGTCGGTATGTTACCGACGGTCGGTATGTTACCAACGGTCGGTATGTTACCGACGGTTGGTAAGTTACCGACTCCGGGTATGTTACCGACGGTCGGTAAGTTACCGACTCCGAGTATGTTACCGACGGTCGGTAAGTTACCGACGGTCGGTATGTTACCGACGGTCGGTATGTTACCGACGGTCGGTATGTTACCGACGGTCGGTATGTTACCGACGGTCGGTATGTTACCGACGGTCGGTATGTTACCGACGGTCGGTATGTTACCGACGGTCGGTGTGTTACCGACGGTCGGTATGTTACCGACGGTCGGTATGTTACCGACGGTCGGTATGTTACCGACGGTCCGTATGTTACCGACGGTCGGTATGTTACCGACGGTCGGTATGTTACCGACGGTCGGTATGTTACCGACGGTCGGTATGTTACCGACGGTCGGTATGTTACCGACGGTCGGTATGTTACCGACGGTCGGTGAGTTACCGACGGTCGGTATGTTACCGACGGTCGGTATGTTACCGACGGTCGGTAAGTTACCGACGGTCGGTATGTTACCGACGGTCGGTAAGTTACCGACGGTCGGTATGTTACCGACGGTCGGTATGTTACCGACGGTCGGTAAATTACCGATGGTCGGTATGTTACCGACGGTCGGTATGTTACCGACGGTCGGTATGTTACCGACGGTCGGTATGTTACCGACGGTCGGTATGTTACCGACGGTCGGTAAGTTACCGACGGTCGGTATGTTACCGACGGTCGGTATGTTACCGACGGTCGGTATGTTACCGACGGTCGGTACGTTACCGACGGTCAGTACGCTACCGACGGTCGGTAAGTTACCGACGGTCGGTATGTTACCGACGGTCGGTATGTTACCGACGGTCGGTATGTTACCAACGGTCGGTATGTTACCGACGATCGGTAAGTTACCGACTCCGAGTATGTTACCGACGGTCGGTATGTTACCGACGGTCGGTATGTTACCGACGGTCGGTATGTTACCGACGGTCGGTAAGTTACCGACTCCGAGTATGTAACCGACGGTCGGTGAGTTACCGACGGTCGGTATGTTACCGACGGTCGGTAAGTTACCGACGGTCGGTATGTTACCGACGGTCGGTATGTTACCGACGGTCGGTATGTTACCGACGGTCGGTAAGTTACCGACTCCGAGTATGTTACCGACGGTCGGTATATTACCGACGGTCGGTATGTTACCGACGGTCGGTATGTTACCGACGATCGGTATGTTACCGACGGTCGGTAAGTTACCGACGGTCGGTATGTTACCGACGGTCGGTATGTTACCGACGTTCGGTATGTTACCGACGGTCGGTACGTTACCGACGGTCAGTACGTTACCGACGGTCGGTAAGTTACCGACGGTCGGTATGTTACCGACGGTCGGTATGTTACCGACGGTCGGTAAGTTACCGACTGTGAGTATGTTACCGACGGTCGGTATGTTACCGTCGGTCGGTATGTTACCGACGGTCGGTATGTTACCGACGGTCGGTGTGTTACCGACGGTCGGTGTGTTACCGACGGTCGGTGTGTTACCGACGGTCGGTATGTTACCGACGGTCGGTATGTTACCGACGGTCGGTATGTTACCGACGGTCGGTATGTGACCGACGGTCGGTATGTTACCGACGGTCCGTATGTTACCGACGGTCGGTATGTTACCGACGGTCGGTATGTTACCGACGGTCGGTATGTTACCGACGGTCGGTATGTTACCGACGGTCGGTATGTTACCGACGGTCGGTGAGTTACCGACGGTCGGTATGTTACCGACGGTCGGTATGTTACCGACGGTCGGTAAGTTACCGACGGTCGGTATGTTACCGACGGTCGGTAAGTTACCGACGGTCGGTATGTTACCGACGGTCGGTAAGTTACCGACGGTCGGTATGTTACCGACGGTCGGTATGTTACCGACGGTCGGTGAGTTACCGACGGTCGGTATGTTACCGACGGTCGGTATGTTACCGACGGTCGGTATGTTACCGACGGTCGGTATGTTACCAACGGTCGGTATGTTACCGACGGTCGGTAAGTTACCGACTCCGAGTATGTTACCGACGGTCGGTATGTTACCGACGGTCGGTATGTTACCGACGGTCGGTATGATACCGACGGTCGGTATGTTACCGACGGTCGGTGTGTTACCGACGGTCGGTATGTTACCGACGGTCGGTATGTTACCGACGGTCGGTATGTTACCGACGGTCGGTATGTTACCGATGGTCGGTATGTTACCGACGGTCCGTATGTTACCGACGGTCGGTATGTTACCGACGGTCGGTATGTTACCGACGGTCGGTATGTTACCGACGGTCGGTATGTTACCGACGGTCGGTATGTTACCGACGGTCGGTGAGTTACCGACGGTCGGTATGTTACCGACGGTCGGTATGTTACCGACGGTCGGTAAGTTACCGACGGTCGGTATGTTACCGACGGTCGGTAAGTTACCGACGGTCGGTATGTTACCGACGGTCGGTATGTTACCGACGGTCGGTATGTTACCGACGGTCGGTAAATTACCGATGGTCGGTATGTTACCGACGGTCGGTATGTTACCGACGGTCGGTATGTTACCGACGGTCGGTATGTTACCGACGGTCGGTATGTTACCGACGGTCGGTATGTTACCGACGGTCGGTATGTTACCGACGGTCGGTATGTTACCGACGGTCGGTATGTTACCAACGGTCGGTATGTTACCAACGGTCGGTATGTTACCGACGATCGGTAAGTTACCGACTCCGAGTATGTTACCGACGGTCGGTATGTTACCGACGGTCGGTATGTTACCGACGGTCGGTAAGTTACCGACTCCGAGTATGTAACCGACGGTCGGTAAGTTACCGACGGTCGGTATGTTACCGACGGTCGGTATGTTACCGACGGTCGGTAAGTTACCGACGGTCGGTATGTTACCGACGGTCGGTATGTTACCGACGGTCGGTATGTTACCGACGGTCGGTAAGTTACCGACTCCGAGTATGTTACCGACGGTCGGTATATTACCGACGGTCGGTATGTTACCGACGGTCGGTATGTTACCGACGGTCGGTATGTTACCGACGGTCGGTAAGTTACCGACGGTCGATATGTTACCGACGGTCGGTATGTTACCGACGGTCGGTATGTTACCGACGGTCGGTACGTTACCGACGGTCAGTACGTTACCGACGGTCGGTAAGTTACCGACGGTCGGTATGTTACCGACGGTCGGTATGTTACCGACGGTCGGTAAGTTACCGACTGTGAGTATGTTACCGACGGTCGGTATGTTACCGACGGTCGGTATGTTACCGACGGTCGGTATGTTACCGACGGTCGGTATGTTACCGACGGTCGGTATGTTACCGACGGTCGGTATGTTACCGACGGTCGGTATGTTACCGACGGTCGGTGTGTTACCGACGGTCGGTGTGTTACCGACGGTCGGTATGTTACCGACGGTCGGTATGTTACCGACGGTCGGTAAGTTACCGACTCCGAGTATGTAACCGACGGTCGGTAAGTTACCGACGGTCGGTATGTTACCGACGGTCGGTAAGTTACCGACGGTCGGTATGTTACCGACGGTCGGTATGTTACCGACGGTCGGTATGTTACCGACGGTCGGTATGTTACCGACGGTCGGTATGTTACCGACGGTCGGTATGTTACCGACGGTCGGTATGTTACCGACGGTCGGTATGTTACCGACGGTCGGTGTGTTACCGACGGTCGGTATGTTACCGACGGTCGGTATGTTACCGACGGTCGGTAAGTTACCGACGGTCGGTATGTTACCGACGGTCAGTATGTTACCGACGGTCGGTAAGTTACCGACGGTCGGTATGTGACCGACGGTCGGTATGTTACCGACGGTCCGTATGTTACCGACGGTCGGTATGTTACCGACGGTCGGTATGTTACCGACGGTCAGTATGTTACCGACGGTCGGTATGTTACCGACGGTCGGTGAGTTACCGACGGTCGGTATGTTACCGACGGTCGGTATGTTACCGACGGTCGGTATGTTACCGACGGTTGGTAAGTTACCGACGGTCGGTATGTTACCGACGGTCGGTAAGTTACCGACGGTCGGTAAGTTACCGACGGTCGGTATGTTACCGACGGTCGGTAAGTTACCGACGGTCGGTATGTTACCGACGGTCGGTATGTTACCGACGGTCGGTAAATTACCGATGGTCGGTATGTTACCGACGGTCGGTATGTTACCGACGGTCGGTATGTTACCGACGGTCGGTATGTTACCGACGGTCGGTATGTTACCAACGGTCGGTATGTTACCGACGGTCGGTAAGTTACCGACTCCGAGTATGTTACCGACGGTCGGTAAGTTACCGACGGTCGGTAAGTTACCGACGGTCGGTAAGTTACCGACGGTCGGTATGTTACCGACGGTCGGTATGTTACCGACGGTCGGTATGTTACCGACGGTCGGTATGTTACCGACGGTCGGTATGTTACCGACGGTCGGTATGTTACCGACGGTCGGTATGTTACCGACGGTTGGTGTGTTACCGACGGTCGGTATGTTACCGACGGTCGGTATGTTACCGACGGTCGGTATGTTACCGACGGTCGGTATGTTACCGACGGTCGGTATGTTACCGACGGTCGGTGTGTTACCGACGGTCGGTGTTACCGACGGTCGGTGTGTTACCGACGGTCGGTGTGTTACCGACGGTCGGTGTGTTACCGACGGTCGGTATGTTACCGACGGTCGGTATGTTACCGACGGTCGGTATGTTACCGACGGTCGGTATGTTACCGACGGTCGGTATGTTACCGACGGTCGGTATGTTACCGACGGTCGGTATGTTACCGACGGTTGGTATGTTACCGACGGTCGGTATGTTACCGACGGTCGGTAAGTTACCGACGGTCGGTATGTTACCGACGGTCGGTATCTTACCGACGGTCGGTAAGTTACCGACGGTCGGTATGTTACCGACGGTCGGTAAGTTACCGACTCCGAGTATGTTACCGACGGTCGGTATGTTACCGACGGTCGGTATGTTACCGACGGTCGGTACGTTACTGACGGTCAGTACGTTACCGACGGTCGGTAAGTTACCGACGGTCGGTATGTTACCGACGGTCGGTATGTTACCGACGGTCGGTATGTTACCGACGGTCGGTATGTTACCGACGGTCGGTAAGTTACCGACGGTCGGTATGTTACCGACGGTCGGTATGTTACCGACGGTCGGTATGTTACCGACGGTCGGTAAGTTACCGACTCCGAGTATGTTACCGACGGTCGGTATATTACCGACGGTCGGTATGTTACCGACGGTCGGTAAATTACCGATGGTCGGTATGTTACCGACGGTCGGTACGTTACTGACGGTCAGTACGTTACCGACGGTCGGTAAGTTACCGACGGTCGGTATGTTACCGACGGTCGGTATGTTACCGACGGTCGGTATGTTACCGACGGTCGGTAAGTTACCGACTCCGAGTATGTAACCGACGGTCGGTAAGTTACCGACGGTCGGTATGTTACCGACGGTCGGTATGTTACCGACGGTCGGTAAGTTACCGACGGTCGGTATGTTACCGACGGTCGGTATGTTACCGACGGTCGGTATGTTACCGACGGTCGGTAAGTTACCGACTCCGAGTATGTTACCGACGGTCGGTATATTACCGACGGTCGGTATGTTACCGACGGTCGGTAAATTACCGATGGTCGGTATGTTACCGACGGTCCGTATGTTACCGACGGTCGGTATGTTACCGACGGTCGGTATGTTACCGACGGTCGGTATGTTACCGACGGTCGGTATGTTACCGACGGTCGGTATGTTACCGACGGTCGGTTTGTTACCGACGGTCGGTATGTTACCGACGGTCGGTGAGTTACCGACGGTCGGTATGTTACCGACGGTCGGTATGTTACCGACGGTCGGTATGTTACCGACGGTCGGTATGTTACCGACGGTCGGTGTGTTACCGACGGTCGGTATGTTACCGACGGTCGGTATGTTACCGACGGTCGGTAAGTTACCGACGGTCGGTATGTTACCGACGGTCGGTATGTTACCGACGGTCGGTATGTTACTGACGGTCGGTACGTTACCGACGGTCAGTACGTTACCGACGGTCGGTAAGTTACCGACGGTCGGTATGTTACCGACGGTCGGTATGTTACCGACGGTCGGTAAGTTACCGACTGTGAGTATGTTACCGACGGTCGGTATGTTACCGACGGTCGGTATGTTACCGACGGTCGGTATGTTACCGACGGTCGGTATGTTACCGACGGTCGGTATGTTACCGACGGTCGGTGTGTTACCGACGGTCGGTGTGTTACCGACGGTCGGTATGTTACCGACGGTCGGTATGTTACCGACGGTCGGTATGTTACCGACGGTCGGTATGTTACCGACGGTCGGTATGTTACCGACGGTCGGTATGTGACCGACGGTCGGTATGTTACCGACGGTCCGTATGTTACCGACGGTCGGTATGTTACCGACGGTCGGTATGTTACCGACGGTCGGTATGTTACCGACGGTCGGTATGTTACCGACGGTCGGTATGTTACCGACGGTCGGTGAGTTACCGACGGTCGGTATGTTACCGACGGTCGGTATGTTACCGACGGTCGGTAAGTTACCGACGGTCGGTATGTTACCGACGGTCGGTAAGTTACCGACGGTCGGTATGTTACCGACGGTCGGTAAGTTACCGACGGTCGGTATGTTACCGACGATCGGTATGTTACCGACGGTCGGTGAGTTACCGACGGTCGGTATGTTACCGACGGTCGGTATGTTACCGACGGTCGGTATGTTACCGACGGTCGGTATGTTACCAACGGTCGGTATGTTACCGACGGTCGGTAAGTTACCGACTCCGAGTATGTTACCGACGGTCGGTAAGTTACCGACGGTCGGTAAGTTACCGACGGTCGGTATGTTACCGACGGTCGGTATGTTACCGACGGTCGGTATGTTACCGACGGTCGGTATGTTACCGACGGTCGGTATGTTACCGACGGTCGGTATGATACCGACGGTCGGTATGTTACCGACGGTCGGTGTGTTACCGACGGTCGGTATGTTACCGACGGTCGGTATGTTACCGACGGTCGGTATGTTACCGACGGTCGGTATGTTACCGATGGTCGGTATGTTACCGACGGTCCGTATGTTACCGACGGTCGGTATGTTACCGACGGTCGGTATGTTACCGACGGTCGGTATGTTACCGACGGTCGGTATGTTACCGACGGTCGGTATGTTACCGACGGTCGGTGAGTTACCGACGGTCGGTATGTTACCGACGGTCGGTGAGTTACCGACGGTCGGTATGTTACCGACGGTCGGTATGTTACCGACGGTCGGTAAGTTACCGACGGTCGGTATGTTACCGACGGTCGGTAAGTTACCGACGGTCGGTATGTTACCGACGGTCGGTATGTTACCGACGGTCGGTATGTTACCGACGGTCGGTAAATTACCGATGGTCGGTATGTTACCGACGGTCGGTATGTTACCGACGGTCGGTATGTTACCGACGGTCGGTATGTTACCGACGGTCGGTATGTTACCGACGGTCGGTATGTTACCGACGGTCGGTATGTTACCGACGGTCGGTATGTTACCGACGGTCGGTATGTTACCAACGGTCGGTATGTTACCAACGGTCGGTATGTTACCGACGATCGGTAAGTTACCGACTCCGAGTATGTTACCGACGGTCGGTATGTTACCGACGGTCGGTATGTTACCGACGGTCGGTAAGTTACCGACTCCGAGTATGTAACCGACGGTCGGTAAGTTACCGACGGTCGGTATGTTACCGACGGTCGGTATGTTACCGACGGTCGGTAAGTTACCGACGGTCGGTATGTTACCGACGGTCGGTATGTTACCGACGGTCGGTATGTTACCGACGGTCGGTAAATTACCGATGGTCGGTATGTTACCGACGGTCGGTATGTTACCGACGGTCGGTATGTTACCGACGGTCGGTATGTTACCGACGGTCGGTATGTTACCGACGGTCGGTATGTTACCGACGGTCGGTATGTTACCGACGGTCGGTATGTTACCGACGGTCGGTATGTTACCAACGGTCGGTATGTTACCAACGGTCGGTATGTTACCGACGATCGGTAAGTTACCGACTCCGAGTATGTTACCGACGGTCGGTATGTTACCGACGGTCGGTATGTTACCGACGGTCGGTAAGTTACCGACTCCGAGTATGTAACCGACGGTCGGTAAGTTACCGACGGTCGGTATGTTACCGACGGTCGGTATGTTACCGACGGTCGGTAAGTTACCGACGGTCGGTATGTTACCGACGGTCGGTATGTTACCGACGGTCGGTATGTTACCGACGGTCGGTAAGTTACCGACTCCGAGTATGTTACCGACGGTCGGTATATTACCGACGGTCGGTATGTTACCGACGGTCGGTATGTTACCGACGGTCGGTATGTTACCGACGGTCGGTAAGTTACCGACGGTCGATATGTTACCGACGGTCGGTATGTTACCGACGGTCGGTATGTTACCGACGGTCGGTACGTTACCGACGGTCAGTACGTTACCGACGGTCGGTAAGTTACCGACGGTCGGTATGTTACCGACGGTCGGTATGTTACCGACGGTCGGTAAGTTACCGACTGTGAGTATGTTACCGACGGTCGGTATGTTACCGACGGTCGGTATGTTACCGACGGTCGGTATGTTACCGACGGTCGGTATGTTACCGACGGTCGGTATGTTACCGACGGTCGGTATGTTACCGACGGTCGGTATGTTACCGACGGTCGGTGTGTTACCGACGGTCGGTGTGTTACCGACGGTCGGTATGTTACCGACGGTCGGTATGTTACCGACGGTCGGTAAGTTACCGACTCCGAGTATGTAACCGACGGTCGGTAAGTTACCGGCGGTCGGTATGTTACCGACGGTCGGTAAGTTACCGACGGTCGGTATGTTACCGACGGTCGGTATGTTACCGACGGTCGGTATGTTACCGACGGTCGGTATGTTACCGACGGTCGGTATGTTACCGACGGTCGGTATGTTACCGACGGTCGGTATGTTACCGACGGTCGGTGTGTTACCGACGGTCGGTATGTTACCGACGGTCGGTATGTTACCGACGGTCGGTAAGTTACCGACGGTCGGTATGTTACCGACGGTCAGTATGTTACCGACGGTCGGTAAGTTACCGACGGTCGGTATGTGACCGACGGTCGGTATGTTACCGACGGTCCGTATGTTACCGACGGTCGGTATGTTACCGACGGTCGGTATGTTACCGACGGTCAGTATGTTACCGACGGTCGGTATGTTACCGACGGTCGGTGAGTTACCGACGGTCGGTATGTTACCGACGGTCGGTATGTTACCGACGGTCGGTATGTTACCGACGGTTGGTAAGTTACCGACGGTCGGTATGTTACCGACGGTCGGTAAGTTACCGACGGTCGGTAAGTTACCGACGGTCGGTATGTTACCGACGGTCGGTAAGTTACCGACGGTCGGTATGTTACCGACGGTCGGTATGTTACCGACGGTCGGTAAATTACCGATGGTCGGTATGTTACCGACGGTCGGTATGTTACCGACGGTCGGTATGTTACCGACGGTCGGTATGTTACCGACGGTCGGTATGTTACCAACGGTCGGTATGTTACCGACGGTCGGTAAGTTACCGACTCCGAGTATGTTACCGACGGTCGGTAAGTTACCGACGGTCGGTAAGTTACCGACGGTCGGTAAGTTACCGACGGTCGGTATGTTACCGACGGTCGGTATGTTACCGACGGTCGGTATGTTACCGACGGTCGGTATGTTACCGACGGTCGGTATGTTACCGACGGTCGGTATGTTACCGACGGTCGGTATGTTACCGACGGTTGGTGTGTTACCGACGGTCGGTATGTTACCGACGGTCGGTATGTTACCGACGGTCGGTATGTTACCGACGGTCGGTATGTTACCGACGGTCGGTATGTTACCGACGGTCGGTGTGTTACCGACGGTCGGTGTTACCGACGGTCGGTGTGTTACCGACGGTCGGTGTGTTACCGACGGTCGGTGTGTTACCGACGGTCGGTATGTTACCGACGGTCGGTATGTTACCGACGGTCGGTATGTTACCGACGGTCGGTATGTTACCGACGGTCGGTATGTTACCGACGGTCGGTATGTTACCGACGGTCGGTATGTTACCGACGGTTGGTATGTTACCGACGGTCGGTATGTTACCGACGGTCGGTAAGTTACCGACGGTCGGTATGTTACCGACGGTCGGTATCTTACCGACGGTCGGTAAGTTACCGACGGTCGGTATGTTACCGACGGTCGGTAAGTTACCGACTCCGAGTATGTTACCGACGGTCGGTATGTTACCGACGGTCGGTATGTTACCGACGGTCGGTACGTTACTGACGGTCAGTACGTTACCGACGGTCGGTAAGTTACCGACGGTCGGTATGTTACCGACGGTCGGTATGTTACCGACGGTCGGTATGTTACCGACGGTCGGTATGTTACCGACGGTCGGTAAGTTACCGACGGTCGGTATGTTACCGACGGTCGGTATGTTACCGACGGTCGGTATGTTACCGACGGTCGGTAAGTTACCGACTCCGAGTATGTTACCGACGGTCGGTATATTACCGACGGTCGGTATGTTACCGACGGTCGGTAAATTACCGATGGTCGGTATGTTACCGACGGTCGGTACGTTACTGACGGTCAGTACGTTACCGACGGTCGGTAAGTTACCGACGGTCGGTATGTTACCGACGGTCGGTATGTTACCGACGGTCGGTATGTTACCGACGGTCGGTAAGTTACCGACTCCGAGTATGTAACCGACGGTCGGTAAGTTACCGACGGTCGGTATGTTACCGACGGTCGGTATGTTACCGACGGTCGGTAAGTTACCGACGGTCGGTATGTTACCGACGGTCGGTATGTTACCGACGGTCGGTATGTTACCGACGGTCGGTAAGTTACCGACTCCGAGTATGTTACCGACGGTCGGTATATTACCGACGGTCGGTATGTTACCGACGGTCGGTAAATTACCGATGGTCGGTATGTTACCGACGGTCCGTATGTTACCGACGGTCGGTATGTTACCGACGGTCGGTATGTTACCGACGGTCGGTATGTTACCGACGGTCGGTATGTTACCGACGGTCGGTATGTTACCGACGGTCGGTTTGTTACCGACGGTCGGTATGTTACCGACGGTCGGTGAGTTACCGACGGTCGGTATGTTACCGACGGTCGGTATGTTACCGACGGTCGGTATGTTACCGACGGTCGGTATGTTACCGACGGTCGGTGTGTTACCGACGGTCGGTATGTTACCGACGGTCGGTATGTTACCGACGGTCGGTAAGTTACCGACGGTCGGTATGTTACCGACGGTCGGTATGTTACCGACGGTCGGTATGTTACTGACGGTCGGTACGTTACCGACGGTCAGTACGTTACCGACGGTCGGTAAGTTACCGACGGTCGGTATGTTACCGACGGTCGGTATGTTACCGACGGTCGGTAAGTTACCGACTGTGAGTATGTTACCGACGGTCGGTATGTTACCGACGGTCGGTATGTTACCGACGGTCGGTATGTTACCGACGGTCGGTATGTTACCGACGGTCGGTATGTTACCGACGGTCGGTGTGTTACCGACGGTCGGTGTGTTACCGACGGTCGGTATGTTACCGACGGTCGGTATGTTACCGACGGTCGGTATGTTACCGACGGTCGGTATGTTACCGACGGTCGGTATGTGACCGACGGTCGGTATGTTACCGACGGTCCGTATGTTACCGACGGTCGGTATGTTACCGACGGTCGGTATGTTACCGACGGTCGGTATGTTACCGACGGTCGGTATGTTACCGACGGTCGGTATGTTACCGACGGTCGGTATGTTACCGACGGTCGGTGAGTTACCGACGGTCGGTATGTTACCGACGGTCGGTATGTTACCGACGGTCGGTAAGTTACCGACGGTCGGTATGTTACCGACGGTCGGTAAGTTACCGACGGTCGGTATGTTACCGACGGTCGGTAAGTTACCGACGGTCGGTATGTTACCGACGATCGGTATGTTACCGACGGTCGGTGAGTTACCGACGGTCGGTATGTTACCGACGGTCGGTATGTTACCGACGGTCGGTATGTTACCGACGGTCGGTATGTTACCAACGGTCGGTATGTTACCGACGGTCGGTAAGTTACCGACTCCGAGTATGTTACCGACGGTCGGTAAGTTACCGACGGTCGGTAAGTTACCGACGGTCGGTATGTTACCGACGGTCGGTATGTTACCGACGGTCGGTATGTTACCGACGGTCGGTATGTTACCGACGGTCGGTATGTTACCGACGGTCGGTATGATACCGACGGTCGGTATGTTACCGACGGTCGGTGTGTTACCGACGGTCGGTATGTTACCGACGGTCGGTATGTTACCGACGGTCGGTATGTTACCGACGGTCGGTATGTTACCGATGGTCGGTATGTTACCGACGGTCCGTATGTTACCGACGGTCGGTATGTTACCGACGGTCGGTATGTTACCGACGGTCGGTATGTTACCGACGGTCGGTATGTTACCGACGGTCGGTGAGTTACCGACGGTCGGTATGTTACCGACGGTCGGTATGTTACCGACGGTCGGTAAGTTACCGACGGTCGGTATGTTACCGACGGTCGGTAAGTTACCGACGGTCGGTATGTTACCGACGGTCGGTATGTTACCGACGGTCGGTATGTTACCGACGGTCGGTAAATTACCGATGGTCGGTATGTTACCGACGGTCGGTATGTTACCGACGGTCGGTATGTTACCGACGGTCGGTATGTTACCGACGGTCGGTATGTTACCGACGGTCGGTATGTTACCGACGGTCGGTATGTTACCGACGGTCGGTATGTTACCGACGGTCGGTATGTTACCGACGGTCGGTATGTTACCAACGGTCGGTATGTTACCAACGGTCGGTATGTTACCGACGATCGGTAAGTTACCGACTCCGAGTATGTTACCGACGGTCGGTATGTTACCGACGGTCGGTATGTTACCGACGGTCGGTAAGTTACCGACTCCGAGTATGTAACCGACGGTCGGTAAGTTACCGACGGTCGGTATGTTACCGACGGTCGGTATGTTACCGACGGTCGGTAAGTTACCGACGGTCGGTATGTTACCGACGGTCGGTATGTTACCGACGGTCGGTATGTTACCGACGGTCGGTAAGTTACCGACTCCGAGTATGTTACCGACGGTCGGTATATTACCGACGGTCGGTATGTTACCGACGGTCGGTATGTTACCGACGGTCGGTATGTTACCGACGGTCGGTAAGTTACCGACGGTCGATATGTTACCGACGGTCGGTATGTTACCGACGGTCGGTATGTTACCGACGGTCGGTACGTTACCGACGGTCAGTACGTTACCGACGGTCGGTAAGTTACCGACGGTCGGTATGTTACCGACGGTCGGTATGTTACCGACGGTCGGTAAGTTACCGACTGTGAGTATGTTACCGACGGTCGGTATGTTACCGACGGTCGGTATGTTACCGACGGTCGGTATGTTACCGACGGTCGGTATGTTACCGACGGTCGGTATGTTACCGACGGTCGGTATGTTACCGACGGTCGGTATGTTACCGACGGTCGGTGTGTTACCGACGGTCGGTGTGTTACCGACGGTCGGTATGTTACCGACGGTCGGTATGTTACCGACGGTCGGTAAGTTACCGACTCCGAGTATGTAACCGACGGTCGGTAAGTTACCGACGGTCGGTATGTTACCGACGGTCGGTAAGTTACCGACGGTCGGTATGTTACCGACGGTCGGTATGTTACCGACGGTCGGTATGTTACCGACGGTCGGTATGTTACCGACGGTCGGTATGTTACCGACGGTCGGTATGTTACCGACGGTCGGTATGTTACCGACGGTCGGTATGTTACCGACGGTCGGTGTGTTACCGACGGTCGGTATGTTACCGACGGTCGGTATGTTACCGACGGTCGGTAAGTTACCGACGGTCGGTATGTTACCGACGGTCAGTATGTTACCGACGGTCGGTAAGTTACCGACGGTCGGTATGTGACCGACGGTCGGTATGTTACCGACGGTCCGTATGTTACCGACGGTCGGTATGTTACCGACGGTCGGTATGTTACCGACGGTCAGTATGTTACCGACGGTCGGTATGTTACCGACGGTCGGTGAGTTACCGACGGTCGGTATGTTACCGACGGTCGGTATGTTACCGACGGTCGGTATGTTACCGACGGTTGGTAAGTTACCGACGGTCGGTATGTTACCGACGGTCGGTAAGTTACCGACGGTCGGTAAGTTACCGACGGTCGGTATGTTACCGACGGTCGGTAAGTTACCGACGGTCGGTATGTTACCGACGGTCGGTATGTTACCGACGGTCGGTAAATTACCGATGGTCGGTATGTTACCGACGGTCGGTATGTTACCGACGGTCGGTATGTTACCGACGGTCGGTATGTTACCGACGGTCGGTATGTTACCAACGGTCGGTATGTTACCGACGGTCGGTAAGTTACCGACTCCGAGTATGTTACCGACGGTCGGTAAGTTACCGACGGTCGGTAAGTTACCGACGGTCGGTAAGTTACCGACGGTCGGTATGTTACCGACGGTCGGTATGTTACCGACGGTCGGTATGTTACCGACGGTCGGTATGTTACCGACGGTCGGTATGTTACCGACGGTCGGTATGTTACCGACGGTCGGTATGTTACCGACGGTTGGTGTGTTACCGACGGTCGGTATGTTACCGACGGTCGGTATGTTACCGACGGTCGGTATGTTACCGACGGTCGGTATGTTACCGACGGTCGGTAAGTTACCGACGGTCGGTATGTTACCGACGGTCGGTATGTTACCGACGGTCGGTATGTTACCGACGGTCGGTAAGTTACCGACTCCGAGTATGTTACCGACGGTCGGTATATTACCGACGGTCGGTATGTTACCGACGGTCGGTAAATTACCGATGGTCGGTATGTTACCGACGGTCGGTACGTTACTGACGGTCAGTACGTTACCGACGGTCGGTAAGTTACCGACGGTCGGTATGTTACCGACGGTCGGTATGTTACCGACGGTCGGTATGTTACCGACGGTCGGTAAGTTACCGACTCCGAGTATGTAACCGACGGTCGGTAAGTTACCGACGGTCGGTATGTTACCGACGGTCGGTATGTTACCGACGGTCGGTAAGTTACCGACGGTCGGTATGTTACCGACGGTCGGTATGTTACCGACGGTCGGTATGTTACCGACGGTCGGTAAGTTACCGACTCCGAGTATGTTACCGACGGTCGGTATATTACCGACGGTCGGTATGTTACCGACGGTCGGTAAATTACCGATGGTCGGTATGTTACCGACGGTCCGTATGTTACCGACGGTCGGTATGTTACCGACGGTCGGTATGTTACCGACGGTCGGTATGTTACCGACGGTCGGTATGTTACCGACGGTCGGTATGTTACCGACGGTCGGTTTGTTACCGACGGTCGGTATGTTACCGACGGTCGGTGAGTTACCGACGGTCGGTATGTTACCGACGGTCGGTATGTTACCGACGGTCGGTATGTTACCGACGGTCGGTATGTTACCGACGGTCGGTGTGTTACCGACGGTCGGTATGTTACCGACGGTCGGTATGTTACCGACGGTCGGTAAGTTACCGACGGTCGGTATGTTACCGACGGTCGGTATGTTACCGACGGTCGGTATGTTACTGACGGTCGGTACGTTACCGACGGTCAGTACGTTACCGACGGTCGGTAAGTTACCGACGGTCGGTATGTTACCGACGGTCGGTATGTTACCGACGGTCGGTAAGTTACCGACTGTGAGTATGTTACCGACGGTCGGTATGTTACCGACGGTCGGTATGTTACCGACGGTCGGTATGTTACCGACGGTCGGTATGTTACCGACGGTCGGTATGTTACCGACGGTCGGTGTGTTACCGACGGTCGGTGTGTTACCGACGGTCGGTATGTTACCGACGGTCGGTATGTTACCGACGGTCGGTATGTTACCGACGGTCGGTATGTTACCGACGGTCGGTATGTGACCGACGGTCGGTATGTTACCGACGGTCCGTATGTTACCGACGGTCGGTATGTTACCGACGGTCGGTATGTTACCGACGGTCGGTATGTTACCGACGGTCGGTATGTTACCGACGGTCGGTATGTTACCGACGGTCGGTGAGTTACCGACGGTCGGTATGTTACCGACGGTCGGTATGTTACCGACGGTCGGTAAGTTACCGACGGTCGGTATGTTACCGACGGTCGGTAAGTTACCGACGGTCGGTATGTTACCGACGGTCGGTAAGTTACCGACGGTCGGTATGTTACCGACGATCGGTATGTTACCGACGGTCGGTGAGTTACCGACGGTCGGTATGTTACCGACGGTCGGTATGTTACCGACGGTCGGTATGTTACCGACGGTCGGTATGTTACCAACGGTCGGTATGTTACCGACGGTCGGTAAGTTACCGACTCCGAGTATGTTACCGACGGTCGGTAAGTTACCGACGGTCGGTAAGTTACCGACGGTCGGTATGTTACCGACGGTCGGTATGTTACCGACGGTCGGTATGTTACCGACGGTCGGTATGTTACCGACGGTCGGTATGTTACCGACGGTCGGTATGATACCGACGGTCGGTATGTTACCGACGGTCGGTGTGTTACCGACGGTCGGTATGTTACCGACGGTCGGTATGTTACCGACGGTCGGTATGTTACCGACGGTCGGTATGTTACCGATGGTCGGTATGTTACCGACGGTCCGTATGTTACCGACGGTCGGTATGTTACCGACGGTCGGTATGTTACCGACGGTCGGTATGTTACCGACGGTCGGTATGTTACCGACGGTCGGTATGTTACCGACGGTCGGTGAGTTACCGACGGTCGGTATGTTACCGACGGTCGGTGAGTTACCGACGGTCGGTATGTTACCGACGGTCGGTATGTTACCGACGGTCGGTAAGTTACCGACGGTCGGTATGTTACCGACGGTCGGTAAGTTACCGACGGTCGGTATGTTACCGACGGTCGGTATGTTACCGACGGTCGGTATGTTACCGACGGTCGGTAAATTACCGATGGTCGGTATGTTACCGACGGTCGGTATGTTACCGACGGTCGGTATGTTACCGACGGTCGGTATGTTACCGACGGTCGGTATGTTACCGACGGTCGGTATGTTACCGACGGTCGGTATGTTACCGACGGTCGGTATGTTACCGACGGTCGGTATGTTACCAACGGTCGGTATGTTACCAACGGTCGGTATGTTACCGACGATCGGTAAGTTACCGACTCCGAGTATGTTACCGACGGTCGGTATGTTACCGACGGTCGGTATGTTACCGACGGTCGGTAAGTTACCGACTCCGAGTATGTAACCGACGGTCGGTAAGTTACCGACGGTCGGTATGTTACCGACGGTCGGTATGTTACCGACGGTCGGTAAGTTACCGACGGTCGGTATGTTACCGACGGTCGGTATGTTACCGACGGTCGGTATGTTACCGACGGTCGGTAAATTACCGATGGTCGGTATGTTACCGACGGTCGGTATGTTACCGACGGTCGGTATGTTACCGACGGTCGGTATGTTACCGACGGTCGGTATGTTACCGACGGTCGGTATGTTACCGACGGTCGGTATGTTACCGACGGTCGGTATGTTACCGACGGTCGGTATGTTACCAACGGTCGGTATGTTACCAACGGTCGGTATGTTACCGACGATCGGTAAGTTACCGACTCCGAGTATGTTACCGACGGTCGGTATGTTACCGACGGTCGGTATGTTACCGACGGTCGGTAAGTTACCGACTCCGAGTATGTAACCGACGGTCGGTAAGTTACCGACGGTCGGTATGTTACCGACGGTCGGTATGTTACCGACGGTCGGTAAGTTACCGACGGTCGGTATGTTACCGACGGTCGGTATGTTACCGACGGTCGGTATGTTACCGACGGTCGGTAAGTTACCGACTCCGAGTATGTTACCGACGGTCGGTATATTACCGACGGTCGGTATGTTACCGACGGTCGGTATGTTACCGACGGTCGGTATGTTACCGACGGTCGGTAAGTTACCGACGGTCGATATGTTACCGACGGTCGGTATGTTACCGACGGTCGGTATGTTACCGACGGTCGGTACGTTACCGACGGTCAGTACGTTACCGACGGTCGGTAAGTTACCGACGGTCGGTATGTTACCGACGGTCGGTATGTTACCGACGGTCGGTAAGTTACCGACTGTGAGTATGTTACCGACGGTCGGTATGTTACCGACGGTCGGTATGTTACCGACGGTCGGTATGTTACCGACGGTCGGTATGTTACCGACGGTCGGTATGTTACCGACGGTCGGTATGTTACCGACGGTCGGTATGTTACCGACGGTCGGTGTGTTACCGACGGTCGGTGTGTTACCGACGGTCGGTATGTTACCGACGGTCGGTATGTTACCGACGGTCGGTAAGTTACCGACTCCGAGTATGTAACCGACGGTCGGTAAGTTACCGGCGGTCGGTATGTTACCGACGGTCGGTAAGTTACCGACGGTCGGTATGTTACCGACGGTCGGTATGTTACCGACGGTCGGTATGTTACCGACGGTCGGTATGTTACCGACGGTCGGTATGTTACCGACGGTCGGTATGTTACCGACGGTCGGTATGTTACCGACGGTCGGTATGTTACCGACGGTCGGTGTGTTACCGACGGTCGGTATGTTACCGACGGTCGGTATGTTACCGACGGTCGGTAAGTTACCGACGGTCGGTATGTTACCGACGGTCGGTATGTTACCGACGGTCGGTAAGTTACCGACGGTCGGTATGTGACCGACGGTCGGTATGTTACCGACGGTCCGTATGTTACCGACGGTCGGTATGTTACCGACGGTCGGTATGTTACCGACGGTCGGTATGTTACCGACGGTCAGTATGTTACCGACGGTCGGTATGTTACCGACGGTCGGTGAGTTACCGACGGTCGGTATGTTACCGACGGTCGGTATGTTACCGACGGTCGGTATGTTACCGACGGTTGGTAAGTTACCGACGGTCGGTATGTTACCGACGGTCGGTAAGTTACCGACGGTCGGTAAGTTACCGACGGTCGGTATGTTACCGACGGTCGGTAAGTTACCGACGGTCGGTATGTTACCGACGGTCGGTATGTTACCGACGGTCGGTAAATTACCGATGGTCGGTATGTTACCGACGGTCGGTATGTTACCGACGGTCGGTATGTTACCGACGGTCGGTATGTTACCGACGGTCGGTATGTTACCAACGGTCGGTATGTTACCGACGGTCGGTAAGTTACCGACTCCGAGTATGTTACCGACGGTCGGTAAGTTACCGACGGTCGGTAAGTTACCGACGGTCGGTAAGTTACCGACGGTCGGTATGTTACCGACGGTCGGTATGTTACCGACGGTCGGTATGTTACCGACGGTCGGTATGTTACCGACGGTCGGTATGTTACCGACGGTCGGTATGTTACCGACGGTCGGTATGTTACCGACGGTTGGTGTGTTACCGACGGTCGGTATGTTACCGACGGTCGGTATGTTACCGACGGTCGGTATGTTACCGACGGTCGGTATGTTACCGACGGTCGGTATGTTACCGACGGTCGGTGTGTTACCGACGGTCGGTGTTACCGACGGTCGGTGTGTTACCGACGGTCGGTGTGTTACCGACGGTCGGTGTGTTACCGACGGTCGGTATGTTACCGACGGTCGGTATGTTACCGACGGTCGGTATGTTACCGACGGTCGGTATGTTACCGACGGTCGGTATGTTACCGACGGTCGGTATGTTACCGACGGTTGGTATGTTACCGACGGTCGGTATGTTACCGACGGTCGGTAAGTTACCGACGGTCGGTATGTTACCGACGGTCGGTATCTTACCGACGGTCGGTAAGTTACCGACGGTCGGTATGTTACCGACGGTCGGTAAGTTACCGACTCCGAGTATGTTACCGACGGTCGGTATGTTACCGACGGTCGGTATGTTACCGACGGTCGGTACGTTACTGACGGTCAGTACGTTACCGACGGTCGGTAAGTTACCGACGGTCGGTATGTTACCGACGGTCGGTATGTTACCGACGGTCGGTATGTTACCGACGGTCGGTATGTTACCGACGGTCGGTAAGTTACCGACGGTCGGTATGTTACCGACGGTCGGTATGTTACCGACGGTCGGTATGTTACCGACGGTCGGTAAGTTACCGACTCCGAGTATGTTACCGACGGTCGGTATATTACCGACGGTCGGTATGTTACCGACGGTCGGTAAATTACCGATGGTCGGTATGTTACCGACGGTCGGTACGTTACTGACGGTCAGTACGTTACCGACGGTCGGTAAGTTACCGACGGTCGGTATGTTACCGACGGTCGGTATGTTACCGACGGTCGGTATGTTACCGACGGTCGGTAAGTTACCGACTCCGAGTATGTAACCGACGGTCGGTAAGTTACCGACGGTCGGTATGTTACCGACGGTCGGTATGTTACCGACGGTCGGTAAGTTACCGACGGTCGGTATGTTACCGACGGTCGGTATGTTACCGACGGTCGGTATGTTACCGACGGTCGGTAAGTTACCGACTCCGAGTATGTTACCGACGGTCGGTATATTACCGACGGTCGGTATGTTACCGACGGTCGGTAAATTACCGATGGTCGGTATGTTACCGACGGTCCGTATGTTACCGACGGTCGGTATGTTACCGACGGTCGGTATGTTACCGACGGTCGGTATGTTACCGACGGTCGGTATGTTACCGACGGTCGGTATGTTACCGACGGTCGGTTTGTTACCGACGGTCGGTATGTTACCGACGGTCGGTGAGTTACCGACGGTCGGTATGTTACCGACGGTCGGTATGTTACCGACGGTCGGTATGTTACCGACGGCCGGTATGTTACCGACGGTCGGTGTGTTACCGACGGTCGGTATGTTACCGACGGTCGGTATGTTACCGACGGTCGGTAAGTTACCGACGGTCGGTATGTTACCGACGGTCGGTATGTTACCGACGGTCGGTATGTTACTGACGGTCGGTACGTTACCGACGGTCAGTACGTTACCGACGGTCGGTAAGTTACCGACGGTCGGTATGTTACCGACGGTCGGTATGTTACCGACGGTCGGTAAGTTACCGACTGTGAGTATGTTACCGACGGTCGGTATGTTACCGACGGTCGGTATGTTACCGACGGTCGGTATGTTACCGACGGTCGGTATGTTACCGACGGTCGGTATGTTACCGACGGTCGGTGTGTTACCGACGGTCGGTGTGTTACCGACGGTCGGTATGTTACCGACGGTCGGTATGTTACCGACGGTCGGTATGTTACCGACGGTCGGTATGTTACCGACGGTCGGTATGTGACCGACGGTCGGTATGTTACCGACGGTCCGTATGTTACCGACGGTCGGTATGTTACCGACGGTCGGTATGTTACCGACGGTCGGTATGTTACCGACGGTCGGTATGTTACCGACGGTCGGTATGTTACCGACGGTCGGTGAGTTACCGACGGTCGGTATGTTACCGACGGTCGGTATGTTACCGACGGTCGGTAAGTTACCGACGGTCGGTATGTTACCGACGGTCGGTAAGTTACCGACGGTCGGTATGTTACCGACGGTCGGTAAGTTACCGACGGTCGGTATGTTACCGACGATCGGTATGTTACCGACGATCGGTGAGTTACCGACGGTCGGTATGTTACCGACGGTCGGTATGTTACCGACGGTCGGTATGTTACCGACGGTCGGTATGTTACCAACGGTCGGTATGTTACCGACGGTCGGTAAGTTACCGACTCCGAGTATGTTACCGACGGTCGGTAAGTTACCGACGGTCGGTAAGTTACCGACGGTCGGTATGTTACCGACGGTCGGTATGTTACCGACGGTCGGTATGTTACCGACGGTCGGTATGTTACCGACGGTCGGTATGTTACCGACGGTCGGTATGATACCGACGGTCGGTATGTTACCGACGGTCGGTGTGTTACCGACGGTCGGTATGTTACCGACGGTCGGTATGTTACCGACGGTCGGTATGTTACCGACGGTCGGTATGTTACCGATGGTCGGTATGTTACCGACGGTCCGTATGTTACCGACGGTCGGTATGTTACCGACGGTCGGTATGTTACCGACGGTCGGTATGTTACCGACGGTCGGTATGTTACCGACGGTCGGTGAGTTACCGACGGTCGGTATGTTACCGACGGTCGGTATGTTACCGACGGTCGGTAAGTTACCGACGGTCGGTATGTTACCGACGGTCGGTAAGTTACCGACGGTCGGTATGTTACCGACGGTCGGTATGTTACCGACGGTCGGTATGTTACCGACGGTCGGTAAATTACCGATGGTCGGTATGTTACCGACGGTCGGTATGTTACCGACGGTCGGTATGTTACCGACGGTCGGTATGTTACCGACGGTCGGTATGTTACCGACGGTCGGTATGTTACCGACGGTCGGTATGTTACCGACGGTCGGTATGTTACCGACGGTCGGTATGTTACCGACGGTCGGTATGTTACCAACGGTCGGTATGTTACCAACGGTCGGTATGTTACCGACGATCGGTAAGTTACCGACTCCGAGTATGTTACCGACGGTCGGTATGTTACCGACGGTCGGTATGTTACCGACGGTCGGTAAGTTACCGACTCCGAGTATGTAACCGACGGTCGGTAAGTTACCGACGGTCGGTATGTTACCGACGGTCGGTATGTTACCGACGGTCGGTAAGTTACCGACGGTCGGTATGTTACCGACGGTCGGTATGTTACCGACGGTCGGTATGTTACCGACGGTCGGTAAGTTACCGACTCCGAGTATGTTACCGACGGTCGGTATATTACCGACGGTCGGTATGTTACCGACGGTCGGTATGTTACCGACGGTCGGTATGTTACCGACGGTCGGTAAGTTACCGACGGTCGATATGTTACCGACGGTCGGTATGTTACCGACGGTCGGTATGTTACCGACGGTCGGTACGTTACCGACGGTCAGTACGTTACCGACGGTCGGTAAGTTACCGACGGTCGGTATGTTACCGACGGTCGGTATGTTACCGACGGTCGGTAAGTTACCGACTGTGAGTATGTTACCGACGGTCGGTATGTTACCGACGGTCGGTATGTTACCGACGGTCGGTATGTTACCGACGGTCGGTATGTTACCGACGGTCGGTATGTTACCGACGGTCGGTATGTTACCGACGGTCGGTATGTTACCGACGGTCGGTGTGTTACCGACGGTCGGTGTGTTACCGACGGTCGGTATGTTACCGACGGTCGGTATGTTACCGACGGTCGGTAAGTTACCGACTCCGAGTATGTAACCGACGGTCGGTAAGTTACCGACGGTCGGTATGTTACCGACGGTCGGTAAGTTACCGACGGTCGGTATGTTACCGACGGTCGGTATGTTACCGACGGTCGGTATGTTACCGACGGTCGGTATGTTACCGACGGTCGGTATGTTACCGACGGTCGGTATGTTACCGACGGTCGGTATGTTACCGACGGTCGGTATGTTACCGACGGTCGGTGTGTTACCGACGGTCGGTATGTTACCGACGGTCGGTATGTTACCGACGGTCGGTAAGTTACCGACGGTCGGTATGTTACCGACGGTCAGTATGTTACCGACGGTCGGTAAGTTACCGACGGTCGGTATGTGACCGACGGTCGGTATGTTACCGACGGTCCGTATGTTACCGACGGTCGGTATGTTACCGACGGTCGGTATGTTACCGACGGTCAGTATGTTACCGACGGTCGGTATGTTACCGACGGTCGGTGAGTTACCGACGGTCGGTATGTTACCGACGGTCGGTATGTTACCGACGGTCGGTATGTTACCGACGGTTGGTAAGTTACCGACGGTCGGTATGTTACCGACGGTCGGTAAGTTACCGACGGTCGGTAAGTTACCGACGGTCGGTATGTTACCGACGGTCGGTAAGTTACCGACGGTCGGTATGTTACCGACGGTCGGTATGTTACCGACGGTCGGTAAATTACCGATGGTCGGTATGTTACCGACGGTCGGTATGTTACCGACGGTCGGTATGTTACCGACGGTCGGTATGTTACCGACGGTCGGTATGTTACCAACGGTCGGTATGTTACCGACGGTCGGTAAGTTACCGACTCCGAGTATGTTACCGACGGTCGGTAAGTTACCGACGGTCGGTAAGTTACCGACGGTCGGTAAGTTACCGACGGTCGGTATGTTACCGACGGTCGGTATGTTACCGACGGTCGGTATGTTACCGACGGTCGGTATGTTACCGACGGTCGGTATGTTACCGACGGTCGGTATGTTACCGACGGTCGGTATGTTACCGACGGTTGGTGTGTTACCGACGGTCGGTATGTTACCGACGGTCGGTATGTTACCGACGGTCGGTATGTTACCGACGGTCGGTATGTTACCGACGGTCGGTATGTTACCGACGGTCGGTGTGTTACCGACGGTCGGTGTTACCGACGGTCGGTGTGTTACCGACGGTCGGTGTGTTACCGACGGTCGGTGTGTTACCGACGGTCGGTATGTTACCGACGGTCGGTATGTTACCGACGGTCGGTATGTTACCGACGGTCGGTATGTTACCGACGGTCGGTATGTTACCGACGGTCGGTATGTTACCGACGGTCGGTATGTTACCGACGGTTGGTATGTTACCGACGGTCGGTATGTTACCGACGGTCGGTAAGTTACCGACGGTCGGTATGTTACCGACGGTCGGTATCTTACCGACGGTCGGTAAGTTACCGACGGTCGGTATGTTACCGACGGTCGGTAAGTTACCGACTCCGAGTATGTTACCGACGGTCGGTATGTTACCGACGGTCGGTATGTTACCGACGGTCGGTACGTTACTGACGGTCAGTACGTTACCGACGGTCGGTAAGTTACCGACGGTCGGTATGTTACCGACGGTCGGTATGTTACCGACGGTCGGTATGTTACCGACGGTCGGTATGTTACCGACGGTCGGTAAGTTACCGACGGTCGGTATGTTACCGACGGTCGGTATGTTACCGACGGTCGGTATGTTACCGACGGTCGGTAAGTTACCGACTCCGAGTATGTTACCGACGGTCGGTATATTACCGACGGTCGGTATGTTACCGACGGTCGGTAAATTACCGATGGTCGGTATGTTACCGACGGTCGGTACGTTACTGACGGTCAGTACGTTACCGACGGTCGGTAAGTTACCGACGGTCGGTATGTTACCGACGGTCGGTATGTTACCGACGGTCGGTATGTTACCGACGGTCGGTAAGTTACCGACTCCGAGTATGTAACCGACGGTCGGTAAGTTACCGACGGTCGGTATGTTACCGACGGTCGGTATGTTACCGACGGTCGGTAAGTTACCGACGGTCGGTATGTTACCGACGGTCGGTATGTTACCGACGGTCGGTATGTTACCGACGGTCGGTAAGTTACCGACTGTGAGTATGTTACCGACGGTCGGTATGTTACCGACGGTCGGTATGTTACCGACGGTCGGTATGTTACCGACGGTCGGTATGTTACCGACGGTCGGTATGTTACGGACGGTCGGTAAGTTACCGACTGTGAGTATGTTACCGACGGTCGGTATGTTACCGACGGTCGGTATGTTACCGACGGTCGGTATGTTACCGACGGTCGGTATGTTACCGACGGTCGGTATGTTACCGACGGTCGGTGTGTTACCGACGGTCGGTGTGTTACCGACGGTCGGTATGTTACCGACGGTCGGTATGTTACCGACGGTCGGTATGTTACCGACGGTCGGTAAGTTACCGACTCCGAGTATGTAACCGACGATCGGTAAGTTACCGACGGTCGGTATGTTACCGACGGTCGGTAAGTTACCGACGGTCGGTATGTTACCGACGGTCGGTCTGTTACCGACGGTCGGTATGTTACCGACGGTCGGTATGTTACCGACGGTCGGTAAGTTACCGATGGTCGGTATGTTACCGACGGTCGGTATGTTACCGACGGTCGGTATGTTACCGACGGTCGGTATGTTACCAACGGTCGGTATGTTACCGACGGTCGGTAAGTTACCGACTCCGAGTATGTTACCGACGGTCGGTAAGTTACCGACGGTCGGTATGTTACCGACGGTCGGTATGTTACCGACGGTCGGTATGTTACCGACGGTCGGTATGTTACCGACGGTCGGTATGTTACCGACGGTCGGTATGTTACCGACGGTCGGTGTGTTACCGACGGTCGGTATGTTACCGACGGTCGGTATGTTACCGACGGTCGGTATGTTACCGACGGTCGGTATGTTACCGACGGTCCGTATGTTACCGACGGTCGGTATGTTACCGACGGTCGGTATGTTACCGACGGTCGGTATGTTACCGACGGTCGGTATGTTACCGACGGTCGGTATGTTACCGACGGTCGGTATGTTACCGACGGTCGGTATGTTACCGACGGTCGGTGAGTTACCGACGGTCGGTATGTTACCGACGGTCGGTATGTTACCGACGGTCGCTAAGTTACCGACGGTCGGTATGTTACCGACGGTCGGTATGTTACCGACGGTCGGTAAGTTACCGACGGTCGGTATGTTACCGACGGTCGGTATGTTACCGACGGTCGGTAAATTACCGATGGTCGGTATGTTACCGACGGTCGGTATGTTACCGACGGTCGGTATGTTACCGACGGTCGGTATGTTACCGACGGTCGGTGTGTTACCGACGGTCGGTGTGTTACCGACGGTCGGTGTTACCGACGGTCGGTGTGTTACCGACGGTCGGTGTGTTACCGACGGTCGGTGTGTTACCGACGGTCGGTATGTTACCGACGGTCGGTATGTTACCGACGGTCGGTGTGTTACCGACGGTCGGTGTGTTACCGACGGTCGGTGTGTTACCGACGGTCGGTGTTACCGACGGTCGGTGTGTTACCGACGGTCGGTGTGTTACCGACGGTCGGTGTGTTACCGACGGTCGGTATGTTACCGACGGTCGGTATGTTACCGACGGTCGGTATGTTACCGACGGTCGGTATGTTACCGACGGTCGGTATGTTACCGACGGTCGGTAAGTTACCGACGGTCGGTATGTTACCGACGGTCGGTATCTTACCGACGGTCGGTAAGTTACCGACGTTTGGTATGTTACCGACGGTCGGTAAGTTACCGACTCCGAGTATGTTACCGACGGTCGGTATGTTACCGACGGTCGGTATGTTACCGACGGTCGGTATGTTACCGACGGTCGGTATGTTACCGACGGTCGGTACGTTACTGACGGTCAGTACGTTACCGACGGTCGGTAAGTTACCGACGGTCGGTATGTTACCGACGGTCGGTATGTTACCGACGGTCGGTATGTTACCGACGGTCGGTAAGTTACCGACGGTCGGTATGTTACCGACGGTCGGTAAGTTACCGACGGTCGGTATGTTACCGACGGTCGGTATGTTACCGACGGTCGGTATGTTACCGACGGTCAGTACGTTACCGACGGTCGGTAAGTTACCGACGGTCGGTATGTTACCGACGGTCGGTATGTTACCGACGGTCGGTAAGTTACCGACTGTGAGTATGTTACCGACGGTCGGTATGTTACCGACGGTCAGTATGTTACCGACGGTCGGTATGTTACCGACGGTCGGTATGTTACCGACGGTCGGTATGTTACCGACGGTCGGTATGTTACCGACGGTCGGTGTGTTACCGACGGTCGGTGTGTTACCGACGGTCGGTATGTTACCGACGGTCGGTATGTTACCGACGGTCGGTATGTTACCGACGGTCGGTAAGTTACCGACTCCGAGTATGTAACCGACGGTCGGTATGTTACCGACGGTCGGTATGTTACCGACGGTCGGTATGTTACCGACGGTCGGTGTGTTACCGACGGTCGGTATGTTACCGACGGTCGGTATGTTACCGACGGTCGGTAAGTTACCGACGGTCGGTATGTTACCGACGGTCGGTATGTTACCGACGGTCGGTAAGTTACCGATGGTCGGTATGTTAGCGACGGTCGGTGAGTTACCGACGGTCGGTATGTTACCGACGGTCGGTATGTTACCGACGGTCGGTAAGTTACCGACGGTCGGTATGTTACCGACGGTCGGTAAGTTACCGACGGTCGGTATGTTACCGACGGTCGGTATGTTACCGACGGTCGGTAAATTACCGATGGTCGGTATGTTACCGACGGTCGGTATGTTACCGACGGTCGGTATGTTACCGACGGTCGGTATGTTACCGACGGTCGGTATGTTACCGACGGTCGGTATGTTACCGACGGTCGGTATGTTACCAACGGTCGGTATGTTACCGACGGTCGGTAAGTTACCGACTCCGAGTATGTTACCGACGGTCGGTAAGTTACCGACGGTCGGTAAGTTACCGACGGTCGGTAAGTTACCGACGGTCGGTATGTTACCGACGGTCGGTATGTTACCGACGGTCGGTATGTTACCGACGGTCGGTATGTTACCGACGGTCGGTATGTTACCGACGGTCGGTATGTTACCGACGGTCGGTATGTTACCGACGGTCGGTAAGTTACCGACGGTCGGTATGTTACCGACGGTCGGTAAGTTACCGACGGTCGGTATGTTACCGACGGTCGGTATGTTACCGACGGTCGGTATGTTACCGACGGTCAGTACGTTACCGACGGTCGGTAAGTTACCGACGGTCGGTATGTTACCGACGGTCGGTAAGTTACCGACGGTCGGTATGTTACCGACGGTCGGTATGTTACCGACGGTCGGTATGTTACCGACGGTCGGTAAGTTACCGACTCCGAGTATGTAACCGACGGTCGGTAAGTTACCGACGGTCGGTATGTTACCGACGGTCGGTGAGTTACCGACGGTCGGTATGTTACCGACGGTCGGTATGTTACCGACGGTCGGTACGTTACCGACGGTCAGTACGTTACCGACGGTCGGTAAGTTACCGACGGTCGGTATGTTATCGACGGTCGGTATGTTACCGACGGTCGGTATGTTACCGACGGTCGGTAAGTTACCGACGGTCGGTAAGTTACCGACTGTGAGTATGTTACCGACGGTCGGTATGTTACCGACGGTCGGTATGTTACCGACGGTCGGTATGTTACCGACGGTCGGTATGTTACCGACGGTCGGTATGTTACCGACGGTCGGTGTGTTACCGACGGTCGGTATGTTACCGACGGTCGGTATGTTACCGACGGTCGGTAAGTTACCGACGGTCGGTATGTTACCGACGGTCGGTATGTTACCGACGGTCGGTATGTTACCGACGGTCGTTATGTTACCGACGGTCGGTAAGTTACCGACTCCGAGTATGTTACCGACGGTCGGTATGTTACCGACGGTCGGTAAGTTACCGACGGTCGGTATGTTACCGACGGTCGGTATGTTACCGACGGTCGGTATGTTACCGACGGTCGGTATGTTACCGACGGTCGGTATGTTACCGACGGTCGTTATGTTACCGACGGTCGGTAAGTTACCGACTCCGAGTATGTTACCGACGGTCGGTATGTTACCGACGGTCGGTATGTTACCGACGGTCGGTATGTTACCGACGGTCGGTACGTTACTGACGGTCAGTACGTTACCGACCTTCGGTAAGTTACCGACGGTCGGTATGTTACCGACGGTCGGTATGTTACCGACGGTCGGTAAGTTACCGACGGTCGGTATGTTACCGACGGTCGGTAAGTTACCGACGGTCGGTATGTTACCGACGGTCGGTATGTTACCGACGGTCGGTATGTTACCGACGGTCAGTACGTTACCGACGGTCGGTAAGTTACCGACGGTCGGTATGTTACCGACGGTCGGTATGTTACCGACGGTCGGTAAGTTACCGACTGTGAGTATGTTACCGACGGTCGGTATGTTACCGACGGTCAGTATGTTACCGACGGTCGGTATGTTACCGACGGTCGGTATGTTACCGACGGTCGGTATGTTACCGACGGTCGGTATGTTACCGACGGTCGGTGTGTTACCGACGGTCGGTGTGTTACCGACGGTCGGTATGTTACCGACGGTCGGTATGTTACCGACGGTCGGTATGTTACCGACGGTCGGTAAGTTACCGACTCCGAGTATGTAACCGACGGTCGGTATGTTACCGACGGTCGGTATGTTACCGACGGTCGGTATGTTACCGACGGTCGGTGTGTTACCGACGGTCGGTATGTTACCGACGGTCGGTATGTTACCGACGGTCGGTAAGTTACCGACGGTCGGTATGTTACCGACGGTCGGTATGTTACCGACGGTCGGTAAGTTACCGATGGTCGGTATGTTAGCGACGGTCGGTGAGTTACCGACGGTCGGTATGTTACCGACGGTCGGTATGTTACCGACGGTCGGTAAGTTACCGACGGTCGGTATGTTACCGACGGTCGGTAAGTTACCGACGGTCGGTATGTTACCGACGGTCGGTATGTTACCGACGGTCGGTAAATTACCGATGGTCGGTATGTTACCGACGGTCGGTATGTTACCGACGGTCGGTATGTTACCGACGGTCGGTATGTTACCGACGGTCGGTATGTTACCGACGGTCGGTATGTTACCAACGGTCGGTATGTTACCGACGGTCGGTAAGTTACCGACTCCGAGTATGTTACCGACGGTCGGTAAGTTACCGACGGTCGGTAAGTTACCGACGGTCGGTAAGTTACCGACGGTCGGTATGTTACCGACGGTCGGTATGTTACCGACGGTCGGTATGTTACCGACGGTCGGTATGTTACCGACGGTCGGTATGTTACCGACGGTCGGTATGTTACCGACGGTCGGTATGTTACCGACGGTCGGTAAGTTACCGACGGTCGGTATGTTACCGACGGTCGGTATGTTACCGACGGTCGGTATGTTACCGACGGTCGGTAAGTTACCGACGGTCGGTATGTTACCGACGGTCGGTAAGTTACCGACGGTCGGTATGTTACCGACGGTCGGTATGTTACCGACGGTCGGTATGTTACCGACGGTCGGTATGTTACCGACGGTCGGTGTGTTACCGACGGTCGGTGTGTTACCGACGGTCGGTATGTTACCGACGGTCGGTATGTTACCGACGGTCGGTATGTTACCGACGGTCGGTATGTTACCGACGGTCGGTATGTTACCGACGGTCGGTATGTTACCGACGGTCAGTATGTTATTGACGGTCGGTAAGTTACCGACGGTCGGTATGTTACCGACGGTCGGTATGTTACCGACGGTCGGTATGTTACCGACGGTCGGTATGTTACCGACGGTCGGTAAGTTACCGACTCCGAGTATGTTACCGACGGTCGGTATGTTACCGACGGTCGGTATGGTACCGACGGTCGGTACGTTACTGACGGTCAGTACGTTACCGACGGTCGGTAAGTTACCGACGGTCGGTATGTTACCGACGGTCGGTATGTTACCGACGGTCGGTATGTTACCGACGGTCGGTAAGTTACCGACTGTGAGTATGTTACCGACGGTCGGTATGTTACCGACGGTCGGTATGTTACCGACGGTCGGTATGTTACCGACGGTCGGTATGTTACCGACGGTCGGTATGTTACCGACGGTCGGTGTGTTACCGACGGTCGGTGTGTTACCGACGGTCGGTGTGTTACCGACGGTCGGTATGTTACCGACGGTCGGTATGTTACCGACGGTCGGTATGTTACCGACGGTCGGTAAGTTACCGACTCCGAGTATGTAACCGACGGTCGGTAAGTTACCGACGGTCGGTAAGTTACCGACGGTCGGTATGTTACCGACGGTCGGTATGTTACCGACGGTCGGTATGTTACCGACGGTCGGTATGTTACCGACGGTCGGTGTGTTACCGACGGTCGGTGTGTTACCGACGGTCGGTATGTTACCGACGGTCGGTATGTTACCGACGGTCGGTATGTTACCGACGGTCAGTATGTTACCGACGGTCGGTATGTTACCGACGGTCGGTAAGTTACCGACGGTCGGTATGTTACCGACGGTCAGTATGTTACCGACGGTCGGTATGTTACCGACGGTCGGTATGTTACCGACGGTCGGTATGTTACCGACGGTCGGTAAGTTACCGACTCCGAGTATGTTACCGACGGTCGGTATGTTACCGACGGTCGGTATGTTACCGACGGTCGGTACGTTACTGACGGTCAGTACGTTACCGACGGTCGGTAAGTTACCGACGGTCGGTATGTTACCGACGGTCGGTATGTTACCGACGGTCGGTATGTTACCGACGGTCGGTAAGTTACCGACTGTGAGTATGTTACCGACGGTCGGTATGTTACCGACGGTCGGTATGTTACCGACGGTCGGTATGTTACCGACGGTCGGTGTGTTACCGACGGTCGGTGTGTTACCGACGGTCGGTGTGTTACCGACGGTCGGTATGTTACCGACGGTCGGTATGTTACCGACGGTCGGTATGTTACCGACGGTCGGTAAGTTACCGACTCCGAGTATGTAACCGACGGTCGGTAAGTTACCGACGGTCGGTATGTTACCGACGGTCGGTGAGTTACCGACGGTCGGTATGTTACCGACGGTCGGTATGTTACCGACGGTCGGTACGTTACCGACGGTCAGTACGTTACCGACGGTCGGTAAGTTACCGACGGTCGGTATGTTATCGACGGTCGGTATGTTACCGACGGTCGGTATGTTACCGACGGTCGGTAAGTTACCGACGGTCGGTAAGTTACCGACTGTGAGTATGTTACCGACGGTCGGTATGTTACCGACGGTCGGTATGTTACCGACGGTCGGTATGTTACCGACGGTCGGTATGTTACCGACGGTCGGTATGTTACCGACGGTCGGTATGTTACCGACGGTCGGTATGTTACAGACGGTCGGTAAGTTACCGACGGTCGGTATGTTACCGACGGTCGGTATGTTACCGACGGTCGGTATGTTACCGACGGTCGGTATGTTACCGACGGTCGTTATGTTACCGACGGTCGGTAAGTTACCGACTCCGAGTATGTTACCGACGGTCGGTATGTTACCGACGGTCGGTATGTTACCGACGGTCGGTATGTTACCGACGGTCGGTACGTTACTGACGGTCAGTACGTTACCGACCTTCGGTAAGTTACCGACGGTCGGTATGTTACCGACGGTCGGTATGTTACCGACGGTCGGTATGTTACCGACGGTCGGTAAGTTACCGACGGTCGGTATGTTACCGACGGTCGGTAAGTTACCGACTCCGAGTATGTTACCGACGGTCAGTATGTTACCGACGGTCGGTATGTTACCGACGGTCGGTATGTTACCAACGGTCGGTATGTTACCGACGGTCGGTAAGTTACCGACGGTCGGTATGTTACCGACGATCAGTATGTTACCGACGGTCGGTAAGTTACCGACGGTCGGTATGTTACCGACGGTCGGTATGTTACCGACGGTCGGTATGTTACCGACGGTCGGTAAGTTACCGACGGTCGGTATGTTACCGACGGTCGGTAAGTTACCGACGGTCGGTATGTTACCGACGGTCGGTATGTTACCGACGGTCGGTATGTTACCGACGGTCGGTATGTTACCGACGGTCGGTGTGTTACCGACGGTCGGTGTGTTACCGACGGTCGGTATGTTACCGACGGTCGGTATGTTACCGACGGTCGGTATGTTACCGACGGTCGGTATGTTACCGACGGTCGGTATGTTACCGACGGTCAGTATGTTATTGACGGTCGGTAAGTTACCGACGGTCGGTATGTTACCGACGGTCGGTATGTTACCGACGGTCGGTATGTTACCGACGGTCGGTATGTTACCGACGGTCGGTATGTTACCGACGGTCGGTAAGTTACCGACTCCGAGTATGTTACCGACGGTCGGTATGTTACCGACGGTCGGTATGGTACCGACGGTCGGTACGTTACTGACGGTCAGTACGTTACCGACGGTCGGTAAGTTACCGACGGTCGGTATGTTACCGACGGTCGGTATGTTACCGACGGTCGGTATGTTACCGACGGTCGGTAAGTTACCGACTGTGAGTATGTTACCGACGGTCGGTATGTTACCGACGGTCGGTATGTTACCGACGGTCGGTATGTTACCGACGGTCGGTATGTTACCGACGGTCGGTATGTTACCGACGGTCGGTGTGTTACCGACGGTCGGTGTGTTACCGACGGTCGGTGTGTTACCGACGGTCGGTATGTTACCGACGGTCGGTATGTTACCGACGGTCGGTATGTTACCGACGGTCGGTAAGTTACCGACTCCGAGTATGTAACCGACGGTCGGTAAGTTACCGACGGTCGGTATGTTACTGACGGTCGGTAAGTTACCGACGGTCGGTATGTTACCGACGGTCGGTATGTTACCGACGGTCGGTATGTTACCGACGGTCGGTATGTTACCGACGGTCGGTGTGTTACCGACGGTCGGTGTGTTACCGACGGTCGGTGTGTTACCGACGGTCGGTATGTTACCGACGGTCGGTATGTTACCGACGGTCGGTATGTTACCGACGGTCAGTATGTTACCGACGGTCGGTATGTTACCGACGGTCGGTAAGTTACCGACGGTCGGTATGTTACCGACGGTCGGTATGTTACCGACGGTCGGTATGTTACCGACGGTCGGTATGTTACCGACGGTCGGTATGTTACCGACGGTCGGTATGTTACCGACGGTCGGTAAGTTACCGACTCCGAGTATGTTACCGACGGTCGGTATGTTACCGACGGTCAGTACGTTACTGACGGTCAGTACGTTACCGACGGTCGGTAAGTTACCGACGGTCGGTATGTTACCGACGGTCGGTATGTTACCGACGGTCGGTATGTTACCGACGGTCGGTAAGTTACCGACTGTGAGTATGTTACCGACGGTCGGTATGTTACCGACGGTCGGTATGTTACCGACGGTCGGTATGTTACCGACGGTCGGTGTGTTACCGACGGTCGGTGTGTTACCGACGGTCGGTGTGTTACCGACGGTCGGTATGTTACCGACGGTCGGTATGTTACCGACGGTCGGTATGTTACCGACGGTCGGTAAGTTACCGACTGTGAGTATGTTACCGACGGTCGGTATGTTACCGACGGTCGGTATGTTACCGACGGTCGGTATGTTACCGACGGTCGGTATGTTACCGACGGTCGGTATGTTACCGACGGTCGGTATGTTACCGACGGTCGGTAAGTTACCGACTCCGAGTATGTTACCGACGGTCGGTATGTTACCGACGGTCGGTATGGTACCGACGGTCGGTACGTTACTGACGGTCAGTACGTTACCGACGGTCGGTAAGTTACCGACGGTCGGTATGTTACCGACGGTCGGTATGTTACCGACGGTCGGTATGTTACCGACGGTCGGTAAGTTACCGACTGTGAGTATGTTACCGACGGTCGGTATGTTACCGACGGTCGGTATGTTACCGACGGTCGGTATGTTACCGACGGTCGGTATGTTACCGACGGTCGGTATGTTACCGACGGTCGGTGTGTTACCGACGGTCGGTGTGTTACCGACGGTCGGTGTGTTACCGACGGTCGATATGTTACCGACGGTCGGTATGTTACCGACGGTCGGTATGTTACCGACGGTCGGTAAGTTACCGACTCCGAGTATGTAACCGACGGTCGGTAAGTTACCGACGGTCGGTATGTTACCGACGGTCGGTAAGTTACCGACGGTCGGTATGTTACCGACGGTCGGTATGTTACCGACGGTCGGTATGTTACCGACGGTCGGTATGTTACCGACGGTCGGTGTGTTACCGACGGTCGGTATGTTACCGACGGTCGGTATGTTACCGACGGTCGGTATGTTACTGACCGTCAGTATGTTACCGACGGTCGGTATGTTACCGACGGTCGGTAAGTTACCGACGGTCGGTATGTTACCGACGGTCGGTATGTTACCGACGGTCGGTATGTTACCGACGGTCGGTATGTTACCGACGGTCGGTATGTTACCGACGGTCGGTATGTTACCGACGGTCGGTATGTTACCGACGGTCGGTATGTTACCGACGGTCGGTAAGTTACCGACTCCGAGTATGTTACCGACAGTCGGTATGTTACCGACGGTCGGTATGTTACCGACGGTCGGTACGTTACTGACGGTCAGTACGTTACCGACGGTCGGTAAGTTACCGACGGTCGGTATGTTACCGACGGTCGGTATGTTACCGACGGTCGGTATGTTACCGACGGTCGGTAAGTTACCGACTGTGAGTATGTTACCGACGGTCGGTATGTTACCGACGGTCGGTATGTTACCGACGGTCGGTATGTTACCGACGGTCGGTATGTTACCGACGGTCGGTGTGTTACCGACGGTCGGTGTGTTACCGACGGTCGGTGTGTTACCGACGGTCGGTATGTTACCGACGGTCGGTATGTTACCGACGGTCGGTAAGTTACCGACTGTGAGTATGTTACCGACGGTCGGTATGTTACCGACGGTCGGTATGTTACCGACGGTCGGTATGTTACCGACGGTCGGTATGTTACCGACGGTCGGTATGTTACCGACGGTCGGTGTGTTACCGACGGTCGGTGTGTTACCGACGGTCGGTGTGTTACCGACGGTCGGTGTGTTACCGACGGTCGGTATGTTACCGACGGTCGGTATGTTACCGACGGTCGGTATGTTACCGACGGTCGGTAAGTTACCGACGGTCGGTAAGTTACCGACTCCAAGTATGTAACCGACGGTCGGTAAGTTACCGACGGTCGGTATGTTACCGACGGTCGGTAAGTTACCGACGGTCGGTATGTTACCGACGGTCGGTATGTTACCGACGGTCGGTATGTTACCGACGGTCGGTATGTTACCGACGGTCGGTGTGTTACCGACGGTCGGTGTGTTACCGACGGTCGGTGTGTTACCGACGGTCGGTATGTTACCGACGGTCGGTATGTTACCGACGGTCGGTATGTTACCGACGGTCGGTATGTTACCGACGGTCGGTAAGTTACCGACGGTCGGTATGTTACCGACGGTCGGTATGTTACCGACGGTCGGTATGTTACCGACGGTCGGTATGTTACCGACGGTCGGTAAGTTACCGACTCCGAGTATGTTACCGACGGTCGGTATGTTACCGACGGTCGGTATGTTACCGACGGTCGGTATGTTACCGACGGTCGGTACGTTACTGACGGTCAGTACGTTACCGACGGTCGGTAAGTTACCGACGGTCGGTATGTTACCGACGGTCGGTATGTTACCGACGGTCGGTATGTTACCGACGGTCGGTAAGTTACCGACTGTGAGTATGTTACCGACGGTCGGTATGTTACCGACGGTCGGTATGTTACCGACGGTCGGTATGTTACCGACGGTCGGTATGTTACCGACAGTCGGTGTGTTACCGACGGTCGGTGTGTTACCGACGGTCGGTGTGTTACCGACGGTCGGTATGTTACCGACGGTCGGTATGTTACCGACGGTCGGTATGTTACCGACGGTCGGTATGTTACCGACGGTCGGTAAGTTACCGACTCCGAGTATAGAACCGACGGTCGGTAAGTTACCGACGGTCGGTATGTTACCGACGGTCGGTATGTTACCGACGGTCGGTATGTTACCGGCGGTCGGTATGTTACCGGCGGTCGGTATGTTACCGACAGTAGGTATGTGACTGACGGATGGTAAGTTACCGACTGTGGGTACGTCACCGACGATAGGCATGGTACCGACTGTGGGTACGTTACCGACGGTAGGCATGTTACCGACGGTAAGTATGTCAACCTGCCTGTATGTCGGTAACATACCTACCGTCGGTAACAAACGAAACTTTGGTGATATACTTACTATCGGTAACAAACTAACCTTTGCTAATACGCCTATCGTCTGTAACGAATGATACTCCCGTAGTATACCTACCGTCGGTAACCCATCGTTTGCCCCGCGGCCTAAGCATGTGTCGCGTTTCGCGCCGTGTTCCTCGTATCATGCCAATTCCTTATGTATCTTGCTTCATTTGCTTCGCTGCTTGCAATTAGCACTGCATCTTGCGTACCGCAAGTCGCGTTACGCGTCTTGCAGCGTTGTTACATGTGCCTTGCCTAGTGTATCTGGCATCGTTCGCCGTGCGGTCCACAGCATGGGTTTGGTTTCGCGTCGTGTCTCTCGTTTCATGCGCATTTTCTCATGTATCTTGCTCGGTTTACCTCACTGCTCGCAATTTGCGCTGCATCTTGCGTCCTGCAAGTCGCGTCACGCGACTTTTGGCGTTGTTACATGTGCTTCGCCTAGTATATCAGGCATCGTTTGCCTTGTGACCAACAGCATGGGTTGCGTTTCGCTTCGTGTCTCTCGTTTCATGCCCATCTCCGCATGTATCTTCCTTGTTTTACCTCACTGCTTATAATTTGTGCTGCATCTTGCGTCCTGCAAGTCGCGTTACGCATCTTGCGCCGTTGTTACATGTGCTCCGCCTAGTATACCAGGCATTGTTTGCCTTGCGGCCCAACGCATGGGTTGCCTCACGCGTCCTGTCTCTCGTTTCATACGCATTTTCTCATGTATCTTGATCGTTTTACCTCACTGCTTGCAATTTGCGCTGCATCTTGCGTCCTGCAAGTCGCGTTACGCGTCTTTTGCCGTTGTTACATGTGCTTCGCCTAGTATACCAGGCATCGTTTGCCTTGCGGCTCACAGCATGGGTTGCGTTTCGCGTCGTGTCTCTCGTTTCATGCCCATTTCCTTATGTATCGTGCTTGTGTTGCCACGCTGCTCGCAAATTGCACTGCATCTCACGGCCTGCAAGTCGCGTCGTGCGTCTCGGACTGTTGTTACATGTGCCTTGCCAAGTTTATGCTGCATCGTTTGCCTCATGGCATTCATCATGTGTCGCGTTCCGCACCGTGTTCCTCGATTCATGCCAATTGCGCATATATCTTGCATCATTCAACTCGCTGCTCGCAATTTGCGCTGCATCTTGCGTCCTGCAAGTCGCGTTACGCGTCTCGCGCCGTTGTTACATGTGCTTCGCCTAGTATACCAGGCATCGTTTGCCTTGCGGCCCACAGCATGGGTTGCCTTACGCATCCTGTCTCTCGTTTCATGCGCATTTTCTGATGCATCTTGCTCGTTTTACCTCACTGCTCGCAATTTGCGCTGCATCTTGCGTCCTGCAAGTCGCGTCACGCGACTTTCGCCGTTGTTACATGTGCTTCGCCTAGTATATCAGGCATCATTTGCCTTGCGGCTCACAGCATGGGTTGCGTTTCGCGTCGTGTCCCTCGTTTCATGCCCATCTCCTCATGTATCTTCCTTGTTTTACCTCACTGCTTATAATTTGTGCTGCATCTTGCGTCCTGCGAGTCGCGTTACGCGTCTCGCGCCCTTGTTACATGTGCTTCGCCTAGTATATCAGGCATCGTTTGCCTTGCGGCCCACAGCATGGGTTGCCTTACGCATCCTGTCTCTCGTTTCATGCGCATTTCCTCATGCATCTTGCATCATTCAACTCGCTGCTCGCAATTTGCGCTGCATCTTGCGTCCTGCAACTCGCGTTACACGTCTCGCGCCCTTGTTACATGTGCTTCGCCTAGTATATCAGGCATCGTTTGCCTTGCGGCCCACAGCATGGGTTGCCTTACGCATCCTGTCTCTCGTTTCATGCGCATTTTCTGATGCATCTTGCTCGTTTTACCTCACTGCTCGCAATTTGCGCTGCATCTTGCGTCCTGCAAATCGCGTCACGCGACTTTCGCCGTTGTTACATGTGCTTCGCCTAGTATATCAGGCATCGTTTGCCTTGCGGCTCACAGCATGGGTTGCGTTTCGCGTCGTGTCTCTCGTTTCATGCCCATCTCCTCATGTATCTTCCTTGTTTTACCTCACTGCTTATAATTTGTGCTGCATCTTGCGTCCTGCAAGTCGCGTTACGCGTCTCGCGCCCTTGTTACATGTGCTTCGCCTAGTATATCAGGCATCGTTTGCCTTGCGGCCCACAGCATGGGTTGCCTTACGCATCCTGTCTCTCGTTTCATGCGCATTTCCTCATGCATCTTGCATCATTCAACTCGCTGCTCGCGATTTGCGCTGCATCTTGCGTCCTGCAACTCGCGTTACACGTCTCGCGCCCTTGTTACATGTGCTTCGCCTAGTATATCAGGCATCGTTTGCCTTGCGGCCCACAGCATGGGTTGCGTTTCGCGTCGTGTCTCTCGTTTCATGCCCGTCTCCGCATGTATCTTCCTTGTTTTGCCTCACTGCTTATAATACGTGCCGCATCTTGCGTCCTGCAAGTCGCGGTACGCATCTTGCGCCGTTGTTACATGTGCTTCGCCTAGTATACCAGGCATCGTTTGCCTTGTGGCCCACAGCATGGGTTGCCTTACGCATCCTGTCTCTCGTTTCATGCGCATTTCCTCATGCATCTTGCATCATTCAACTCGCTGCTCGCAATTTGCGCTGCATCTTGCGTCCTGCAAGTCTCGTTACGCGTCTCGCGCCGTTGTTACATGTGCTTCGCCTAGTATACCAGGCATCGTTTGCCTTGCGGCCCACAGCATGGGTTGCCTTACGCGTCCTGTCTCTCGTTTCATGCGCATTTTCTCATGTATCTTGCTCGTTTTACCTCACTGCGTGCAATTCGCGCTGCATCTTGCGTCCTGCAAGTCGCGTTACGCGTCTTTCGCCGTTGTTACATGTGCTTCGCCTAGTATATCAGGCATCGTTTGCCTTGCGGCCCACAGCATGGGTTGCCTTACGCATCCTGTCTCTCGTTTCATGCGCATTTCCTGATGCATCTTGCATCATTCAACTCGCTGCTCGCAATTTGCGCTGCATCTTGCGTCCTGCAAGTCGCGTTACGCGTCTCGCACCGTTGTTACATGTGCCTTGCCAAGTTTATGCTGCATCGTTTGCCTCATGGCATTCATCATGTGCCGCGTTTCGCACCGTGTTCCTCGATTCATGCCAATTCCTAATATATCTTGCATCATTCAACTCGCTGCTCGCAATTTGCGCTGCATCTTGCGTCCTGCAAGTCGCGTTACGCGTCTCGCGTCGTTGTTACATGTGCTCCGCCTAGTATACCAGGCATCGTTTGCCTTGCGGCCCACCGCATGGGTTGCCTTACGCGTTCTGTCTCTCGTTTCATGCGCATTTTCTCATGTATCTTGCTCGTTTTACCTCACTGCTTGCAATTCGCGCTGCATCTTGCGTCCTGCAAGTCGCGTTACGCGTCTTTTGCCGTTGTTACATGTGCTTCGCCTAGTATATCAGGCATCGTTTGCCTTGCGGCTCACAGCATGGGTTGCGTTTCGCGTCGTGTCTCTCGTTTCATGCCCATCCCCTGATGGATCGTGCTTGTTTTGCCACGCTGCTCGCAATTTGCACTGCATCCTACGGCCTGCAAGTCGCGTCATGCGTCTCGCACCGTTGTTACATCTGCCTTGCCGAGTTTATCCAGGATCGTTTGCCTCATGGCATTCATCATGTGTCGCGTTCCGCACCGTGTTCCTCGATTCATGCCAATTCCTAATATATCTTGCATCATTCAACTCGCTGCTCGCAATTTGCGCTGCATCTTGCGTCCTGCAAGTCGCGTTACGCGTCTCGCGCCGTTGTTACATGTGCTTCGCCTAGTATACCAGGCATCGTTTGCCTTGCGGCCCACAGCATGGGTTGCCTTACGCGTCCTGTCTCTCGTTTCATGCGCATTTTCTCATGTATCTTGCTCGTTTTACCTCACTGCGTGCAATTCGCGCTGCATCTTGCGTCCTGCAAGTCGCGTTACGCGTCTTTCGCCGTTGTTACATGTGCTTCGCCTAGTATATCGTTTGCCTTGCGGCCAACAGCATGGGTTGCGTTTCGCGTCGTGTATCTCGTTTCATGCCCATTTCCTTATGTATCGTGCTTGTTTTGCCACGCTGCTCGCAATTTGCACTGCATCCTACGGCCTGCAAGTCGCGTCATGCGTCTCGCACCGTTGTTACATCTTCCTTGCCGAGTTTATCCAGGATCGTTTGCCTCATGGCATTCATCATGTGTCGCGTTCCGCACCGTGTTCCTCGATTCATGCCAATTCCTAATATATCTCGATCATTCAACTCGCTCCTCGCAATTTGTGCTGCATCTTGCGTCCTGCAAGTCGCGTTACGCGTCTTTCGCCGTTGTTACATGTGCTTCGCCTAGTATATCAGGCATCGTTTGCCTTGCGGCCAACAGCATGGGTTGCGTTTCGCGTCGTGTCTCTCGTTTCATGCCCATTTCCTTATGTATCGTGCTTGTTTTGCCACGCTGCTCGCAATTTGCACTGCATCCTACGGCCTGCAAGTCGCGTCATGCGTCTCGCACCGTTGTTACATCTGCCTTGCCGAGTTTATCCAGGATCGTTTGCCTCATGGCATTCATCATGTGTCGCGTTCCGCACCGTGTTCCTCAATTCATGCTAATTCCTAATATATCTTGCATCATTCAACTCGCTGCTCGCAATTTGCGCTGCATCTCTTGCGTCCTGCAAGTCGCGTTACGCGTCTCGCGCCGTTGTTACATGTGCTTCGCCTAGTATACCAGGCATCGTTTGCCTTGCGGCCCACAGCATGGGTTGCCTTACGCATCCTGTCGCTCGTTTCATGCGCATTTTCTGATGCATCTTGCTCGTTTTACCTCACTGCTCGCAATTTGCGCTGCATCTTGCGTCCTGCAAGTCGCGTCACGCGACTTTCGCCGTTGTTACATGTGCTTCGCCTAGTATATCAGGCATCATTTGCCTTGCGGCTCGCAGCATGGGTTGCGTTTCGCGTCGTGTCCCTCGTTTCATGCCCATCTCCTCATGTATCTTCCTTGTTTTACCTCACTGCTTATAATTTGTGCTGCATCTTGCGTCCTGCGAGTCGCGTTACGCGTCTCGCGCCCTTGTTACATGTGCTTCGCCTAGTATATCAGGCATCGTTTGCCTTGCGGCCCACAGCATGGGTTGCCTTACGCATCCTGTCTCTCGTTTCATGCGCATTTCCTCATGCATCTTGCATCATTCAACTCGCTGCTCGCAATTTGCGCTGCATCTTGCGTCCTGCAACTCGCGTTACACGTCTCGCGCCCTTGTTACATGTGCTTCGCCTAGTATATCAGGCATCGTTTGCCTTGCGGCCCACAGCATGGGTTGCGTTTCGCGTCGTGTCTCTCGTTTCATGCCCGTCTCCGCATGTATCTTCCTTGTTTTGCCTCACTGCTTATAATTTGTGCCGCATCTTGCGTCCTGCAAGTCGCGGTACGCATCTTGCGCCGTTGTTACATGTGCTTCGCCTAGTATACCAGGCATCGTTTGCCTTGCGGCCCACAGCATGGGTTGCCTTACGCATCCTGTCTCTCGTTTCATGCGCATTTCCTCATGCATCTTGCATCATTCAACTCGCTGCTCGCAATTTGCGCTGCATCTTGCGTCCTGCAACTCGCGTTACACGTCTCGCGCCCTTGTTACATGTGCTTCGCCTAGTATATCAGGCATCGTTTGCCTTGCGGCCCACAGCATGGGTTGCCTTACGCATCCTGTCTCTCGTTTCATGCGCATTTTCTGATGCATCTTGCTCGTTTTACCTCACTGCTCGCAATTTGCGCTGCATCTTGCGTCCTGCAAATCGCGTCACGCGACTTTCGCCGTTGTTACATGTGCTTCGCCTAGTATATCAGGCATCGTTTGCCTTGCGGCTCACAGCATGGGTTGCGTTTCGCGTCGTGTCTCTCGTTTCATGCCCATCTCCTCATGTATCTTCCTTGTTTTACCTCACTGCTTATAATTTGTGCTGCATCTTGCGTCCTGCAAGTCGCGTTACGCGTCTCGCGCCCTTGTTACATGTGCTTCGCCTAGTATATCAGGCATCGTTTGCCTTGCGGCCCACAGCATGGGTTGCCTTACGCATCCTGTCTCTCGTTTCATGCGCATTTCCTCATGCATCTTGCATCATTCAACTCGCTGCTCGCGATTTGCGCTGCATCTTGCGTCCTGCAACTCGCGTTACACGTCTCGCGCCCTTGTTACATGTGCTTCGCCTAGTATATCAGGCATCGTTTGCCTTGCGGCCCACAGCATGGGTTGCGTTTCGCGTCGTGTCTCTCGTTTCATGCCCGTCTCCGCATGTATCTTCCTTGTTTTGCCTCACTGCTTATAATACGTGCCGCATCTTGCGTCCTGCAAGTCGCGGTACGCATCTTGCGCCGTTGTTACATGTGCTTCGCCTAGTATACCAGGCATCGTTTGCCTTGTGGCCCACAGCATGGGTTGCCTTACGCATCCTGTCTCTCGTTTCATGCGCATTTCCTCATGCATCTTGCATCATTCAACTCGCTGCTCGCAATTTGCGCTGCATCTTGCGTCCTGCAAGTCGCGTTACGCGTCTCGCGCCGTTGTTACATGTGCTTCGCCTAGTATACCAGGCATCGTTTGCCTTGCGGCCCACAGCATGGGTTGCCTTACGCGTCCTGTCTCTCGTTTCATGCGCATTTTCTCATGTATCTTGCTCGTTTTACCTCACTGCGTGCAATTCGCGCTGCATCTTGCGTCCTGCAAGTCGCGTTACGCGTCTTTCGCCGTTGTTACATGTGCTTCGCCTAGTATATCAGGCATCGTTTGCCTTGCGGCCCACAGCATGGGTTGCCTTACGCATCCTGTCTCTCGTTTCATGCGCATTTCCTGATGCATCTTGCATCATTCAACTCGCTGCTCGCAATTTGCGCTGCATCTTGCGTCCTGCAAGTCGCGTTACGCGTCTCGCACCGTTGTTACATGTGCCTTGCCAAGTTTATGCTGCATCGTTTGCCTCATGGCATTCATCATGTGCCGCGTTTCGCACCGTGTTCCTCGATTCATGCCAATTCCTAATATATCTTGCATCATTCAACTCGCTGCTCGCAATTTGCGCTGCATCTTGCGTCCTGCAAGTCGCGTTACGCGTCTCGCACCGTTGTTACATGTGCCTTGCCAAGTTTATGCTGCATCGTTTGCCTCATGGCATTCATCATGTGCCGCGTTTCGCACCGTGTTCCTCGATTCATGCCAATTCCTAATATATCTTGCATCATTCAACTCGCTGCTCGCAATTTGCGCTGCATCTTGCGTCCTGCAAGTCGCGTTACGCGTCTCGCGTCGTTGTTACATGTGCTCCGCCTAGTATACCAGGCATCGTTTGCCTTGCGGCCCACCGCATGGGTTGCCTTACGCGTTCTGTCTCTCGTTTCATGCGCATTTTCTCATGTATCTTGCTCGTTTTACCTCACTGCTTGCAATTTGCGCTGCATCTTGCGTCCTGCAAGTCGCGTTACGCGTCTTTTGCCGTTGTTACATGTGCTTCGCCTAGTATATCAGGCATCGTTTGCCTTGCGGCTCACAGCATGGGTTGCGTTTCGCGTCGTGTCTCTCGTTTCATGCCCATCCCCTGATGGATCGTGCTTGTTTTGCCACGCTGCTCGCAATTTGCACTGCATCCTACGGCCTGCAAGTCGCGTCATGCGTCTCGCACCGTTGTTACATCTGCCTTGCCGAGTTTATCCAGGATCGTTTGCCTCATGGCATTCATCATGTGTCGCGTTCCGCACCGTGTTCCTCGATTCATGCCAATTCCTAATATATCTTGCATCATTCAACTCGCTGCTCGCAATTTGCGCTGCATCTTGCGTCCTGCAAGTCGCGTTACGCGTCTCGCGCCGTTGTTACATGTGCTTCGCCTAGTATACCAGGCATCGTTTGCCTTGCGGCCCACAGCATGGGTTGCCTTACGCGTCCTGTCTCTCGTTTCATGCGCATTTTCTCATGTATCTTGCTCGTTTTACCTCACTGCGTGCAATTCGCGCTGCATCTTGCGTCCTGCAAGTCGCGTTACGCGTCTTTCGCCGTTGTTACATGTGCTTCGCCTAGTATATCGTTTGCCTTGCGGCCAACAGCATGGGTTGCGTTTCGCGTCGTGTATCTCGTTTCATGCCCATTTCCTTATGTATCGTGCTTGTTTTGCCACGCTGCTCGCAATTTGCACTGCATCCTACGGCCTGCAAGTCGCGTCATGCGTCTCGCACCGTTGTTACATCTTCCTTGCCGAGTTTATCCAGGATCGTTTGCCTCATGGCATTCATCATGTGTCGCGTTCCGCACCGTGTTCCTCGATTCATGCCAATTCCTAATATATCTCGATCATTCAACTCGCTCCTCGCAATTTGTGCTGCATCTTGCGTCCTGCAAGTCGCGTTACGCGTCTTTCGCCGTTGTTACATGTGCTTCGCCTAGTATATCAGGCATCGTTTGCCTTGCGGCCAACAGCATGGGTTGCGTTTCGCGTCGTGTCTCTCGTTTCATGCCCATTTCCTTATGTATCGTGCTTGTTTTGCCACGCTGCTCGCAATTTGCACTGCATCCTACGGCCTGCAAGTCGCGTCATGCGTCTCGCACCGTTGTTACATCTGCCTTGCCGAGTTTATCCAGGATCGTTTGCCTCATGGCATTCATCATGTGTCGCGTTCCGCACCGTGTTCCTCAATTCATGCTAATTCCTAATATATCTTGCATCATTCAACTCGCTGCTCGCAATTTGCGCTGCATCTCTTGCGTCCTGCAAGTCGCGTTACGCGTCTCGCGCCGTTGTTACATGTGCTTCGCCTAGTATACCAGGCATCGTTTGCCTTGCGGCCCACAGCATGGGTTGCCTTACGCATCCTGTCGCTCGTTTCATGCGCATTTTCTGATGCATCTTGCTCGTTTTACCTCACTGCTCGCAATTTGCGCTGCATCTTGCGTCCTGCAAGTCGCGTCACGCGACTTTCGCCGTTGTTACATGTGCTTCGCCTAGTATATCAGGCATCATTTGCCTTGCGGCTCGCAGCATGGGTTGCGTTTCGCGTCGTGTCCCTCGTTTCATGCCCATCTCCTCATGTATCTTCCTTGTTTTACCTCACTGCTTATAATTTGTGCTGCATCTTGCGTCCTGCGAGTCGCGTTACGCGTCTCGCGCCCTTGTTACATGTGCTTCGCCTAGTATATCAGGCATCGTTTGCCTTGCGGCCCACAGCATGGGTTGCCTTACGCATCCTGTCTCTCGTTTCATGCGCATTTCCTCATGCATCTTGCATCATTCAACTCGCTGCTCGCAATTTGCGCTGCATCTTGCGTCCTGCAACTCGCGTTACACGTCTCGCGCCCTTGTTACATGTGCTTCGCCTAGTATATCAGGCATCGTTTGCCTTGCGGCCCACAGCATGGGTTGCGTTTCGCGTCGTGTCTCTCGTTTCATGCCCGTCTCCGCATGTATCTTCCTTGTTTTGCCTCACTGCTTTTAATTTGTGCCGCATCTTGCGTCCTGCAAGTCGCGGTACGCATCTTGCGCCGTTGTTACATGTGCTTCGCCTAGTATACCAGGCATCGTTTGCCTTGCGGCCCACAGCATGGGTTGCCTTACGCATCCTGTCTCTCGTTTCATGCGCATTTCCTCATGCATCTTGCATCATTCAACTCGCTGCTCGCAATTTGCGCTGCATCTTGCGTCCTGCAACTCGCGTTACACGTCTCGCGCCCTTGTTACATGTGCTTCGCCTAGTATATCAGGCATCGTTTGCCTTGCGGCCCACAGCATGGGTTGCCTTACGCATCCTGTCTCTCGTTTCATGCGCATTTTCTGATGCATCTTGCTCGTTTTACCTCACTGCTCGCAATTTGCGCTGCATCTTGCGTCCTGCAAATCGCGTCACGCGACTTTCGCCGTTGTTACATGTGCTTCGCCTAGTATATCAGGCATCGTTTGCCTTGCGGCTCACAGCATGGGTTGCGTTTCGCGTCGTGTCTCTCGTTTCATGCCCATCTCCTCATGTATCTTCCTTGTTTTACCTCACTGCTTATAATTTGTGCTGCATCTTGCGTCCTGCAAGTCGCGTTACGCGTCTCGCGCCCTTGTTACATGTGCTTCGCCTAGTATATCAGGCATCGTTTGCCTTGCGGCCCACAGCATGGGTTGCCTTACGCATCCTGTCTCTCGTTTCATGCGCATTTCCTCATGCATCTTGCATCATTCAACTCGCTGCTCGCGATTTGCGCTGCATCTTGCGTCCTGCAACTCGCGTTACACGTCTCGCGCCCTTGTTACATGTGCTTCGCCTAGTATATCAGGCATCGTTTGCCTTGCGGCCCACAGCATGGGTTGCGTTTCGCGTCGTGTCTCTCGTTTCATGCCCGTCTCCGCATGTATCTTCCTTGTTTTGCCTCACTGCTTATAATACGTGCCGCATCTTGCGTCCTGCAAGTCGCGGTACGCATCTTGCGCCGTTGTTACATGTGCTTCGCCTAGTATACCAGGCATCGTTTGCCTTGTGGCCCACAGCATGGGTTGCCTTACGCATCCTGTCTCTCGTTTCATGCGCATTTCCTCATGCATCTTGCATCATTCAACTCGCTGCTCGCAATTTGCGCTGCATCTTGCGTCCTGCAAGTCGCGTTACGCGTCTCGCGCCGTTGTTACATGTGCTTCGCCTAGTATACCAGGCATCGTTTGCCTTGCGGCCCACAGCATGGGTTGCCTTACGCGTCCTGTCTCTCGTTTCATGCGCATTTTCTCATGTATCTTGCTCGTTTTACCTCACTGCGTGCAATTCGCGCTGCATCTTGCGTCCTGCAAGTCGCGTTACGCGTCTTTCGCCGTTGTTACATGTGCTTCGCCTAGTATATCAGGCATCGTTTGCCTTGCGGCCCACAGCATGGGTTGCCTTACGCATCCTGTCTCTCGTTTCATGCGCATTTCCTGATGCATCTTGCATCATTCAACTCGCTGCTCGCAATTTGCGCTGCATCTTGCGTCCTGCAAGTCGCGTTACGCGTCTCGCACCGTTGTTACATGTGCCTTGCCAAGTTTATGCTGCATCGTTTGCCTCATGGCATTCATCATGTGCCGCGTTTCGCACCGTGTTCCTCGATTCATGCCAATTCCTAATATATCTTGCATCATTCAACTCGCTGCTCGCAATTTGCGCTGCATCTTGCGTCCTGCAAGTCGCGTTACGCGTCTCGCGTCGTTGTTACATGTGCTCCGCCTAGTATACCAGGCATCGTTTGCCTTGCGGCCCACCGCATGGGTTGCCTTACGCGTTCTGTCTCTCGTTTCATGCGCATTTTCTCATGTATCTTGCTCGTTTTACCTCACTGCTTGCAATTTGCGCTGCATCTTGCGTCCTGCAAGTCGCGTTACGCGTCTTTTGCCGTTGTTACATGTGCTTCGCCTAGTATATCAGGCATCGTTTGCCTTGCGGCTCACAGCATGGGTTGCGTTTCGCGTCGTGTCTCTCGTTTCATGCCCATCCCCTGATGGATCGTGCTTGTTTTGCCACGCTGCTCGCAATTTGCACTGCATCCTACGGCCTGCAAGTCGCGTCATGCGTCTCGCACCGTTGTTACATCTGCCTTGCCGAGTTTATCCAGGATCGTTTGCCTCGTGGCATTCATCATGTGTCGCGTTCCGCACCGTGTTCCTCGATTCATGCCAATTCCTAATATATCTTGCATCATTCAACTCGCTGCTCGCAATTTGCGCTGCATCTTGCGTCCTGCAAGTCGCGTTACGCGTCTCGCGCCGTTGTTACATGTGCTTCGCCTAGTATACCAGGCATCGTTTGCCTTGCGGCCCACAGCATGGGTTGCCTTACGCGTCCTGTCTCTCGTTTCATGCGCATTTTCTCATGTATCTTGCTCGTTTTACCTCACTGCGTGCAATTCGCGCTGCATCTTGCGTCCTGCAAGTCGCGTTACGCGTCTTTCGCCGTTGTTACATGTGCTTCGCCTAGTATATCGTTTGCCTTGCGGCCAACAGCATGGGTTGCGTTTCGCGTCGTGTATCTCGTTTCATGCCCATTTCCTTATGTATCGTGCTTGTTTTGCCACGCTGCTCGCAATTTGCACTGCATCCTACGGCCTGCAAGTCGCGTCATGCGTCTCGCACCGTTGTTACATCTTCCTTGCCGAGTTTATCCAGGATCGTTTGCCTCATGGCATTCATCATGTGTCGCGTTCCGCACCGTGTTCCTCAATTCATGCTAATTCCTAATATATCTTGCATCATTCAACTCGCTGCTCGCAATTTGCGCTGCATCTCTTGCGTCCTGCAAGTCGCGTTACGCGTCTCGCGCCGTTGTTACATGTGCTTCGCCTAGTATACCAGGCATCGTTTGCCTTGCGGCCCACAGCATGGGTTGCCTTACGCATCCTGTCGCTCGTTTCATGCGCATTTTCTGATGCATCTTGCTCGTTTTACCTCACTGCTCGCAATTTGCGCTGCATCTTGCGTCCTGCAAGTCGCGTCACGCGACTTTCGCCGTTGTTACATGTGCTTCGCCTAGTATATCAGGCATCATTTGCCTTGCGGCTCGCAGCATGGGTTGCGTTTCGCGTCGTGTCCCTCGTTTCATGCCCATCTCCTCATGTATCTTCCTTGTTTTACCTCACTGCTTATAATTTGTGCTGCATCTTGCGTCCTGCGAGTCGCGTTACGCGTCTCGCGCCCTTGTTACATGTGCTTCGCCTAGTATATCAGGCATCGTTTGCCTTGCGGCCCACAGCATGGGTTGCCTTACGCATCCTGTCTCTCGTTTCATGCGCATTTCCTCATGCATCTTGCATCATTCAACTCGCTGCTCGCAATTTGCGCTGCATCTTGCGTCCTGCAACTCGCGTTACACGTCTCGCGCCCTTGTTACATGTGCTTCGCCTAGTATATCAGGCATCGTTTGCCTTGCGGCCCACAGCATGGGTTGCGTTTCGCGTCGTGTCTCTCGTTTCATGCCCGTCTCCGCATGTATCTTCCTTGTTTTGCCTCACTGCTTATAATTTGTGCCGCATCTTGCGTCCTGCAAGTCGCGTTACGCGTCTTTCGCCGTTGTTACATGTGCTTCGCCTAGTATATCAGGCATCGTTTGCCTTGCGGCCCACAGCATGGGTTGCCTTACGCATCCTGTCTCTCGTTTCATGCGCATTTCCTGATGCATCTTGCATCATTCAACTCGCTGCTCGCAATTTGCGCTGCATCTTGCGTCCTGCAAGTCGCGTTACGCGTCTCGCACCGTTGTTACATGTGCCTTGCCAAGTTTATGCTGCATCGTTTGCCTCATGGCATTCATCATGTGCCGCGTTTCGCACCGTGTTCCTCGATTCATGCCAATTCCTAATATATCTTGCATCATTCAACTCGCTGCTCGCAATTTGCGCTGCATCTTGCGTCCTGCAAGTCGCGTTACGCGTCTCGCGCCGTTGTTACATGTGCTTCGCCTAGTATACCAGGCATCGTTTGCCTTGCGGCCCACAGCATGGGTTGCCTTACGCATCCTGTCGCTCGTTTCATGCGCATTTTCTGATGCATCTTGCTCGTTTTACCTCACTGCTCGCAATTTGCGCTGCATCTTGCGTCCTGCAAGTCGCGTCACGCGACTTTCGCCGTTGTTACATGTGCTTCGCCTAGTATATCAGGCATCATTTGCCTTGCGGCTCGCAGCATGGGTTGCGTTTCGCGTCGTGTCCCTCGTTTCATGCCCATCTCCTCATGTATCTTCCTTGTTTTACCTCACTGCTTATAATTTGTGCTGCATCTTGCGTCCTGCGAGTCGCGTTACGCGTCTCGCGCCCTTGTTACATGTGCTTCGCCTAGTATATCAGGCATCGTTTGCCTTGCGGCCCACAGCATGGGTTGCCTTACGCATCCTGTCTCTCGTTTCATGCGCATTTCCTCATGCATCTTGCATCATTCAACTCGCTGCTCGCAATTTGCGCTGCATCTTGCGTCCTGCAACTCGCGTTACACGTCTCGCGCCCTTGTTACATGTGCTTCGCCTAGTATATCAGGCATCGTTTGCCTTGCGGCCCACAGCATGGGTTGCGTTTCGCGTCGTGTCTCTCGTTTCATGCCCGTCTCCGCATGTATCTTCCTTGTTTTGCCTCACTGCTTATAATTTGTGCCGCATCTTGCGTCCTGCAAGTCGCGGTACGCATCTTGCGCCGTTGTTACATGTGCTTCGCCTAGTATACCAGGCATCGTTTGCCTTGCGGCCCACAGCATGGGTTGCCTTACGCATCCTGTCTCTCGTTTCATGCGCATTTCCTCATGCATCTTGCATCATTCAACTCGCTGCTCGCAATTTGCGCTGCATCTTGCGTCCTGCAACTCGCGTTACACGTCTCGCGCCCTTGTTACATGTGCTTCGCCTAGTATATCAGGCATCGTTTGCCTTGCGGCCCACAGCATGGGTTGCCTTACGCATCCTGTCTCTCGTTTCATGCGCATTTTCTGATGCATCTTGCTCGTTTTACCTCACTGCTCGCAATTTGCGCTGCATCTTGCGTCCTGCAAGTCGCGTCACGCGACTTTCGCCGTTGTTACATGTGCTTCGCCTAGTATATCAGGCATCATTTGCCTTGCGGCTCGCAGCATGGGTTGCGTTTCGCGTCGTGTCCCTCGTTTCATGCCCATCTCCTCATGTATCTTCCTTGTTTTACCTCACTGCTTATAATTTGTGCTGCATCTTGCGTCCTGCGAGTCGCGTTACGCGTCTCGCGCCCTTGTTACATGTGCTTCGCCTAGTATATCAGGCATCGTTTGCCTTGCGGCCCACAGCATGGGTTGCCTTACGCATCCTGTCTCTCGTTTCATGCGCATTTCCTCATGCATCTTGCATCATTCAACTCGCTGCTCGCAATTTGCGCTGCATCTTGCGTCCTGCAACTCGCGTTACACGTCTCGCGCCCTTGTTACATGTGCTTCGCCTAGTATATCAGGCATCGTTTGCCTTGCGGCCCACAGCATGGGTTGCGTTTCGCGTCGTGTCTCTCGTTTCATGCCCGTCTCCGCATGTATCTTCCTTGTTTTGCCTCACTGCTTATAATTTGTGCCGCATCTTGCGTCCTGCAAGTCGCGTTACGCGTCTTTCGCCGTTGTTACATGTGCTTCGCCTAGTATATCAGGCATCGTTTGCCTTGCGGCCCACAGCATGGGTTGCCTTACGCATCCTGTCTCTCGTTTCATGCGCATTTCCTGATGCATCTTGCATCATTCAACTCGCTGCTCGCAATTTGCGCTGCATCTTGCGTCCTGCAAGTCGCGTTACGCGTCTCGCACCGTTGTTACATGTGCCTTGCCAAGTTTATGCTGCATCGTTTGCCTCATGGCATTCATCATGTGCCGCGTTTCGCACCGTGTTCCTCGATTCATGCCAATTCCTAATATATCTTGCATCATTCAACTCGCTGCTCGCAATTTGCGCTGCATCTTGCGTCCTGCAAGTCGCGTTACGCGTCTCGCGCCGTTGTTACATGTGCTTCGCCTAGTATACCAGGCATCGTTTGCCTTGCGGCCCACAGCATGGGTTGCCTTACGCATCCTGTCGCTCGTTTCATGCGCATTTTCTGATGCATCTTGCTCGTTTTACCTCACTGCTCGCAATTTGCGCTGCATCTTGCGTCCTGCAAGTCGCGTCACGCGACTTTCGCCGTTGTTACATGTGCTTCGCCTAGTATATCAGGCATCATTTGCCTTGCGGCTCGCAGCATGGGTTGCGTTTCGCGTCGTGTCCCTCGTTTCATGCCCATCTCCTCATGTATCTTCCTTGTTTTACCTCACTGCTTATAATTTGTGCTGCATCTTGCGTCCTGCGAGTCGCGTTACGCGTCTCGCGCCCTTGTTACATGTGCTTCGCCTAGTATATCAGGCATCGTTTGCCTTGCGGCCCACAGCATGGGTTGCCTTACGCATCCTGTCTCTCGTTTCATGCGCATTTCCTCATGCATCTTGCATCATTCAACTCGCTGCTCGCAATTTGCGCTGCATCTTGCGTCCTGCAACTCGCGTTACACGTCTCGCGCCCTTGTTACATGTGCTTCGCCTAGTATATCAGGCATCGTTTGCCTTGCGGCCCACAGCATGGGTTGCGTTTCGCGTCGTGTCTCTCGTTTCATGCCCGTCTCCGCATGTATCTTCCTTGTTTTGCCTCACTGCTTATAATTTGTGCCGCATCTTGCGTCCTGCAAGTCGCGGTACGCATCTTGCGCCGTTGTTACATGTGCTTCGCCTAGTATACCAGGCATCGTTTGCCTTGCGGCCCACAGCATGGGTTGCCTTACGCATCCTGTCTCTCGTTTCATGCGCATTTCCTCATGCATCTTGCATCATTCAACTCGCTGCTCGCAATTTGCGCTGCATCTTGCGTCCTGCAACTCGCGTTACACGTCTCGCGCCCTTGTTACATGTGCTTCGCCTAGTATATCAGGCATCGTTTGCCTTGCGGCCCACAGCATGGGTTGCCTTACGCATCCTGTCTCTCGTTTCATGCGCATTTTCTGATGCATCTTGCTCGTTTTACCTCACTGCTCGCAATTTGCGCTGCATCTTGCGTCCTGCAAATCGCGTCACGCGACTTTCGCCGTTGTTACATGTGCTTCGCCTAGTATATCAGGCATCGTTTGCCTTGCGGCTCACAGCATGGGTTGCGTTTCGCGTCGTGTCTCTCGTTTCATGCCCATCTCCTCATGTATCTTCCTTGTTTTACCTCACTGCTTATAATTTGTGCTGCATCTTGCGTCCTGCAAGTCGCGTTACGCGTCTCGCGCCCTTGTTACATGTGCTTCGCCTAGTATATCAGGCATCGTTTGCCTTGCGGCCCACAGCATGGGTTGCCTTACGCATCCTGTCTCTCGTTTCATGCGCATTTCCTCATGCATCTTGCATCATTCAACTCGCTGCTCGCGATTTGCGCTGCATCTTGCGTCCTGCAACTCGCGTTACACGTCTCGCGCCCTTGTTACATGTGCTTCGCCTAGTATATCAGGCATCGTTTGCCTTGCGGCCCACAGCATGGGTTGCGTTTCGCGTCGTGTCTCTCGTTTCATGCCCGTCTCCGCATGTATCTTCCTTGTTTTGCCTCACTGCTTATAATACGTGCCGCATCTTGCGTCCTGCAAGTCGCGGTACGCATCTTGCGCCGTTGTTACATGTGCTTCGCCTAGTATACCAGGCATCGTTTGCCTTGTGGCCCACAGCATGGGTTGCCTTACGCATCCTGTCTCTCGTTTCATGCGCATTTCCTCATGCATCTTGCATCATTCAACTCGCTGCTCGCAATTTGCGCTGCATCTTGCGTCCTGCAAGTCGCGTTACGCGTCTCGCGCCGTTGTTACATGTGCTTCGCCTAGTATACCAGGCATCGTTTGCCTTGCGGCCCACAGCATGGGTTGCCTTACGCGTCCTGTCTCTCGTTTCATGCGCATTTTCTCATGTATCTTGCTCGTTTTACCTCACTGCGTGCAATTCGCGCTGCATCTTGCGTCCTGCAAGTCGCGTTACGCGTCTTTCGCCGTTGTTACATGTGCTTCGCCTAGTATATCAGGCATCGTTTGCCTTGCGGCCCACAGCATGGGTTGCCTTACGCATCCTGTCTCTCGTTTCATGCGCATTTCCTGATGCATCTTGCATCATTCAACTCGCTGCTCGCAATTTGCGCTGCATCTTGCGTCCTGCAAGTCGCGTTACGCGTCTCGCACCGTTGTTACATGTGCCTTGCCAAGTTTATGCTGCATCGTTTGCCTCATGGCATTCATCATGTGCCGCGTTTCGCACCGTGTTCCTCGATTCATGCCAATTCCTAATATATCTTGCATCATTCAACTCGCTGCTCGCAATTTGCGCTGCATCTTGCGTCCTGCAAGTCGCGTTACGCGTCTCGCACCGTTGTTACATGTGCCTTGCCAAGTTTATGCTGCATCGTTTGCCTCATGGCATTCATCATGTGCCGCGTTTCGCACCGTGTTCCTCGATTCATGCCAATTCCTAATATATCTTGCATCATTCAACTCGCTGCTCGCAATTTGCGCTGCATCTTGCGTCCTGCAAGTCGCGTTACGCGTCTCGCGTCGTTGTTACATGTGCTCCGCCTAGTATACCAGGCATCGTTTGCCTTGCGGCCCACCGCATGGGTTGCCTTACGCGTTCTGTCTCTCGTTTCATGCGCATTTTCTCATGTATCTTGCTCGTTTTACCTCACTGCTTGCAATTTGCGCTGCATCTTGCGTCCTGCAAGTCGCGTTACGCGTCTTTTGCCGTTGTTACATGTGCTTCGCCTAGTATATCAGGCATCGTTTGCCTTGCGGCTCACAGCATGGGTTGCGTTTCGCGTCGTGTCTCTCGTTTCATGCCCATCCCCTGATGGATCGTGCTTGTTTTGCCACGCTGCTCGCAATTTGCACTGCATCCTACGGCCTGCAAGTCGCGTCATGCGTCTCGCACCGTTGTTACATCTGCCTTGCCGAGTTTATCCAGGATCGTTTGCCTCATGGCATTCATCATGTGTCGCGTTCCGCACCGTGTTCCTCGATTCATGCCAATTCCTAATATATCTTGCATCATTCAACTCGCTGCTCGCAATTTGCGCTGCATCTTGCGTCCTGCAAGTCGCGTTACGCGTCTCGCGCCGTTGTTACATGTGCTTCGCCTAGTATACCAGGCATCGTTTGCCTTGCGGCCCACAGCATGGGTTGCCTTACGCGTCCTGTCTCTCGTTTCATGCGCATTTTCTCATGTATCTTGCTCGTTTTACCTCACTGCGTGCAATTCGCGCTGCATCTTGCGTCCTGCAAGTCGCGTTACGCGTCTTTCGCCGTTGTTACATGTGCTTCGCCTAGTATATCGTTTGCCTTGCGGCCAACAGCATGGGTTGCGTTTCGCGTCGTGTATCTCGTTTCATGCCCATTTCCTTATGTATCGTGCTTGTTTTGCCACGCTGCTCGCAATTTGCACTGCATCCTACGGCCTGCAAGTCGCGTCATGCGTCTCGCACCGTTGTTACATCTTCCTTGCCGAGTTTATCCAGGATCGTTTGCCTCATGGCATTCATCATGTGTCGCGTTCCGCACCGTGTTCCTCGATTCATGCCAATTCCTAATATATCTCGATCATTCAACTCGCTCCTCGCAATTTGTGCTGCATCTTGCGTCCTGCAAGTCGCGTTACGCGTCTTTCGCCGTTGTTACATGTGCTTCGCCTAGTATATCAGGCATCGTTTGCCTTGCGGCCAACAGCATGGGTTGCGTTTCGCGTCGTGTCTCTCGTTTCATGCCCATTTCCTTATGTATCGTGCTTGTTTTGCCACGCTGCTCGCAATTTGCACTGCATCCTACGGCCTGCAAGTCGCGTCATGCGTCTCGCACCGTTGTTACATCTGCCTTGCCGAGTTTATCCAGGATCGTTTGCCTCATGGCATTCATCATGTGTCGCGTTCCGCACCGTGTTCCTCAATTCATGCTAATTCCTAATATATCTTGCATCATTCAACTCGCTGCTCGCAATTTGCGCTGCATCTCTTGCGTCCTGCAAGTCGCGTTACGCGTCTCGCGCCGTTGTTACATGTGCTTCGCCTAGTATACCAGGCATCGTTTGCCTTGCGGCCCACAGCATGGGTTGCCTTACGCATCCTGTCGCTCGTTTCATGCGCATTTTCTGATGCATCTTGCTCGTTTTACCTCACTGCTCGCAATTTGCGCTGCATCTTGCGTCCTGCAAGTCGCGTCACGCGACTTTCGCCGTTGTTACATGTGCTTCGCCTAGTATATCAGGCATCATTTGCCTTGCGGCTCGCAGCATGGGTTGCGTTTCGCGTCGTGTCCCTCGTTTCATGCCCATCTCCTCATGTATCTTCCTTGTTTTACCTCACTGCTTATAATTTGTGCTGCATCTTGCGTCCTGCGAGTCGCGTTACGCGTCTCGCGCCCTTGTTACATGTGCTTCGCCTAGTATATCAGGCATCGTTTGCCTTGCGGCCCACAGCATGGGTTGCCTTACGCATCCTGTCTCTTGTTTCATGCGCATTTCCTCATGCATCTTGCATCATTCAACTCGCTGCTCGCAATTTGCGCTGCATCTTGCGTCCTGCAACTCGCGTTACACGTCTCGCGCCCTTGTTACATGTGCTTCGCCTAGTATATCAGGCATCGTTTGCCTTGCGGCCCACAGCATGGGTTGCGTTTCGCGTCGTGTCTCTCGTTTCATGCCCGTCTCCGCATGTATCTTCCTTGTTTTGCCTCACTGCTTATAATTTGTGCCGCATCTTGCGTCCTGCAAGTCGCGGTACGCATCTTGCGCCGTTGTTACATGTGCTTCGCCTAGTATACCAGGCATCGTTTGCCTTGCGGCCCACAGCATGGGTTGCCTTACGCATCCTGTCTCTCGTTTCATGCGCATTTCCTCATGCATCTTGCATCATTCAACTCGCTGCTCGCAATTTGCGCTGCATCTTGCGTCCTGCAACTCGCGTTACACGTCTCGCGCCCTTGTTACATGTGCTTCGCCTAGTATATCAGGCATCGTTTGCCTTGCGGCCCACAGCATGGGTTGCCTTACGCATCCTGTCTCTCGTTTCATGCGCATTTTCTGATGCATCTTGCTCGTTTTACCTCACTGCTCGCAATTTGCGCTGCATCTTGCGTCCTGCAAATCGCGTCACGCGACTTTCGCCGTTGTTACATGTGCTTCGCCTAGTATATCAGGCATCGTTTGCCTTGCGGCTCACAGCATGGGTTGCGTTTCGCGTCGTGTCTCTCGTTTCATGCCCATCTCCTCATGTATCTTCCTTGTTTTACCTCACTGCTTATAATTTGTGCTGCATCTTGCGTCCTGCAAGTCGCGTTACGCGTCTCGCGCCCTTGTTACATGTGCTTCGCCTAGTATATCAGGCATCGTTTGCCTTGCGGCCCACAGCATGGGTTGCCTTACGCATCCTGTCTCTCGTTTCATGCGCATTTCCTCATGCATCTTGCATCATTCAACTCGCTGCTCGCGATTTGCGCTGCATCTTGCGTCCTGCAACTCGCGTTACACGTCTCGCGCCCTTGTTACATGTGCTTCGCCTAGTATATCAGGCATCGTTTGCCTTGCGGCCCACAGCATGGGTTGCGTTTCGCGTCGTGTCTCTCGTTTCATGCCCGTCTCCGCATGTATCTTCCTTGTTTTGCCTCACTGCTTATAATACGTGCCGCATCTTGCGTCCTGCAAGTCGCGGTACGCATCTTGCGCCGTTGTTACATGTGCTTCGCCTAGTATACCAGGCATCGTTTGCCTTGTGGCCCACAGCATGGGTTGCCTTACGCATCCTGTCTCTCGTTTCATGCGCATTTCCTCATGCATCTTGCATCATTCAACTCGCTGCTCGCAATTTGCGCTGCATCTTGCGTCCTGCAAGTCGCGTTACGCGTCTCGCGCCGTTGTTACATGTGCTTCGCCTAGTATACCAGGCATCGTTTGCCTTGCGGCCCACAGCATGGGTTGCCTTACGCGTCCTGTCTCTCGTTTCATGCGCATTTTCTCATGTATCTTGCTCGTTTTACCTCACTGCGTGCAATTCGCGCTGCATCTTGCGTCCTGCAAGTCGCGTTACGCGTCTTTCGCCGTTGTTACATGTGCTTCGCCTAGTATATCAGGCATCGTTTGCCTTGCGGCCCACAGCATGGGTTGCCTTACGCATCCTGTCTCTCGTTTCATGCGCATTTCCTGATGCATCTTGCATCATTCAACTCGCTGCTCGCAATTTGCGCTGCATCTTGCGTCCTGCAAGTCGCGTTACGCGTCTCGCACCGTTGTTACATGTGCCTTGCCAAGTTTATGCTGCATCGTTTGCCTCATGGCATTCATCATGTGCCGCGTTTCGCACCGTGTTCCTCGATTCATGCCAATTCCTAATATATCTTGCATCATTCAACTCGCTGCTCGCAATTTGCGCTGCATCTTGCGTCCTGCAAGTCGCGTTACGCGTCTCGCGTCGTTGTTACATGTGCTCCGCCTAGTATACCAGGCATCGTTTGCCTTGCGGCCCACCGCATGGGTTGCCTTACGCGTTCTGTCTCTCGTTTCATGCGCATTTTCTCATGTATCTTGCTCGTTTTACCTCACTGCTTGCAATTTGCGCTGCATCTTGCGTCCTGCAAGTCGCGTTACGCGTCTTTTGCCGTTGTTACATGTGCTTCGCCTAGTATATCAGGCATCGTTTGCCTTGCGGCTCACAGCATGGGTTGCGTTTCGCGTCGTGTCTCTCGTTTCATGCCCATCCCCTGATGGATCGTGCTTGTTTTGCCACGCTGCTCGCAATTTGCACTGCATCCTACGGCCTGCAAGTCGCGTCATGCGTCTCGCACCGTTGTTACATCTGCCTTGCCGAGTTTATCCAGGATCGTTTGCCTCGTGGCATTCATCATGTGTCGCGTTCCGCACCGTGTTCCTCGATTCATGCCAATTCCTAATATATCTTGCATCATTCAACTCGCTGCTCGCAATTTGCGCTGCATCTTGCGTCCTGCAAGTCGCGTTACGCGTCTCGCGCCGTTGTTACATGTGCTTCGCCTAGTATACCAGGCATCGTTTGCCTTGCGGCCCACAGCATGGGTTGCCTTACGCGTCCTGTCTCTCGTTTCATGCGCATTTTCTCATGTATCTTGCTCGTTTTACCTCACTGCGTGCAATTCGCGCTGCATCTTGCGTCCTGCAAGTCGCGTTACGCGTCTTTCGCCGTTGTTACATGTGCTTCGCCTAGTATATCGTTTGCCTTGCGGCCAACAGCATGGGTTGCGTTTCGCGTCGTGTATCTCGTTTCATGCCCATTTCCTTATGTATCGTGCTTGTTTTGCCACGCTGCTCGCAATTTGCACTGCATCCTACGGCCTGCAAGTCGCGTCATGCGTCTCGCACCGTTGTTACATCTTCCTTGCCGAGTTTATCCAGGATCGTTTGCCTCATGGCATTCATCATGTGTCGCGTTCCGCACCGTGTTCCTCAATTCATGCTAATTCCTAATATATCTTGCATCATTCAACTCGCTGCTCGCAATTTGCGCTGCATCTCTTGCGTCCTGCAAGTCGCGTTACGCGTCTCGCGCCGTTGTTACATGTGCTTCGCCTAGTATACCAGGCATCGTTTGCCTTGCGGCCCACAGCATGGGTTGCCTTACGCATCCTGTCGCTCGTTTCATGCGCATTTTCTGATGCATCTTGCTCGTTTTACCTCACTGCTCGCAATTTGCGCTGCATCTTGCGTCCTGCAAGTCGCGTCACGCGACTTTCGCCGTTGTTACATGTGCTTCGCCTAGTATATCAGGCATCATTTGCCTTGCGGCTCGCAGCATGGGTTGCGTTTCGCGTCGTGTCCCTCGTTTCATGCCCATCTCCTCATGTATCTTCCTTGTTTTACCTCACTGCTTATAATTTGTGCTGCATCTTGCGTCCTGCGAGTCGCGTTACGCGTCTCGCGCCCTTGTTACATGTGCTTCGCCTAGTATATCAGGCATCGTTTGCCTTGCGGCCCACAGCATGGGTTGCCTTACGCATCCTGTCTCTCGTTTCATGCGCATTTCCTCATGCATCTTGCATCATTCAACTCGCTGCTCGCAATTTGCGCTGCATCTTGCGTCCTGCAACTCGCGTTACACGTCTCGCGCCCTTGTTACATGTGCTTCGCCTAGTATATCAGGCATCGTTTGCCTTGCGGCCCACAGCATGGGTTGCGTTTCGCGTCGTGTCTCTCGTTTCATGCCCGTCTCCGCATGTATCTTCCTTGTTTTGCCTCACTGCTTAGAATTTGTGCCGCATCTTGCGTCCTGCAAGTCGCGGTACGCATCTTGCGCCGTTGTTACATGTGCTTCGCCTAGTATACCAGGCATCGTTTGCCTTGCGGCCCACAGCATGGGTTGCCTTACGCATCTTGTCTCTCGTTTCATGCGCATTTCCTCATGCATCTTGCATCATTCAACTCGCTGCTCGCAATTTGCGCTGCATCTTGCGTCCTGCAAGTCGCGTTACGCGTCTCGCGCCGTTGTTACATGTGCTTCGCCTAGTATACCAGGCATCGTTTGCCTTGCGGCCCACAGCATGGGTTGCCTTACGCATCCTGTCTCTCGTTTCATGCGCATTTTCTGATGCATCTTGCTCGTTTTACCTCACTGCTCGCAATTTGCGCTGCATCTTGCGTCCTGCAAGTCGCGTCACGCGACTTTCGCCGTTGTTACATGTGCTTCGCCTAGTATATCAGGCATCATTTGCCTTGCGGCTCACAGCATGGGTTGCGTTTCGCGTCGTGTCCCTCGTTTCATGCCCATCTCCTCATGTATCTTCCTTGTTTTACCTCACTGCTTATAATTTGTGCTGCATCTTGCGTCCTGCGAGTCGCGTTACGCGTCTCGCGCCCTTGTTACATGTGCTTCGCCTAGTATATCAGGCATCGTTTGCCTTGCGGCCCACAGCATGGGTTGCCTTACGCATCCTGTCTCTCGTTTCATGCGCATTTCCTCATGCATCTTGCATCATTCAACTCGCTGCTCGCAATTTGCGCTGCATCTTGCGTCCTGCAACTCGCGTTACACGTCTCGCGCCCTTGTTACATGTGCTTCGCCTAGTATATCAGGCATCGTTTGCCTTGCGGCCCACAGCATGGGTTGCCTTACGCATCCTGTCTCTCGTTTCATGCGCATTTTCTGATGCATCTTGCTCGTTTTACCTCACTGCTCGCAATTTGCGCTGCATCTTGCGTCCTGCAAATCGCGTCACGCGACTTTCGCCGTTGTTACATGTGCTTCGCCTAGTATATCAGGCATCGTTTGCCTTGCGGCTCACAGCATGGGTTGCGTTTCGCGTCGTGTCTCTCGTTTCATGCCCATCTCCTCATGTATCTTCCTTGTTTTACCTCACTGCTTATAATTTGTGCTGCATCTTGCGTCCTGCAAGTCGCGTTACGCGTCTCGCGCCCTTGTTACATGTGCTTCGCCTAGTATATCAGGCATCGTTTGCCTTGCGGCCCACAGCATGGGTTGCCTTACGCATCCTGTCTCTCGTTTCATGCGCATTTCCTCATGCATCTTGCATCATTCAACTCGCTGCTCGCAATTTGCGCTGCATCTTGCGTCCTGCAAGTTGCGTTACGCGTCTCGCACCGTTGTTACATGTGCCTTGCCAAGTTTATGCTGCATCGTTTGCCTCATGGCATTCATCATGTGTCGCGTTCCGCACCGTGTTCCTCGATTCATGACAATTCCTAATATATCTTGCATCATTCAACTCGCTGCTCGCAATTTGCGCTGCATCTTGCGTCCTGCAAGTCGCGTTACGCGTCTCGCGCCGTTGTTACATGTGCTTCGCCTAGTATACCAGGCATCGTTTGCCTTGCGGCCCACAGCATGGGTTGCCTTACGCGTCCTGTCTCTCGTTTCATGCGCATTTTCTCATATATCTTGCTCGTTTTACCTCACTGCGTGCAATTCGCGCTGCATCTTGCGTCCTGCAAGTCGCGTTACGCGTCTTTCGCCGTTGTTACATGTGCTTCGCCTAGTATATCAGGCATCGTTTGCCTTGCGGCCCACAGCATGGGTTGCCTTACGCATCCTGTCTCTCGTTTCATGCGCATTTCCTCATGCATCTTGCATCATTCAACTCGCTGCTCGCAATTTGCGCTGCATCTTGCGTCCTGCAAGTCGCGTTACGCGTCTCGCACCGTTGTTACATGTGCCTTGCCAAGTTTATGCTGCATCGTTTGCCTCATGGCATTCATCATGTGTCGCGTTTCGCACCGTGTTCCTCGATTCATGCCAATTCCTAATATATCTTGCATCATTCAACTCGCTGCTCGCAATTTGCGCTGCATCTTGCGTCCTGCAAGTCGCGTTACGCGTCTCACGCCGTTGTTACATGTGCTTCGCCTAGTATACCAGGCATCGTTTGCCTTGCGGCCCACCGCATGGGTTGCCTTAGGCGTTCTGTCTCTCGTTTCATGCGCATTTTCTCATGTATCTTGCTCGTTTTACCTCACTGCTTGCAATTTGCGCTGCATCTTGCGTCCTGCAAGTCGCGTTACGCGTCTTTCGCCGTTGTTACATGTGCTTCGCCTAGTATATCAGGCATCGTTTGCCTTGCGGCTCACAGCATGGGTTGCGTTTCGCGTCGTGTCTCTCGTTTCATGCCCATCCCCTGATGGATCGTGCTTGTTTTGCCACGCTGCTCGCAATTTGCACTGCATCCTACGGCCTGCAAGTCGCGTCATGCGTCTCGCACCGTTGTTACATCTGCCTTGCCGAGTTTATCCAGCATCGTTTGCCTCATGGCATTCATCATGTGTCGCGTTCCGCACCGTGTTCCTCGATTCATGCCAATTCCTAATATATCTTGCATCATTCAACTCGCTGCTCGCAATTTGCGCTGCATCTTGCGTCCTGCAAGTCGCGTTACGCGTCTCGCGCCGTTGTTACATGTGCTTCGCCTAGTATACCAGGCATCGTTTGCCTTGCGGCCCACAGCATGGGTTGCCTTACGCATCCTGTCTCTCGTTTCATGCGCATTTTCTGATGCATCTTGCTCGTTTTACCTCACTGCTCGCAATTTGAGCTGCATCTTGCGTCCTGCAAGTCGCGTCACGCGACTTTCGCCGTTGTTACATGTGCTTCGCCTAGTATATCAGGCATCATTTGCCTTGCGGCTCACAGCATGGGTTGCGTTTCGCGTCGTGTCCCTCGTTTCATGCCCATCTCCTCATGTATCTTCCTTGTTTTACCTCACTGCTTATAATTTGTGCTGCATCTTGCGTCCTGCGAGTCGCGTTACGCGTCTCGCGCCATTGTTACATGTGCTTCGCCTAGTATATCAGGCATCGTTTGCCTTGCGGCCCACAGCATGGGTTGCCTTACGCATCCTGTCTCTCGTTTCATGCGCATTTCCTCATGCATCTTGCATCATTCAACTCGCTGCTCGCAATTTGCGCTGCATGTTGCGTCCTGCAAGTCGCGTTACGCGTCTCGCACCGTTGTTACATGTGCCTTGCCAAGTTTATGCTGCATCGTTTGCCTCATGACATTCATCATGTGTCGCGTTCCGCACCGTGTTCCTCTATTCATGCCAATTGCTCATATATCTTGCATCATTCAACTCGCTGCTCGCAATTTGCGCTGCATCTTGCGTCCTGCAAGTCGCGTTACGCATCCTGCGCCGTTGTTACATGTGCTTCGCCTAGTATACCAGGCATCGTTTGCCTTGCGGCCCACCGCATGGGTTGCCTTACGCGTCCTGTCTCTCGTTTCATGCGCATTTTCTCATGTATCTTGCTCGTTTTACCTCACTGCTTGCAATTTGCGCTGCATCTTGCGTCCTGCAAGTCGCGTTACGCGTCTTTTGCCGTTGTTACATGTGCTTCGCCTAGTATACCAGGCATCGTTTGCCTCGCGGCTCACAGCATGGGTTGCGTTTCGCGTCGTGTCTCTCGTTTCATGCCTATTTCCTTATGTATCGTGCTTGTGTTGCCACGCTGCTCGCAATTTGCACTGCATCTCACGGCCTGCAAGTCGCGTCGTGCGTCTCGGACTGTTGTTACATGTGCCTTGCCAAGTTTATGCTGCATCGTTTGCCTCATGGCATTCATCATGTGTCGCGTTCCGCACCGTGTTCCTCGATTCATGCCAATTGCGCATATATCTTGCATCATTCAACTCGCTGCTCGCAATTTGCGCTGCATCTTGCGTCCTGCAAGTCGCGTCACGCGACTTTCGCCGTTGTTACATGTGCTTCGCCTAGTATATCAGGCATCGTTTGCCTTGCGGCTCACAGCATGGGTTGCGTTTCGCGTCGTGTCTCTCGTTTGATGCCCATCTCCTCATGTATCTTCCTTGTTTTACCTCACTGCTTATAATTTGTGCTGCATCTTGCGTCCTGCAAGTCGCGTTACGCGTCTCGCGCCCTTGTTACATGTGCTTCGCCTAGTATACCAGGCATCGTTTGCCTTGCGGCTTACAGCATGGGTTGCATTTCGCGTCGTGTCTCTCGTTTCGTGCCCATCTCCTCATGTATCTTCCTCGTTTTACCTTACTTTTCATAATTTGTGTTGCATCTTGCGTCCTGCAAGTCGCGTTACGCGACTTTCGCCGTTGTTACATGTGCTTCGCCTAGTATCTCGGCATCGTTTGCCTTGCGACTTACAGCATGGGTTGCGTTTTCCGTCGTGTCTTTCGTTTCGTGACCATCTCCTCATGTATCTTGCTCGTTTTACCTCACTGCTTGCAATTTGTCCCGCATCTTGCGTCTTGCAAGTCGCGTTACGCATCTTGCGCCGTTGTTACATGTGCTTCGCCTAGTATACCAGGCATCGTTTGCCTTGCGGCCCACAGCATGGGTTGCCTTACGCATCCTGTCTCTCGTTTCATGCGCATTTTCTGATGCATCTTGCTCGTTTTACCTCACTGCTCGCAATTTGCGCTGCATCTTGCGTCCTGCAAGTCGCGTCACGCGACTTTCGCCGTTGTTACATGTGCTTCGCCTAGTATACCAGGCATCGTTTGCCTTGCGGCCCACAGCATGGGTTGCCTTACGCATCCTGTCTCGTTTCATGCGCATTTTCTGATGCATCTTGCTCGTTTTACCTCACTGCTCGCAATTTGCGCTGCATCTTGCGTCCTGCAAGTCGCGTCACGCGACTTTCGCCGTTGTTACATGTGCTTCGCCTAGTATATCAGGCATCATTTGCCTTGCGGCTCACAGCATGGGTTGCGTTTCGCGTCGTGTCCCTCGTTTCATGCCCATCTCCTCATGTATCTTCCTTGTTTTACCTCACTGCTTATAATTTGTGCTGCATCTTGCGTCCTGCGAGTCGCGTTACGCGTCTCGCGCCCTTGTTACATGTGCTTCGCCTAGTATATCAGGCATCGTTTGCCTTGCGGCCCACAGCATGGGTTGCCTTACGCATCCTGTCTCTCGTTTCATGCGCATTTCCTCATGCATCTTGCATCATTCAACTCGCTGCTCGCAATTTGCGCTGCATCTTGCGTCCTGCAACTCGCGTTACACGTCTCGCGCCCTTGTTACATGTGCTTCGCCTAGTATATCAGGCATCGTTTGCCTTGCGGCCCACAGCATGGGTTGCCTTACGCATCCTGTCTCTCGTTTCATGCGCATTTTCTGATGCATCTTGCTCGTTTTACCTCACTGCTCGCAATTTGCGCTGCATCTTGCGTCCTGCAAATCGCGTCACGCGACTTTCGCCGTTGTTACATGTGCTTCGCCTAGTATATCAGGCATCGTTTGCCTTGCGGCTCACAGCATGGGTTGCGTTTCGCGTCGTGTCTCTCGTTTCATGCCCATCTCCTCATGTATCTTCCTTGTTTTACCTCACTGCTTATAATTTGTGCTGCATCTTGCGTCCTGCAAGTCGCGTTACGCGTCTCGCGCCCTTGTTACATGTGCTTCGCCTAGTATATCAGGCATCGTTTGCCTTGCGGCCCACAGCATGGGTTGCCTTACGCATCCTGTCTCTCGTTTCATGCGCATTTCCTCATGCATCTTGCATCATTCAACTCGCTGCTCGCAATTTGCGCTGCATCTTGCGTCCTGCAAGTTGCGTTACGCGTCTCGCACCGTTGTTACATGTGCCTTGCCAAGTTTATGCTGCATCGTTTGCCTCATGGCATTCATCATGTGTCGCGTTCCGCACCGTGTTCCTCGATTCATGACAATTCCTAATATATCTTGCATCATTCAACTCGCTGCTCGCAATTTGCGCTGCATCTTGCGTCCTGCAAGTCGCGTTACGCGTCTCGCGCCGTTGTTACATGTGCTTCGCCTAGTATACCAGGCATCGTTTGCCTTGCGGCCCACAGCATGGGTTGCCTTACGCGTCCTGTCTCTCGTTTCATGCGCATTTTCTCATATATCTTGCTCGTTTTACCTCACTGCGTGCAATTCGCGCTGCATCTTGCGTCCTGCAAGTCGCGTTACGCGTCTTTCGCCGTTGTTACATGTGCTTCGCCTAGTATATCAGGCATCGTTTGCCTTGCGGCCCACAGCATGGGTTGCCTTACGCATCCTGTCTCTCGTTTCATGCGCATTTCCTCATGCATCTTGCATCATTCAACTCGCTGCTCGCAATTTGCGCTGCATCTTGCGTCCTGCAAGTCGCGTTACGCGTCTCGCACCGTTGTTACATGTGCCTTGCCAAGTTTATGCTGCATCGTTTGCCTCATGGCATTCATCATGTGTCGCGTTTCGCACCGTGTTCCTCGATTCATGCCAATTCCTAATATATCTTGCATCATTCAACTCGCTGCTCGCAATTTGCGCTGCATCTTGCGTCCTGCAAGTCGCGTTACGCGTCTCACGCCGTTGTTACATGTGCTTCGCCTAGTATACCAGGCATCGTTTGCCTTGCGGCCCACCGCATGGGTTGCCTTAGGCGTTCTGTCTCTCGTTTCATGCGCATTTTCTCATGTATCTTGCTCGTTTTACCTCACTGCTTGCAATTTGCGCTGCATCTTGCGTCCTGCAAGTCGCGTTACGCGTCTTTCGCCGTTGTTACATGTGCTTCGCCTAGTATATCAGGCATCGTTTGCCTTGCGGCTCACAGCATGGGTTGCGTTTCGCGTCGTGTCTCTCGTTTCATGCCTATCCCCTGATGGATCGTGCTTGTTTTGCCACGCTGCTCGCAATTTGCACTGCATCCTACGGCCTGCAAGTCGCGTCATGCGTCTCGCACCGTTGTTACATCTGCCTTGCCGAGTTTATCCAGCATCGTTTGCCTCATGGCATTCATCATGTGTCGCGTTCCGCACCGTGTTCCTCGATTCATGCCAATTCCTAATATATCTTGCATCATTCAACTCGCTGCTCGCAATTTGCGCTGCATCTTGCGTCCTGCAAGTCGCGTTACGCGTCTCGCGCCGTTGTTACATGTGCTTCGCCTAGTATACCAGGCATCGTTTGCCTTGCGGCCCACAGCATGGGTTGCCTTACGCATCCTGTCTCTCGTTTCATGCGCATTTTCTGATGCATCTTGCTCGTTTTACCTCACTGCTCGCAATTTGAGCTGCATCTTGCGTCCTGCAAGTCGCGTCACGCGACTTTCGCCGTTGTTACATGTGCTTCGCCTAGTATATCAGGCATCATTTGCCTTGCGGCTCACAGCATGGGTTGCGTTTCGCGTCGTGTCCCTCGTTTCATGCCCATCTCCTCATGTATCTTCCTTGTTTTACCTCACTGCTTATAATTTGTGCTGCATCTTGCGTCCTGCGAGTCGCGTTACGCGTCTCGCGCCATTGTTACATGTGCTTCGCCTAGTATATCAGGCATCGTTTGCCTTGCGGCCCACAGCATGGGTTGCCTTACGCATCCTGTCTCTCGTTTCATGCGCATTTCCTCATGCATCTTGCATCATTCAACTCGCTGCTCGCAATTTGCGCTGCATGTTGCGTCCTGCAAGTCGCGTTACGCGTCTCGCACCGTTGTTACATGTGCCTTGCCAAGTTTATGCTGCATCGTTTGCCTCATGACATTCATCATGTGTCGCGTTCCGCACCGTGTTCCTCTATTCATGCCAATTGCTCATATATCTTGCATCATTCAACTCGCTGCTCGCAATTTGCGCTGCATCTTGCGTCCTGCAAGTCGCGTTACGCATCCTGCGCCGTTGTTACATGTGCTTCGCCTAGTATACCAGGCATCGTTTGCCTTGCGGCCCACCGCATGGGTTGCCTTACGCGTCCTGTCTCTCGTTTCATGCGCATTTTCTCATGTATCTTGCTCGTTTTACCTCACTGCTTGCAATTTGCGCTGCATCTTGCGTCCTGCAAGTCGCGTTACGCGTCTTTTGCCGTTGTTACATGTGCTTCGCCTAGTATACCAGGCATCGTTTGCCTCGCGGCTCACAGCATGGGTTGCGTTTCGCGTCGTGTCTCTCGTTTCATGCCTATTTCCTTATGTATCGTGCTTGTGTTGCCACGCTGCTCGCAATTTGCACTGCATCTCACGGCCTGCAAGTCGCGTCGTGCGTCTCGGACTGTTGTTACATGTGCCTTGCCAAGTTTATGCTGCATCGTTTGCCTCATGGCATTCATCATGTGTCGCGTTCCGCACCGTGTTCCTCGATTCATGCCAATTGCGCATATATCTTGCATCATTCAACTCGCTGCTCGCAATTTGCGCTGCATCTTGCGTCCTGCAAGTCGCGTCACGCGACTTTCGCCGTTGTTACATGTGCTTCGCCTAGTATATCAGGCATCGTTTGCCTTGCGGCTCACAGCATGGGTTGCGTTTCGCGTCGTGTCTCTCGTTTGATGCCCATCTCCTCATGTATCTTCCTTGTTTTACCTCACTGCTTATAATTTGTGCTGCATCTTGCGTCCTGCAAGTCGCGTTACGCGTCTCGCGCCCTTGTTACATGTGCTTCGCCTAGTATACCAGGCATCGTTTGCCTTGCGGCTTACAGCATGGGTTGCATTTCGCGTCGTGTCTCTCGTTTCGTGCCCATCTCCTCATGTATCTTCCTCGTTTTACCTTACTTTTCATAATTTGTGTTGCATCTTGCGTCCTGCAAGTCGCGTTACGCGACTTTCGCCGTTGTTACATGTGCTTCGCCTAGTATCTCGGCATCGTTTGCCTTGCGACTTACAGCATGGGTTGCGTTTTCCGTCGTGTCTTTCGTTTCGTGACCATCTCCTCATGTATCTTGCTCGTTTTACCTCACTGCTTGCAATTTGTCCCGCATCTTGCGTCTTGCAAGTCGCGTTACGCATCTTGCGCCGTTGTTACATGTGCTTCGCCTAGTATACCAGGCATCGTTTGCCTCGCGGCCCACCGCATGGGTTGCCTTACGCGTTCTGTCTCTTGTTTCATGCGCATTTTCTCATGTATCTTGCTCGTTTTACCTCACTGCTTGCAATTTGCGCTGCATCTTGCTTCCTGCAAGTCGCGTTACGCGTCTTTTGCCGTTGTTACATGTGCTTCGCCTAGTATATCAGGCATCGTTTGCCTTGCGGCTCACAGCATGGGTTGCGTTTCGCGTCGTGTCTCTCGTTTCATGCCCATCCCCTGATGGATCGTGCTTGTTTTGCCACGCTGCTCGCAATTTGCACTGCATCCTACGGCCTGCAAGTCGCGTCATGCGTCTCGCACCGTTGTTACATCTGCCTTGCCGAGTTTATCCAGGATCGTTTGCCTCATGGCATTCATCATGTGTCGCGTTCCGCACCGTGTTCCTCGATTCATGCCAATTCCTAATATATCTTGCATCATTCAACTCGCTGCTCGCAATTTGCGCTGCATCTTGCGTCCTGCAAGTCGCGTTACGCGTCTCGCGCCGTTGTTACATGTGCTTCGCCTAGTATACCAGGCATCGTTTGCCTTGCGGCCCACAGCATGGGTTGCCTTACGCGTCCTGTCTCTCGTTTCATGCGCATTTTCTCATGTATCTTGCTCGTTTTACCTCACTGCGTGCAATTCGCGCTGCATCTTGCGTCCTGCAAGTCGCGTTACGCGTCTTTCGCCGTTGTTACATGTGCTTCGCCTAGTATATCGTTTGCCTTGCGGCCAACAGCATGGGTTGCGTTTCGCGTCGTGTATCTCGTTTCATGCCCATTTCCTTATGTATCGTGCTTGTTTTGCCACGCTGCTCGGAATTTGCACTGCATCCTACATCCTGCAAGTCGCGTCATGCGTCTCGCACCGTTGTTACATCTTCCTTGCCGAGTTTATCCAGGATCGTTTGCCTCATGGCATTCATCATGTGTCGCGTTCCGCACCGTGTTCCTCGATTCATGCCAATTCCTAATATATCTCGATCATTCAACTCGCTCCTCGCAATTTGTGCTGCATCTTGCGTCCTGCAAGTCGCGTTACGCGTCTTTCGCCGTTGTTACATGTGCTTCGCCTAGTATATCAGGCACCGTTTGCCTTGCGGCCAACAGCATGGGTTGCGTTTCGCGTCGTGTCTCTCGTTTCATGCCCATTTCCTTATGTATCGTGCTTGTTTTGCCACGCTGCTCGCAATTTGCACTGCATCCTACGGCCTGCAAGTCGCGTCATGCGTCTCGCACCGTTGTTACATCTGCCTTGCCGAGTTTATCCAGGATCGTTTGCCTCATGACATTCATCATGTGTCGCGTTCCGCACCGTGTTCCACGATTCATGCTAATTCCTAATATATCTTGCATCATTCAACTCGCTGCTCGCAATTTGCGCTGCATGTTGCGTCCTGCAAGTCGCGTTACGCGTCTCGCACCGTTGTTACATGTGCCTTGCCAAGTTTATGCTGCATCGTTTGCCTCATGACATTCATCATGTGTCGCGTTCCGCACCGTGTTCCTCTATTCATGCCAATTGCTCATATATCTTGCATCATTCAACTCGCTGCTCGCAATTTGCGCTGCATGTTGCGTCCTGCAAGTCGCGTTACGCGTCTCGCACCGTTGTTACATGTGCCTTGCCAAGTTTATGCTGCATCGTTTGCCTCATGACATTCATCATGTGTCGCGTTCCGCACCGTGTTCCTCTATTCATGCCAATTGCTCATATATCTTGCATCATTCAACTCGCTGCTCGCAATTTGTGTTGCATCTTGCGTCCTGCAAGTCGCGTTACGCATCCTGCGCCGTTGTTACATGTGCTTCGCCTAGTATACCAGGCATCGTTTGCCTTGCGGCCCACCGCATGGGTTGCCTTACGCGTCCTGTCTCTCGTTTCATGCGCATTTTCTCATGTATCTTGCTCGTTTTACCTCACTGCTTGCAATTTGCGCTGCATCTTGCGTCCTGCAAGTCGCGTTACGCGTCTTTTGCCGTTGTTACATGTGCTTCGCCTAGTATACCAGGCATCGTTTGCCTCGCGGCTCACAGCATGGGTTGCGTTTCGCGTCGTGTCTCTCGTTTCATGCCTATTTCCTTATGTATCGTGCTTGTGTTGCCACGCTGCTCGCAATTTGCACTGCATCTCACGGCCTGCAAGTCGCGTCGTGCGTCTCGGACTGTTGTTACATGTGCCTTGCCAAGTTTATGCTGCATCGTTTGCCTCATGGCATTCATCATGTGTCGCGTTCCGCACCGTGTTCCTCGATTCATGCCAATTGCGCATATATCTTGCATCATTCAACTCGCTGCTCGCAATTTGCGCTGCATCTTGCGTCCTGCAAGTCGCGTCACGCGACTTTCGCCGTTGTTACATGTGCTTCGCCTAGTATATCAGGCATCGTTTGCCTTGCGGCTCACAGCATGGGTTGCGTTTCGCGTCGTGTCTCTCGTTTCATGCCCATCTCCTCATGTATCTTCCTTGTTTTACCTCACTGCTTATAATTTGTGCTGCATCTTGCGTCCTGCAAGTCGTGTTACGCGTCTCGCGCCCTTGTTACATGTGCTTCGCCTAGTATATCAGGCATCGTTTGCCTTGCGGCCCACAGCATGGGTTGCGTTTTGCGTCGTGTCTCTCGTTTCATGCCCGTCTCGGCATGTATCTTCCTTGTTTTGCCTCACTGCTTATAATTTGTGCTGCATCTTGCGTCCTGCAAGTCGCGGTACGCATCTTGCGCCGTTGTTACATGTGCTTCGCCTAGTATACCAGGCATCGTTTGCCTTGCGGCCCACGGCATGGGTTGCCTTACGCATCCTGTCTCTCGTTTCATGCGCATTTCCTCATGCATCTTGCATCATTCAACTCGCTGCTCGCAATTTGCGCTGCATCTTGCGTCCTGCAAGTCGCGTTACGCGTCTCGCGCCGTTGTTACATGTGCTTCGCCTAGTATACCAGGCATCGTTTGCCTTGCGGCCCACAGCATGGGTTGCCTTACGCATCCTGTCTCTCGTTTCATGCGCATTTTCTGATGCATCTTGCTCGTCTTACCTCACTGCTCGCAATTTGCGCTGCATCTTGCGTCCTGCTAGTCGCGTCACGCGACTTTCGCCGTTGTTACATGTGCTTCGCCTAGTATATCAGGCATCGTTTGCCTTGCGGCTCACAGCATGGGTTGCGTTTCGCGTCGTGTCTCTCGTTTGATGCCCATCTCCTCATGTATCTTTCTTGTTTTACCTCACTGCTTATAATTTGTGCTGCATCTTGCGTCCTGCAAGTCGCGTTACGCATCTTGCGCCGTTGTTACATGTGCTTCGCCTAGTATACCAGGCATCGTTTGCCTTGCGGCCCACAGCATGGGTTGCCTTACGCATCCTGTCTCTCGTTTCATGCGCATTTTCTGATGCATCTTGCTCGTTTTACCTCACTGCTCGCAATTTGCGCTGCATCTTGCGTCCTGCTAGTCGCGTCACGCGACTTTCGCCGTTGTTACATGTGCTTCGCCTAGTATATCAGGCATCGTTTGCCTTGCGGCTCACAGCATGGGTTGCGTTTCGCGTCGTGTCTCTCGTTTCATGCCCATCTCCTCATGTATCTTCCTTGTTTTACCTCACTGCTTATAATTTGTGCTGCATCTTGCGTCCTGCAAGTCGCGTTACGCATCTTGCGCCGTTGTTACATGTGCTTCGCCTAGTATACCAGGCATCGTTTGCCTTGCGGCCCACAGCATGGGTTGCCTTACGCATCCTGTCTCTCGTTTCATGCGCATTTCCTCATGCATCTTGCATCATTCAACTCGCTGCTCGCAATTTGCGCTGCATCTTGCGTCTTGCAAGTCGCGTTACGCGTCTCGCACCGTTGTTACATGAGCCTTGCCAAGTTTATGCTGCATCGTTTGCCTCATGGCATTCATCATGTGTCGCGTTCCGCACCGTGTTCCTCGATTCATGACAATTCCTCATATATCTTGCATCATTCAACTCGCTGCTCGCAATTTGTGTTGCATCTTGCGTCCTGCAAGTCGCGTTACGCATCCTGCGCCGTTGTTACATGTGCTTCGCCTAATATACCAGGCATCGTTTGCCTTGCGGCTCACAGCATGGGTTGCGTTTCGCGTCGTGTCTCTCGTTTCATGCCCATCCCCTGATGGATCGTGCTTATTTTGCCACGCTGCTCGCAATTTGCACTGCATCCTACGGCCTGCAAGTCGCGTCATGCGTCTCGCACCGTTGTTACATCTGCCTTGCCGAGTTTATCCAGGATCGTTTGCCTCATGGCATTTATCATGCGTCGCGTTCCGCACCGTGTTCCTCGATTCATGCCAATTCCTAATATATCTTGCATCATTCAACTCGCTGCTCGCAATTTGCGCTGCATCTTGCGTCCTGCAAGTCGCGTCACGCGTCTCGCGCCGTTGTTACATGTGCTTCGCCTAGTATACCAGGCATCGTTTGCCTTGCGGCCCACAGCATGGGTTGCCTTACGCATCCTGTCTCTCGTTTCATGCGCATTTTCTGATGCATCTTGCATCATTCAACTCGCTGCTCGCAATTTGCGCTGCATCTTGCGTCCTGCAAGTCGCGTTACGCGTCTCGCACCGTTGTTACATGTGCCTTGCCAAGTTTATGCTGCATCGTTTGCCTCATGGCATTCATCATGTGTCGCGTTCCGCACCGTGTTCCTCGATTCATGCCAATTCCTAATATATCTTGCATCATTCAACTCGCTGCTCGCAATTTGCGCTGCATCTTGCGTCCTGCAAGTCGCGTTACGCGTCTCGCGCCGTTGTTACATGTGCTTCGCCTAGTATACCAGGCATCGTTTGCCTTGCGGCCCACAGCATGGGTTGCCTTACGCATCCTGTCTCTCGTTTCATGCGCATTTTCTGATGCATCTTGCTCGTTTTACCTCACTGCTCGCAATTTGCGCTGCATCTTGCGTCCTGCTAGTCGCGTCACGCGACTTTCGCTGTTGTTACATGTGCTTCGCCTAGTATATCAGGCATCGTTTGCCTTGCGGCTCACAGCATGGGTTGCGTTTTGCGTCGTGTCTCTCGTTTCATGCCCATCTCCTCATGTATCTTCCTTGTTTTACCTCACTGCTTATAATTTGTGCTGCATCTTGCGTCCTGCAAGTCGCGTTACGCATCTTGCGCCGTTGTTACATGTGCTTCGCCTAGTATACCAGGCATCGTTTGCCTTGCGGCCCACAGCATGGGTTGCCTTACGCATCCTGTCTCTCGTTTCATGCGCATTTTCTGATGCATCTTGCATCATTCAACTCGCTGCTCGCAATTTGCGCTGCATCTTGCGTCCTGCAAGTCGCGTTACGCGTCTCGCACCGTTGTTACATGTGCCTTGCCAAGTTTATGCTGCATCGTTTGCCTCATGGCATTCATCATGTGTCGCGTTCCGCACCGTGTTCCTCGATTCATGCCAATTCCTAATATATCTTGCATCATTCAACTCGCTGCTCGCAATTTGCGCTGCATCTTGCGTCCTGCAAGTCGCGTCACGCGACTTTCGCCGTTGTTACATGTGCTTCGCCTAGTATATCAGGCATCGTTTGCCTTGCGGCTCACAGCATGGGTTGCGTTTCGCGTCGTGTCTCTCGTTTCATGCCCATCTCCTCATGTATCTTCCTTGTTTTACCTCACTGCTTATAATTTGTGCTGCATCTTGCGTCCTGCAAGTCGCGTTACGCGTCTCGCGCCCTTGTTACATGTGCTTCGCCTAGTATATCAGGCATCGTTTGCCTTGCGGCCCACAGCATAGGTTGCGTTTCGCGTCGTGTCTCTCGTTTCATGCCCATCTCCGCATGTATCTTCCTTGTTTTGCCTCACTGCTTATAATTTGTGCTGCATCTTGCGTCCTGCAAGTCGCATTACGCATCTTGCGCCGTTGTTACATGTGCTTCGCCTAGTATACCAGGCATCGTTTGCCTTGCGGCCCACAGCATGGGTTGCCTTACGCATCCTGTCTCTCGTTTCATGCGCATTTTCTCATGTATCTTGCTCGTTTTACCTCACTGCTTGCAATTTGCGCTGCATCTTGCGTCCTGCAAGTCGCGTTACGCGTCTTTTGCCGTTGTTACATGTGCTTCGCCTAGTATACCAGGCATCGTTTGCCTCGCGGCTCACAGCATGGGTTGCGTTTCGCGTCGTGTCTCTCGTTTCATGCCTATTTCCTTATGTATCGTGCTTGTGTTGCCACGCTGCTCGCAATTTGCACTGCATCTCACGGCCTGCAAGTCGCGTCGTGCGTCTCGGACTGTTGTTACATGTGCCTTGCCAAGTTTATGCTGCATCGTTTGCCTCATGGCATTCATCATGTGTCGCGTTCCGCACCGTGTTCCTCGATTCATGCCAATTCCTAATATATCTTGCATCATTCAACTCGCTGCTCGCAATTTGCGCTGCATCTTGCGTCCTGCAAGTCGCGTTACGCGTCTCGCGCCGTTGTTACATGTGCTTCGCCTAGTATACCAGGCATCGTTTGCCTTGCGGCCCACAGCATGGGTTGCCTTACGCATCCTGTCTCTCGTTTCATGCGCATTTTCTGATGCATCTTGCTCGTTTTACCTCACTGCTCGCAATTTGCGCTGCATCTTGCGTCCTGCAAGTCGCGTCACGCGACTTTCGCCGTTGTTACATGTGCTTCGCATAGTATATCAGGCATCGTTTGCCTCGCGGCTCACAGCATGGGTTGCGTTTCGCGTCGTGTCTCTCGTTTCATGCCCATCTCCTCATGTATCTTCCTTGTTTTACCTCACTGCTTATAATTTGTGCTGCATCTTGCGTCCTGCAAGTCGCGTTACGCGTCTCGCGCCCTTGTTACATGTGCTTCGCCTAGTATATCAGGCATCGTTTGCCTTGCGGCCCACAGCATGGGTTGCGTTTCGCGTCGTGTCTCTCGTTTCATGCCCATCTCCGCATGTATCTTCCTTGTTTTGCCTCACTGCTTATAATTTGTGCTGCATCTTGCGTCCTGCAAGTCGCGTTACGCGTCTCGCACCGTTGTTACATGTGCCTTGCCAAGTTTATGCTGCATCGTTTGCCTCATGGCATTCATCATGTGTCGCGTTCCGCACCGTGTTCCTCGATTCATGACAATTCCTCATATATCTTGCGTCATTCAACTCGCTGCTCGCAATTTGTGTTGCATCTTGCGTCCTGCAAGTCGCGTTACGCGTCTTTCGCCGTTGTTACATGTGCTTCGCCTAGTATATCAGGCATCGTTTGCCTTGCGGCCAACAGCATGGATTGCGTTTCGCGTCGTGTCTCTCGTTTCATGCCCATTTCCTTATGTATCGTGCTTGTTTTGCCACGCTGCTCGCAATTTGCACTGCATCCTACGGCCTGCAAGTCGCGTCATGCGTCTCGCACCGTTGTTACATCTGCCTTGCCGAGTTTATCCAGGATCGTTTGCCTCATGGCATTCATCATGCGACGCGTTCCGCACCGTGTTCCTCGATTCATGCCAATTCCTAATATATCTTGCACGATTCAACTCGCTGCTCGCAATTTGCGCTGCATCTTGCGTCCTCCGAAACGCGTTACGCGTCTTGCGTCCTTGTTACATGTGCCTCGCTCAGTATATCCGGCGGTAACATAATCACAGTCGGTAACTTACCAATCGTCGGTAACATACCTACTGTCGGTAACCTACCGACCGTTGGTAACATACCGACCGTCGGTAACATACCGACCGTCGGTAACATACTCACAGTCAGGAACTTACCGGCCGTCGGTAACATACCGACCGTCGGTAACTTACCGACCGTCGGTAACATACCGACCGTCGGTAACATACCGACCGTCGGTAACATACCGACCGTCGGTAACTTACCGACCGTCGGTAACATACCGACCGTCGGTAACATACCGACCGTCGGTAACACACCGACCGTCGGTTACATACCGACCGTCGGTAACATACCGACCGTCGGTAACTTACCGACCGTCGGTAACATACCGACCGTCGGTAACATACCGACCGTCGGTAACATACCGACCGTCGGTAACTTACCGACCGTCGGTAACATACCGACCGTCGGTAACATACCGACCGTCGGTAACACACCGACCGTCGGTAACATACCGACCGTCGGTAACTTACCGACCGTCGGTAACACACCGACCGTCGGTAACATACCGACCGTCGGTAACATACCGACCGTCGGTAACTTACCGACCGTCGGTAACATACCGACCGTCGGTAACATACCGACCGTCGGTAACTTACCGACCGTCGGTAACATACCGACCGTCGGTAACTTACCGACCGTCGGTAACATACCGACCTTCGGTAACATACCGACCGTCGGTAACATACTCACAGTCAGGAACTTACCGGCCGTCGGTAACATACCGACCGTCGGTAACATACCGACCGTCGGTAACTTACCGACCGTCGGTAACATACCGACCGTCGGTAACATACTCACAGTCGGTAACTTACCGACGTTGGTAACATACCGACCGTCGGTAACTTACCGACCGTCGGTAACATACTTACCGTCGGTAACATACCGACCGTCGGTAACATACCGACCGTCGGTAACATACCGACCGTCGGTAACATACCGACCGTCGGTAACTTACCGACCGTCGGTAACTTACCGACCGTCGGTAACTTACCGACCGTCGGTAACTTATTGCCCGTCGGTAACATACTCGGAGTCGGTAACTTACCGACCGTCGGTAACATACCGACCGTCGGTAACATACCGCTCGTCGGTAACTTACCGACCGTCGGTAACATACCGACCGTCGGTAACATACCGACCGTCGGTAACATACTCAAAGTCAGGAACTTACCGGCCGTCGGTAACATACCGACCGTCGGTAACATACCGACCGTCGGTAACATACCGACCGTCGGTAACTTACCGACCGTCGGTAACATACCGACCATCGGTAACATACCGACCGTCGGTAACTTACCAACCGTCGGTAACTTACCGACCGTCGGTAACTTACCGACCGTCGGTAACATACTCGGAGTCGGTAACATACTCGGAGTCGGTAACATACCGACCGTCGGTAACATACCGACCGTCGGTAACTTACCGACCGTCGGTAACATACCGACCGTCGGTAACATACCGACCGTCGGTAACTTACCGACCGTCGGTAACATACCGACCGTCGGTAACTTACCGACCGTCGGTAACATACCGACCTTCGGTAACATACCGACCGTCGGTAACATACTCACAGTCAGGAACTTACCGGCTGTCGGTAACATACCGACCGTCGGTAACATACCGACCGTCGGTAACTTACCGACCGTCGGTAACATACCGACCGTCGGTAACATACCGACCGTCGGTAACATACCGACCGTCGGTCACTCACCGACCGTCGGTAACATACCGACCGTCGGTAACATACCGACCGTCGGTAACTTACCGACCGTCGGTAACATACCGACCGTCGGTAACATACCGACCGTCGGTAACTTACCGACCGTCGGTAACATACCGACCGTCGGTAACTTACCGACCGTCGGTAACATACCGACCTTCGGTAACATACCGACCGTCGGTAACATACTCACAGTCAGGAACTTACCGGCCGTCGGTAACATACCGACCGTCGGTAACATACCGACCGTCGGTAACTTACCGACCGTCGGTAACATACCGACCGTCGGTAACATACTCACAGTCGGTAACTTACCGACGTTGGTAACATACTGACCGTCGGTAACATACCGACAGTCGGTAACTTACCGACCGTCGGTAACATACTGACCGTCGGTAACATACCGACCGTCGGTAACATACCGACCGTCGGTAACATACCGACCGTCGGTAACATACCGACCGTCGGTAACATACCGACCGTCGGTAACATACCGACCGTCGGTAACTTACCGACCGTCGGTAACTTACCGACCGTCGGTAACTTACCGCCCGTCGGTAACATACTCGGAGTCGGTAACTTACCGACTGTCGGTAACATACCGACCGTCGGTAACATACCGACCGTCGGTAACATACCGCTCGTCGGTAACTTACCGACCGTCGGTAACATACCGACCGTCGGTAACATACCGACCGTCGGTAACTTACCGACCGTCGGTAACATACCGACCGTCGGTAACTTACCGACCGTCGGTAACATACCCACCGTCGGTAACATACCGACCGTCGGTAACATACTCACAGTCAGGAACTTACCGGCCGTCGGTAACATACCGACCGTCGGTAACTTACCGACCGTCGGTAACATACCGACCATCGGTAACATACCGACCGTCGGTAACTTACCGACCGTCGGTAACTTACCGACCGTCGGTAACTTACCGACCGTCGGTAACTTACCGACCGTCGGTAACATACTCGGAGTCGGTAACATACTCGAAGTCGGTAACATACCGACCGTCGGTAACATACCGACCGTCGGTAACTTACCGACCGTCGGTAACATACCGACCGTCGGTAACTTACCGGCCGTCGGTAACATACTCACAGTCAGGAACTTACCGGCCGTCGGTAACATACCGACCGTCGGTAACATACCGACCGTCGGTAACTTACCGACCGTCGGTAACATACCGACCGTCGGTAACATACCGACCGTCGGTAACATACCGACCGTCGGTAACTTACCGACCGTCGGTAACATACCGACCGTCGGTAACATACCGACCGTCGGTAACATACCGACCGTCGGTAACATACCGACCGTCGGTAACATACCGACCGTCGGTAACATACCGACCGTCGGTAACTTACCGACCGTCGGTAACATACCGACCGTCGGTAACATACCGACCGTCGGTAACATACCGACCGTCGGTAACATACCGACCGTCGGTAACATACCGACCGTCGGTAACTTACCGACCGTCGGTAACTTACCGACCGTCGGTAACTTACCGACCGTCGGTAACATACCGACCGTCGGTAACATACCGACCGTCGGTCACTCACCGACCGTCGGTAACATACCGACCGTCGGTAACATACCGACCGTCGGTAACATACCGACCGTCGGTAACATACCGACCGACGGTAACATACCGACCGTCGGTAACATACCGACCGTCGGTAACATGCCGACCGTTGGTAACTTACCGACCGTCGGTAACATACCGACCGTCGGTAACATACTCGGAGTCGGTAACTCACCGACCGTCGGTAACTCACCGACCGTCGGTAACATACCGACCGTCGGTAACATACCAACCGTCGGTAACATACCGACCGTCGGTAACATACTCACAGTCAGGAACTTACCGGCCGTCGGTAACATACCGACCGTCGGTAACATACCGACCGTCGGTAACTTACCGACCGTCGGTAACATACCGACCGTCGGTAACATACTCACAGTCGGTAACTTACCGACGTTGGTAACATACCGACCGTCGGTAACTTACCGACCGTCGGTAACATACTTACCGTCGGTAACATACCGACCGTCGGTAACATACCGACCGTCGGTAACATACCGACCGTCGGTAACATACCGACCGTCGGTAACTTACCGACCGTCGGTAACTTACCGACCGTCGGTAACTTACCGACCGTCGGTAACTTATTGCCCGTCGGTAACATACTCGGAGTCGGTAACTTACCGACCGTCGGTAACATACCGACCGTCGGTAACATACCGCTCGTCGGTAACTTACCGACCGTCGGTAACATACCGACCGTCGGTAACATACCGACCGTCGGTAACATACTCAAAGTCAGGAACTTACCGGCCGTCGGTAACATACCGACCGTCGGTAACATACCGACCGTCGGTAACATACCGACCGTCGGTAACTTACCGACCGTCGGTAACATACCGACCATCGGTAACATACCGACCGTCGGTAACTTACCAACCGTCGGTAACTTACCGACCGTCGGTAACTTACCGACCGTCGGTAACATACTCGGAGTCGGTAACATACTCGGAGTCGGTAACATACCGACCGTCGGTAACATACCGACCGTCGGTAACTTACCGACCGTCGGTAACATACCGACCGTCGGTAACATACCGACCGTCGGTAACTTACCGACCGTCGGTAACATACCGACCGTCGGTAACTTACCGACCGTCGGTAACATACCGACCTTCGGTAACATACCGACCGTCGGTAACATACTCACAGTCAGGAACTTACCGGCTGTCGGTAACATACCGACCGTCGGTAACATACCGACCGTCGGTAACTTACCGACCGTCGGTAACATACCGACCGTCGGTAACATACCGACCGTCGGTAACATACCGACCGTCGGTCACTCACCGACCGTCGGTAACATACCGACCGTCGGTAACATACCGACCGTCGGTAACTTACCGACCGTCGGTAACATACCGACCGTCGGTAACATACCGACCGTCGGTAACTTACCGACCGTCGGTAACATACCGACCGTCGGTAACTTACCGACCGTCGGTAACATACCGACCTTCGGTAACATACCGACCGTCGGTAACATACTCACAGTCAGGAACTTACCGGCCGTCGGTAACATACCGACCGTCGGTAACATACCGACCGTCGGTAACTTACCGACCGTCGGTAACATACCGACCGTCGGTAACATACTCACAGTCGGTAACTTACCGACGTTGGTAACATACTGACCGTCGGTAACATACCGACAGTCGGTAACTTACCGACCGTCGGTAACATACTGACCGTCGGTAACATACCGACCGTCGGTAACATACCGACCGTCGGTAACATACCGACCGTCGGTAACATACCGACCGTCGGTAACATACCGACCGTCGGTAACATACCGACCGTCGGTAACTTACCGACCGTCGGTAACTTACCGACCGTCGGTAACTTACCGCCCGTCGGTAACATACTCGGAGTCGGTAACTTACCGACCGTCGGTAACATACCGACCGTCGGTAACATACCGCTCGTCGGTAACTTACCGACCGTCGGTAACATACCGACCGTCGGTAACATACCGACCGTCGGTAACATACTCAAAGTCAGGAACTTACCGGCCGTCGGTAACATACCGACCGTCGGTAACATACCGACCGTCGGTAACATACCGACCGTCGGTAACTTACCGACCGTCGGTAACATACCGACCATCGGTAACATACCGACCGTCGGTAACTTACCAACCGTCGGTAACTTACCGACCGTCGGTAACTTACCGACCGTCGGTAACATACTCGGAGTCGGTAACATACTCGGAGTCGGTAACATACCGACCGTCGGTAACATACCGACCGTCGGTAACTTACCGACCGTCGGTAACATACCGACCGTCGGTAACATACCGACCGTCGGTAACATACCGACCGACGGTAACATACCGACCGTCGGTAACATACCGACCGTCGGTAACATGCCGACCGTTGGTAACTTACCGACCGTCGGTAACATACCGACCGTCGGTAACATACTCGGAGTCGGTAACTCACCGACCGTCGGTAACTCACCGACCGTCGGTAACATACCGACCGTCGGTAACATACCAACCGTCGGTAACATACCGACCGTCGGTAACATACTCACAGTCGGTAACTTACCGACGTTGGTAACATACCGACCGTCGGTAACATACCGACAGTCGGTAACTTACCGACCGTCGGTAACATACTGACCGTCGGTAACATACCGACCGTCGGTAACATACTGACCGTTGGTAACATACTGACCGTCGGTAACTTACCGACGTCGGTAACATACCGACCGTCGGTAACATACCGACCGTCAGTAACATACCGACCGTCGGTAACATACCGACCGTCGGTAACATACTGACCGTCGGTAACATACCGACCGTCGGTAACATACCGACCGTCGGTAACATACCGACCGTCGGTAACTTACCGACCGTCGGTAACATACCGACCGTCGGTAACATACCGACCGTCGGTAACATACCGACCGTCGGTAACATACCGACCGTCGGTAACATACCGACCGTCGGTAACATACCGACCGTCGGTAACTTACCGACCGTCGGTAACTTACCGACCGTCGGTAACTTACCGACCGTCGGTAACTTACCGACCGTCGGTAACATACCGACCGTCGGTAACATACCGACCGTCGGTCACTCACCGACCGTCGGTAACATACCGACCGTCGGTAACATACCGACCGTCGGTAACATACCGACCGTCGGTAACATACCGACCGACGGTAACATACCGACCGTCGGTAACATACCGACCGTCGGTAACATGCCGACCGTTGGTAACTTACCGACCGTCGGTAACATACCGACCGTCGGTAACATACTCGGAGTCGGTAACTCACCGACCGTCGGTAACATACCGACCGTCGGTAACATACCAACCGTCGGTAACATACCGACCGTCGGTAACATACTCACAGTCGGTAACTTACCGACGTTGGTAACATACCGACCGTCGGTAACATACCGACAGTCGGTAACTTACCGACCGTCGGTAACATACTGACCGTCGGTAACATACCGACCGTCGGTAACATACTGACCGTTGGTAACATACTGACCGTCGGTAACTTACCGACGTCGGTAACATACCGACCATCGGTAACATACCGACCGTCGGTAACTTACCGACCGTCGGTAACTTACCGACCGTCGGTAACTTACCGACCGTCGGTAACTTACCGACCGTCGGTAACTTACCGACCGTCGGTAACATACCGACCATCGGTAACATACCGACCGTCGGTAACTTACCGACCGTCGGTAACTTACCGACCGTCGGTAACTTACCGACCGTCGGTAACTTACCGACCGTCGGTAACATACTCGGAGTCGGTAACATACTCGAAGTCGGTAACATACCGACCGTCGGTAACATACCGACCGTCGGTAACTTACCGACCGTCGGTAACATACCGACCGTCGGTAACTTACCGGCCGTCGGTAACATACTCACAGTCAGGAACTTACCGGCCGTCGGTAACATACCGACCGTCGGTAACATACCGACCGTCGGTAACTTACCGACCGTCGGTAACATACCGACCGTCGGTAACATACCGACCGTCGGTAACATACCGACCGTCGGTAACTTACCGACCGTCAGTAACATACCGACCGTCGGTAACATACCGACCGTCGGTAACATACTGACCGTCGGTAACATACCGACCGTCGGTAACATACCGACCGTCGGTAACATACCGACCGTCGGTAACTTACCGACCGTCGGTAACATACCGACCGTCGGTAACATACCGACCGTCGGTAACATACCGACCGTCGGTAACATACCGACCGTCGGTAACATACCGACCGTCGGTAACATACCGACCGTCGGTAACTTACCGACCGTCGGTAACTTACCGACCGTCGGTAACTTACCGACCGTCGGTAACATACCGACCGTCGGTAACATACCGACCGTCGGTCACTCACCGACCGTCGGTAACATACCGACCGTCGGTAACATACCGACCGTCGGTAACATACCGACCGTCGGTAACATACCGACCGACGGTAACATACCGACCGTCGGTAACATACCGACCGTCGGTAACATGCCGACCGTTGGTAACTTACCGACCGTCGGTAACATACCGACCGTCGGTAACATACTCGGAGTCGGTAACTCACCGACCGTCGGTAACATACCGACCGTCGGTAACATACCAACCGTCGGTAACATACCGACCGTCGGTAACATACTCACAGTCGGTAACTTACCGACGTTGGTAACATACCGACCGTCGGTAACATACCGACAGTCGGTAACTTACCGACCGTCGGTAACATACTGACCGTCGGTAACATACCGACCGTCGGTAACATACTGACCGTTGGTAACATACTGACCGTCGGTAACTTACCGACGTCGGTAACATACCGACCGTCGGTAACATACCGACCGTCGGTAACATACCGACCGTCGGTAACATACCGACCGTCGGTAACATACCGACCGTCGGTAACATACCGACCGTCGGTAACATACCGACCGTCGGTAACATACCGACCGTCGGTAACATACCGACCGTCGGTAACATACCGACCGTCGGTAACATACCGACCGTCGGTAACATACCGACCGTCGGTAACATACCGACCGTCGGTAACATACCGACCGTCGGTAACATACCGACCGTCGGTAACATACCGACCGTCGGTAACTTACCGACCGTCGGTAACATACCGACCGTCGGTAACACACCGACCGTCGGTAACATACCGACCGTCGGTAACACACCGACCGTCGGTAACATACCGACCGTCGGTAACATACCGACCGTCGGTAACATACCGAGCGTCGGTAACCTACCGACCGTCGGTAACATACCGACCGTCGGTAACTTACCGACCGTCGGTAACATACCGACCGTCGGTAACATACTCGGAGTCGGTAACTTACCGACCGTCGGTAACATACCGACCGTCGGTAATATACCGACCGTCGGTAACTTACCGACCGTCGGTAACTTACCGACCGTCGGTAACAAACCGTCCGTCGGTAACATACCGACCGTCGATAACATACCGACCGTCGGTAACATACCGACCGTCGGTAACTTACCGACCGTCGGTATTATACCGACCGTCGGTAACATACCGACCGTCGGTAACATACCGACCGTCGGTAACATACCGACCGTCGGTAACATACCGACCGTCGGTAACATACCGACCGTCGGTAACACACCGACCGTCGGTAACATACTGACCGCCGGTAACTTACCGACCGTCGGTAACTTACCGACCGTCGGTAACATACTCGGAGTCGGTAACTTACCGACCGTCGGTAACATACCGACCGTCGGTAACATACCGACCGTCGGTAACATACCGACCGTCGGTAACATACCGACCGTCGGTAACATACCGACCGTCGGTAACATACCGACCGTCGGTAACATACTCACAGTCGGTAACTTACCGACGTTGGTAACATACCGACCGTCGGTAACATACCGACAGTCGGTAACTTACCGACCGTCGGTAACATACCGACCGTCGGTAACATACCGACCGTCGGTAACTTACCGACCGTCGGTAACATACCGACCGTCGGTAACATACTCACAGTCGGTAACTTACCGACGTTGGTAACATACCGACCGTCGGTAACATACCGACAGTCGGTAACTTACCGACCGTCGGTAACATACTGACCGTCGGTAACATACCGACCGTCGGTAACTTACCGACCGTCGGTAACTTACCGACCGTCGGTAACATACCGACCGTCGGTAACATACCGACCGTCGGTAACATACCGACCGTCGGTAACATACCGACCGTCGGTAACTTACCGACCGTCGGTAACATACTGACCGTCGGTAACATACCGACCGTCGGTAACATACCGACCGTCGGTAACATACCGACCGTCGGTAACATACTCACAGTCAGGAACTTACCGGCCGTCGGTAACATACCGACCGTCGGTAACATACCGACCGTCGGTAACTTACCGACCGTCGGTAACATACCGACCGTCGGTAACATACCGACCGTCGGTAACATACCGACCGTCGGTAACATACCGACCGTCGGTAACTTACCGACCGTCGGTAACATACCGACCGTCGGTAACATACCGACCGTCGGTAACATACCGACCGTCGGTAACATACCGACCGTCAGTAACATACCGACCGTCGGTAAAATACCGACCGTCGGTAACTTACCGACCGTCGGTAACTTACCGACCGTCGGTAACTTACCGACCGTCGGTAACATACTCGGAGTCGGTAACTTACCGACCGTCGGTAACTTACCGACCGTCGGTAACATACCGACCGTCGGTAACATACCGACCGTCGGTAACATACCGACCGTCGGTAACTTACCGACCGTCGGTAACATACCGACCGTCGGTAACATACCGACCGTCGGTAACTTACCGACCGTCGGTAACATACCGACCGTCGGTAACTTACCGACCGTCGGTAACATACCGACCGTCGGTAACTTACCGACCGTCGGTAACATACCGACCGTCGGTAACTTACCGACCGTCGGTAACATACCGACCGTCGGTAACTTACCGACCGTCGGTAACATACCGACCGTCGGTAACATACTCGGAGTCGGTAACATACCGCTCGTCGGTAACTTACCGACCGTCGGTAACATACTCGGAGTCGGTAACTTACCGACCGTCGGTAACATACCGACCGTCGGTAACATACCGACCGTCGGTAACATACCGCTCGTCGGTAACTGACCGACCGTCGGTAACATACCGACCGTCGGTAACATACCAACCGTCGGTAACTTACCGACCGTCGGTAACATACCGACCGTCGGTAACATACCGACCGTCGGTAACATACTCACAGTCAGGAACTTACCGGCCGTCGGTAACATACCGACCGTCGGTAACTTACCAACCGTCGGTAACATACCGACCATCAGTAACATACCGACCGTCGGTAACTTACCGACCGTCGGTAACTTACCGACCGTCGGTAACTTACCGACCGTCGGTAACATACTCGGAGTCGGTAACATACTCGGAGTCGGTAACATACCGACCGTCGGTAACATACCGACCGTCGGTAACTTACCGACCGTCGGTAACATACCGACCGTCGGTAACATACCGACCGTCGGTAACATACCGACCGTCGGTAACTTACCGACCGTCGGTAACATACCGACCGTCGGTAACTTACCGACCGTCGGTAACATACCGACCGTCGGTAACTTACCGACCGTCGGTAACATACCGACCGTCGGTAACATACCGACCGTCGGTAACATACTCACAGTCAGGAACTTACCGGCCGTCGGTAACATACCGACCGTCGGTAACTTACCGACCGTCGGTAACATACCGACCATCAGTAACATACCGACCGTCGGTAACTTACCGACCGTCGGTAACTTACCGACCGTCGGTAACTTACCGACCGTCGGTAACATACTCGGAGTCGGTAACATACCGACCGTCGGTAACATACCGACCGTCGGTAACTTACCGACCGTCGGTAACATACCGACCGTCGGTAACTTACCGACCGTCGGTAACATACCGACCGTCGGTAACTTACCGACCGTCGGTAACATACCGACCTTCGGTAACATACCGACCGTCGGTAACATACTCACAGTCAGGAACTTACCGGCCGTCGGTAACATACCGACCGTCGGTAACATACCGACCGTCGGTAACATACCGCTCGTCGGTAACTGACCGACCGTCGGTAACATACCGACCGTCGGTAACATACCGACCGTCGGTAACTTACCGACCGTCGGTAACATACCGACCGTCGGTAACTTACCGACCGTCGGTAACATACCGACCGTCGGTAACATACTCGGAGTCGGTAACATACCGCTCGTCGGTAACTTACCGACCGTCGGTAACATACTCGGAGTCGGTAACTTACCGACCGTCGGTAACATACCGACCGTCGGTAACATACCGACCGTCGGTAACATACCGCTCGTCGGTAACTGACCGACCGTCGGTAACATACCGACCGTCGGTAACATACCGACCGTCGGTAACTTACCGACCGTCGGTAACATACCGACCGTCGGTAACATACCGACCGTCGGTAACATACTCACAGTCAGGAACTTACCGGCCGTCGGTAACATACCGACCGTCGGTAACTTACCAACCGTCGGTAACATACCGACCATCAGTAACATACCGACCGTCGGTAACTTACCGACCGTCGGTAACTTACCGACCGTCGGTAACTTACCGACCGTCGGTAACATACTCGGAGTCGGTAACATACTCGGAGTCGGTAACATACCGACCGTCGGTAACATACCGACCGTCGGTAACATACCGACCGTCGGTAACTTACCGACCGTCGGTAACATACCGACCGTCGGTAACATACCGACCGTCGGTAACTTACCGACCGTCGGTAACATACCGACCGTCGGTAACTTACCGACCGTCGGTAACATACCGACCGTCGGTAACATACCGACCGTCGGTAACTTACCGACCGTCGGTAACATACCGACCGTCGGTAACATACCGACCGTCGGTAACTTACCGACCGTCGGTAACATACAGACCGTCGGTAACTTACCGACCGTCGGTAACATACCGACCGTCGGTAACATGCCGACCGTCGGTAACATACTCACAGTCAGGAACTTACCGGCCGTCGGTAACATACCGACCGTCGGTAACTTACCGACCGTCGGTAACATACCGACCGTCGGTAACTTACCGACCGTCGGTAACATACCGACCGTCGGTAACATACCGACCGTCGGTAACATACCGACCGTCGGTAACATACCGACCGTCGGTTACATACCGACCGTCGGTAACATACCGACCGTCGGTAACATACCGACCGTCGGTAACATACCGACCGTCGGTAACATACTCGGAGTCGGTAACTTACCGACCGTCGGTAAATTACCGACCGTCGGTAACATACCGACCGTCGGTAAATTACCGACCGTCGGTAACATACCGACCGTCGGTAACATACCGACCGTCGGTAACATACCGACCGTCGGTAACTTACCGACCGTCGGTAACATACGGACTGTCGGTAACATACCGACCGTCGGTAACATACCGACCGGCGGTAACATACCGACCGTCGGTAACATGCCGACCGTCGGTAACTTACCGACCGTCGGTAACATACCGACCGTCGGTAACATACCGACCGTCGGTAACATACCGACCGTCGGTAACATACCGACCGTCGGTAACATACCGACCGTCGGTAACATACCGACCGTCGGTAACATACCGACCGTCGGTAACATACTCGGAGTCGGTAACTTACCGACCGTCGGTAACATACCGACCGTCGGTAACACACCGACCGTCGGTTACATACCGACCGTCGGTAACATACCGACCGTCGGTAACATACCGACCGTCGGTAACATACCGACCGTCGGTAACATACCGACCGTCGGTAACATACCGACCGTCGGTAACTTACCGACCGTCGGTAACTTACCGACCGTCGGTAACATACCGACCGTCGGTAACATACCGACTGTCGGTAACTTACCGACCGTCGGTAACATACCGACCGTCGGTAACATACCGACCGTCGGTAACATACCGACCGTCGGTAACATACCGACCGTCGGTAACACACCGACCGTCGGTTACAAACCGACCGTCGGTAACATACCGACCGTCGGTAACACACCGACCGTCGGTAACATACCGACCGTCGGTATTTTACCGACCGTCGGTAACATACCGACCGTCGGTAACATACCGACCGTCGGTAACATACTCACAGTCAGGAACTTACCGGCCGTCGGTAACATACCGACCGTCGGTAACTTACCGACCGTCGGTAACATACCGACCGTCGGTAACATACCGACCGTCGGTAACTTATCGACCGTCGGTAACTTACCGACCGTCGGTAACATACTCGGAGTCGGTAACTTACCGACCGTCGGTAACACACCGACCGTCGGTAACAAACCGACCGTCGGTAACTTACCGACCGTCGGTAACATACCGACCGTCGGTAACATACCGACCGTCGGTAACATACCGACCGTCGGTAACATACCGACCGTCGGTAACATACCGACCGTCGGTAACACACCGACCGTCGGTTACATACCGACCGTCGGTAACATACCGACCGTCGGTAACATACCGACCGTCGGTAACATACCGACCGTCGGTAACATACCGACCGTCGGTAACTTACCGACCGTCGGTAACTTACCGACCGTCGGTAACATACTCGGAGTCGGTAACTTACCGACCGTCGGTAACATACCGACCGTCGGTAACATACCGACCGTCGGTAATATACCGACCGTCGGTAACTTACCGACCGTCGGTAACATACCGACCGTCGGTAACATACTCGGAGTCGGTAACTTACCGACCGTCGGTAACATACCGACCGTCGGTAACATACCGACCGTCGGTAACATACCGACCGTCGGTAACATACCGACCGTCGGTAACATACCGACCGTCGGTAACATACCGACCGTCGGTAACATACTCGGAGTCGGTAACTTACCGACCGTCGGTAAATTACCGACCGTCGGTAACATACCGACCGTCGGTAAATTACCGACCGTCGGTAACATACCGACCGTCGGTAACATACCGACCGTCGGTAACTTACCGACCGTCGGTAACATACGGACTGTCGGTAACATACCGACCGTCGGTAACATACCGACCGTCGGTAACATACCGACCGTCGGTAACATACCGACCGTCGGTAACACACCGACCGTCGGTTACATACCGACCGTCGGTAACATACCGACCGTCGGTAACATACCGACCGTCGGTAACATACCGACCGTCGGTAACTTACCGACCGTCGGTAACTTACCGACCGTCGGTAACTCACCGACCGTCGGTAACATACTCGGAGTCGGTAACTTACCGACCGTCGGTAACATACCGACCGTCGGTAACATACCGACCGTCGGTAACATACCGACCGTCGGTAACATACCGACCGTCGGTAACATACCGACCGTCGGTAACATACCGACCGTCGGTAACATACCGACCGTCGGTTACATACCGACCGTCGGTAACATACCGACCGTCGGTAACATACCGACCGTCGGTAACATACCGACTGTCGGTAACATACTCGGAGTCGGTAACTTACCGACCGTCGGTAACATACCGACCGTCGGTAACATACCGACCGTCGGTAACATACCGACCGTCGGTAACTTACCGACCGTCGGTAACATACGGACTGTCGGTAACATACCGACCGTCGGTAACATACCGACCGGCGGTAACATACCGACCGTCGGTAACATGCCGACCGTCGGTAACTTACCGACCGTCGGTAACATACCGACCGTCGGTAACATACCGACCGTCGGTAACATACCGACCGTCGGTAACATACCGACCGTCGGTAACATACCGACCGTCGGTAACATACTCGGAGTCGGTAACTTACCGACCGTCGGTAAATTACCGACCGTCGGTAACATACCGACCGTCGGTAACACACCGACCGTCGGTTACATACCGACCGTCGGTAACATACCGACCGTCGGTAACATACCGACCGTCGGTAACATACCGACCGTCGGTAACATACCGACCGTCGGTAACTTACCGACCGTCGGTAACTTACCGACCGTCGGTAACATACCGACCGTCGGTAACATACCGACTGTCGGTAACTTACCGACCGTCGGTAACATACCGACCGTCGGTAACATACCGACCGTCGGTAACATACCGACCGTCGGTAACACACCGACCGTCGGTTACAAACCGACCGTCGGTAACATACTGACCGTCGGTAACACACCGACCGTCGGTAACATACCGACCGTCGGTATTTTACCGACCGTCGGTAACATACCGACCGTCGGTAACATACCGACCGTCGGTAACATACTCACAGTCAGGAACTTACCGGCCGTCGGTAACATACCGACCGTCGGTAACTTACCGACCGTCGGTAACATACCGACCGTCGGTAACATACCGACCGTCGGTAACTTACCGACCGTCGGTAACTTACCGACCGTCGGTAACATACTCGGAGTCGGTAACTTACCGACCGTCGGTAACACACCGACCGTCGGTAACATACCGACCGTCGGTAACACACCGACCGTCGGTAACATACCGACCGTCGGTAACTTACCGACCGTCGGTAACATACCGACCGTCGGTAACATACCGACCGTCGGTAACATACCGACCGTCGGTAACATACCGACCGTCGGTAACATACCGACCGTCGGTAACATACCGACCGTCGGTAACATACCGACCGTCGGTAACATACCGACCGTCGGTAACTTACCGACCGTCGGTAACTTACCGACCGTCGGTAACATACTCGGAGTCGGTAACTTACCGACCGTCGGTAACATACCGACCGTCGGTAACATACCGACCGTCGGTAATATACCGACCGTCGGTAACTTACCGACCGTCGGTAACATACCGACCGTCGGTAACATACTCGGAGTCGGTAACTTACCGACCGTCGGTAACATACCGACCGTCGGTAACATACCGACCGTCGGTAACATACCGACCGTCGGTAACACACCGACCGTCGGTTACAAACCGACCGTCGGTAACATACCGACCGTCGGTAACACACCGACCGTCGGTAACATACCGACCGTCGGTAACTTACCGACCGTCGGTAACATACCGACCGTCGGTAACATACCGACCGTCGGTAACATACCGACCGTCGGTAACATACTCACAGTCAGGAACTTACCGGCCGTCGGTAACATACCGACCGTCGGTAACTTACCGACCGTCGGTAACATACCGACCGTCGGTAACATACCGACCGTCGGTAACTTACCGACCGTCGGTAACATACTCGGAGTCGGTAACTTACCGACCGTCGGTAACATACCGACCGTCGGTAACATACCGACCGTTGGTAACTTACCGACCGTCGGTAACATACCGACCGTCGATAACATACCGACCGTCGGTAACATACCGACCGTCGGTAACATACCGACCGTCGGTAACATACCGACCGTCGGTAACATACCGACCGTCGGTAACATACCGACCGTCGGTAACATACCGACCGTCGGTAACATACCGACCGACGGTAACATACTCGGAGTCGGTAACTCACCGACCGTCGGTAACATACCGACCGTCGGTAACATACCGACCGTCGGTAACATACCGACCGTCGGTAACTTACCGACCGTCGGTAACATACCGACCGTCGGTAACACACCGACCGTCGGTAACATACCGACCGTCGGTAACACACCGACCGTCGGTAACATACCGACCGTCGGTAACATACCGACCGTCGGTAACATACCGAGCGTCGGTAACCTACCGACCGTCGGTAACATACCGACCGTCGGTAACTTACCGACCGTCGGTAACATACCGACCGTCGGTAACATACTCGGAGTCGGTAACTTACCGACCGTCGGTAACATACCGACCGTCGGTAATATACCGACCGTCGGTAACTTACCGACCGTCGGTAACTTACCGACCGTCGGTAACAAACCGTCCGTCGGTAACATACCGACCGTCGATAACATACCGACCGTCGGTAACATACCGACCGTCGGTAACTTACCGACCGTCGGTATTATACCGACCGTCGGTAACATACCGACCGTCGGTAACATACCGACCGTCGGTAACATACCGACCGTCGGTAACATACCGACCGTCGGTAACATACCGACCGTCGGTAACATACCGACCGTCGGTAACACACCGACCGTCGGTAACATACTGACCGTCGGTAACTTACCGACCGTCGGTAACTTACCGACCGTCGGTAACATACTCGGAGTCGGTAACTTACCGACCGTCGGTAACATACCGACCGTCGGTAACATACCGACCGTCGGTAACATACCGACCGTCGGTAACATACCGACCGTCGGTAACATACCGACCGTCGGTAACATACTCACAGTCGGTAACTTACCGACGTTGGTAACATACCGACCGTCGGTAACATACCGACAGTCGGTAACATACCGACAGTCGGTAACTTACCGACCGTCGGTAACATACCGACCGTCGGTAACATACCGACCGTCGGTAACTTACCGACCGTCGGTAACATACCGACCGTCGGTAACATACTCACAGTCGGTAACTTACCGACGTTGGTAACATACCGACCGTCGGTAACATACCGACAGTCGGTAACTTACCGACCGTCGGTAACATACTGACCGTCGGTAACATACCGACCGTCGGTAACTTACCGACCGTCGGTAACTTACCGACCGTCGGTAACATACCGACCGTCGGTAACATACCGACCGTCGGTAACATACCGACCGTCGGTAACATACCGACCGTCGGTAACTTACCGACCGTCGGTAACATACTGACCGTCGGTAACATACCGACCGTCGGTAACATACCGACCGTCGGTAACATACCGACCGTCGGTAACATACTCACAGTCAGGAACTTACCGGCCGTCGGTAACATACCGACCGTCGGTAACATACCGACCGTCGGTAACTTACCGACCGTCGGTAACATACTGACCGTCGGTAACATACCGACCGTCGGTAACATACCGACCGTCGGTAACATACCGACCGTCGGTAACTTACCGACCGTCGGTAACATACCGACCGTCGGTAACATACCGACCGTCGGTAACATACCGACCGTCGGTAACATACCGACCGTCAGTAACATACCGACCGTCGGTAAAATACCGACCGTCGGTAACTTACCGACCGTCGGTAACTTACCGACCGTCGGTAACTTACCGACCGTCGGTAACATACTCGGAGTCGGTAACTTACCGACCGTCGGTAACATACCGACCGTCGGTAACATACCGACCGTCGGTAACATACCGACCGTCGGTAACTTACCGACCGTCGGTAACATACCGACCGTCGGTAACATACCGACCGTCGGTAACTTACCGACCGTCGGTAACATACCGACCGTCGGTAACTTACCGACCGTCGGTAACATACCGACCGTCGGTAACTTACCGACCGTCGGTAACATACCGACCGTCGGTAACTTACCGACCGTCGGTAACATACCGACCGTCGGTAACTTACCGACCGTCGGTAACATACCGACCGTCGGTAACATACTCGGAGTCGGTAACATACCGCTCGTCGGTAACTTACCGACCGTCGGTAACATACTCGGAGTCGGTAACTTACCGACCGTCGGTAACATACCGACCGTCGGTAACATACCGACCGTCGGTAACATACCGCTCGTCGGTAACTGACCGACCGTCGGTAACATACCGACCGTCGGTAACATACCGACCGTCGGTAACTTACCGACCGTCGGTAACATACCGACCGTCGGTAACATACCGACCGTCGGTAACATACTCACAGTCAGGAACTTACCGGCCGTCGGTAACATACCGACCGTCGGTAACTTACCAACCGTCGGTAACATACCGACCATCAGTAACATACCGACCGTCGGTAACTTACCGACCGTCGGTAACTTACCGACCGTCGGTAACTTACCGACCGTCGGTAACATACTCGGAGTCGGTAACATACTCGGAGTCGGTAACATACCGACCGTCGGTAACATACCGACCGTCGGTAACTTACCGACCGTCGGTAACATACCGACCGTCGGTAACATACCGACCGTCGGTAACTTACCGACCGTCGGTAACATACCGACCGTCGGTAACACACCGACCGTCGGTTACATACCGACCGTCGGTAACATACCGACCGTCGGTAACATACCGACCGTCGGTAACATATCGACCGTCGGTAACTTACCGACCGTCGGTAACTTACCGACCGTCGGTAACTCACCGACCGTCGGTAACATACTCGGAGTCGGTAACTTACCGACCGTCGGTAACATACCGACCGTCGGTAACATACCGACCGTCGGTAACATACCGACCGTCGGTAACTTACCGACCGTCGGTAACATACCGACCGTCGGTAACATACCGACTGTCGGTAACTTACCGACCGTCGGTAACATACCGACCGTCGGTAACATACCGACCGTCGGTAACACACCGACCGTCAGTTACAAACCGACCGTCGGTAACATACCGACCGTCGGTAACACACCGACCGTCGGTAACATACCGACCGTCGGTAACTTACCGACCGTCGGTAACATACCGACCGTCGGTAACATACCGACCGTCGGTAACATACCGACCGTCGGTAACATACTCACAGTCAGGAACTTACCAGCCGTCGGTAACATACCGACCGTCGGTAACTTACCGACCGTCGGTAACATACCGACCGTCGGTAACTTACCGACCGTCGGTAACATACCGACCGTCGGTAACATACCGACCGTCGGTAACATACCGACCGTCGGTAACATACCGACCGTCGGTAACATACCGACCGTCGGTAACATACCGACTGTCGGTAACTTACCGACCGTCGGTAACATACCGACCGTCGGTAACATACCGACCGTCGGTAACATACTGACCGTCGGTAACACACCGACCGTCGGTTACAAACCGACCGTCGGTAACATACCGACCGTCGGTAACACACCGACCGTCGGTAACATACCGACCGTCGGTATTTTACCGACCGTCGGTAACATACCGACCGTCGGTAACATACCGACCGTCGGTAACATACTCACAGTCAGGAACTTACCGGCCGTCGGTAACATACCGACCGTCGGTAACTTACCGACCGTCGGTAACATACCGACCGTCGGTAACATACCGACCGTCGGTAACTTACCGACCGTCGGTAACTTACCGACCGTCGGTAACATACTCGGAGTCGGTAACTTACCGACCGTCGGTAACACACCGACCGTCGGTAACATACCGACCGTCGGTAACACACCGACCGTCGGTAACATACCGACCGTCGGTAACTTACCGACCGTCGGTAACATACCGACCGTCGGTAACATACCGACCGTCGGTAACATACCGACCGTCGGTAACATACCGACCGTCGGTAACATACCGACCGTCGGTAACACACCGACCGTCGGTTACATACCGACCGTCGGTAACATACCGACCGTCGGTAACATACCGACCGTCGGTAACATACCGACCGTCGGTAACATACCGACCGTCGGTAACTTACCGACCGTCGGTAACTTACCGACCGTCGGTAACATACTCGGAGTCGGTAACTTACCGACCGTCGGTAACATACCGACCGTCGGTAACATACCGACCGTCGGTAATATACCGACCGTCGGTAACTTACCGACCGTCGGTAACATACCGACCGTCGGTAACATACTCGGAGTCGGTAACTTACCGACCGTCGGTAACATACCGACCGTCGGTAACATACCGACCGTCGGTAACATACCGACCGTCGGTAACACACCGACCGTCGGTTACAAACCGACCGTCGGTAACATACCGACCGTCGGTAACACACCGACCGTCGGTAACATACCGACCGTCGGTAACTTACCGACCGTCGGTAACATACCGACCGTCGGTAACATACCGACCGTCGGTAACATACCGACCGTCGGTAACATACTCACAGTCAGGAACTTACCGGCCGTCGGTAACATACCGACCGTCGGTAACTTACCGACCGTCGGTAACATACCGACCGTCGGTAACATACCGACCGTCGGTAACTTACCGACCGTCGGTAACTTACCGACCGTCGGTAACATACTCGGAGTCGGTAACTTACCGACCGTCGGTAACATACCGACCGTCGGTAACATACCGACCGTCGGTAACTTACCGACCGTCGGTAACATACCGACCGTCGATAACATACCGACCGTCGGTAACATACCGACCGTCGGTAACATACCGACCGTCGGTAACATACCGACCGTCGGTAACATACCGACCGTCGGTAACATACCGACCGTCGGTAACATACCGACCGTCGGTAACATACCGACCGACGGTAACATACTCGGAGTCGGTAACTCACCGACCGTCGGTAACATACCGACCGTCGGTAACATACCGACCGTCGGTAACATACCGACCGTCGGTAACTTACCGACCGTCGGTAACATACCGACCGTCGGTAACACACCGACCGTCGGTAACATACCGACCGTCGGTAACACACCGACCGTCGGTAACATACCGACCGTCGGTAACATACCGACCGTCGGTAACATACCGAGCGTCGGTAACCTACCGACCGTCGGTAACATACCGACCGTCGGTAACTTACCGACCGTCGGTAACATACCGACCGTCGGTAACATACTCGGAGTCGGTAACTTACCGACCGTCGGTAACATACCGACCGTCGGTAATATACCGACCGTCGGTAACTTACCGACCGTCGGTAACTTACCGACCGTCGGTAACAAACCGTCCGTCGGTAACATACCGACCGTCGATAACATACCGACCGTCGGTAACATACCGACCGTCGGTAACTTACCGACCGTCGGTATTATACCGACCGTCGGTAACATACCGACCGTCGGTAACATACCGACCGTCGGTAACATACCGACCGTCGGTAACATACCGACCGTCGGTAACATACCGACCGTCGGTAACACACCGACCGTCGGTAACATACTGACCGTCGGTAACTTACCGACCGTCGGTAACTTACCGACCGTCGGTAACATACTCGGAGTCGGTAACTTACCGACCGTCGGTAACATACCGACCGTCGGTAACATACCGACCGTCGGTAACATACCGACCGTCGGTAACATACCGACCGTCGGTAACATACCGACCGTCGGTAACATACTCACAGTCGGTAACTTACCGACGTTGGTAACATACCGACCGTCGGTAACATACCGACAGTCGGTAACTTACCGACCGTCGGTAACATACCGACCGTCGGTAACATACCGACCGTCGGTAACTTACCGACCGTCGGTAACATACCGACCGTCGGTAACATACTCACAGTCGGTAACTTACCGACGTTGGTAACATACCGACCGTCGGTAACATACCGACAGTCGGTAACTTACCGACCGTCGGTAACATACTGACCGTCGGTAACATACCGACCGTCGGTAACTTACCGACCGTCGGTAACTTACCGACCGTCGGTAACATACCGACCGTCGGTAACATACCGACCGTCGGTAACATACCGACCGTCGGTAACATACCGACCGTCGGTAACTTACCGACCGTCGGTAACATACTGACCGTCGGTAACATACCGACCGTCGGTAACATACCGACCGTCGGTAACATACCGACCGTCGGTAACATACTCACAGTCAGGAACTTACCGGCCGTCGGTAACATACCGACCGTCGGTAACATACCGACCGTCGGTAACTTACCGACCGTCGGTAACATACCGACCGTCGGTAACATACCGACCGTCGGTAACATACCGACCGTCGGTAACATACCGACCGTCGGTAACTTACCGACCGTCGGTAACATACCGACCGTCGGTAACATACCGACCGTCGGTAACATACCGACCGTCGGTAACATACCGACCGTCAGTAACATACCGTCCGTCGGTAAAATACCGACCGTCGGTAACTTACCGACCGTCGGTAACTTACCGACCGTCGGTAACTTACCGACCGTCGGTAACATACTCGGAGTCGGTAACTTACCGACCGTCGGTAACATACCGACCGTCGGTAACATACCGACCGTCGGTAACATACCGACCGTCGGTAACTTACCGACCGTCGGTAACATACCGACCGTCGGTAACATACCGACCGTCGGTAACTTACCGACCGTCGGTAACATACCGACCGTCGGTAACTTACCGACCGTCGGTAACATACCGACCGTCGGTAACTTACCGACCGTCGGTAACATACCGACCGTCGGTAACTTACCGACCGTCGGTAACATACCGACCGTCGGTAACTTACCGACCGTCGGTAACATACCGACCGTCGGTAACATACTCGGAGTCGGTAACATACCGCTCGTCGGTAACTTACCGACCGTCGGTAACATACTCGGAGTCGGTAACTTACCGACCGTCGGTAACATACCGACCGTCGGTAACATACCGACCGTCGGTAACATACCGCTCGTCGGTAACTGACCGACCGTCGGTAACATACCGACCGTCGGTAACATACCGACCGTCGGTAACTTACCGACCGTCGGTAACATACCGACCGTCGGTAACATACCGACCGTCGGTAACATACTCACAGTCAGGAACTTACCGGCCGTCGGTAACATACCGACCGTCGGTAACTTACCAACCGTCGGTAACATACCGACCATCAGTAACATACCGACCGTCGGTAACTTACCGACCGTCGGTAACTTACCGACCGTCGGTAACTTACCGACCGTCGGTAACATACTCGGAGTCGGTAACATACTCGGAGTCGGTAACATACCGACCGTCGGTAACATACCGACCGTCGGTAACTTACCGACCGTCGGTAACATACCGACCGTCGGTAACATACCGACCGTCGGTAACTTACCGACCGTCGGTAACATACCGACCGTCGGTAACTTACCGACCGTCGGTAACATACCGACCGTCGGTAACATACCGACCGTCGGTAACTTACCGACCGTCGGTAACATACCGACCGTCGGTAACATACCGACCGTCGGTAACATACTCACAGTCAGGAACTTACCGGCCGTCGGTAACATACCGACCGTCGGTAACTTACCGACCGTCGGTAACATACCGACCATCAGTAACATACCGACCGTCGGTAACTTACCGACCGTCGGTAACTTACCGACCGTCGGTAACTTACCGACCGTCGGTAACTTACCGACCGTCGGTAACATACTCGGAGTCGGTAACATACCGACCGTCGGTAACATACCGACCGTCGGTAACATACCGACCGTCGGTAACTTACCGACCGTCGGTAACATACCGACCGTCGGTAACTTACCGACCGTCGGTAACATACCGACCGTCGGTAACTTACCGACCGTCGGTAACATACCGACCTTCGGTAACATACCGACCGTCGGTAACATACTCACAGTCAGGAACTTACCGGCCGTCGGTAACATACCGACCGTCGGTAACATACCGACCGTCGGTAACTTACCGACCGTCGGTAACATACCGACCGTCGGTAACTTACCGACCGTCGGTAACATACCGACCGTCGGTAACTTACCGACCGTCGGTAACATACTCGGAGTCGGTAACTTACCGACCGTCGGTAACATACTCGGAGTCGGTAACTTACCGACCGTCGGTAACATACCGACCGTCGGTAACTTACCGACCGTCGGTAACATACCGACCGTCGGTAACATACCGACCGTCGGTAACATACCGACCGTCGGTAACATACCGACCGTCGGTAACATACTCACAGTCAGGAACTTACCGGCCGTCGGTAACATACCGACCGTCGGTAACATACCGACCGTCGGTAACTTACCGACCGTCGGTAACATACCGACCGTCGGTAACATACCGACCGTCGGTAACATACCGGCCGTCGGTAACATACCGACCGTCGGTAACATACCGACCGTCGGTAACTTACCGACCGTCGGTAACATACCGACCGTCGGTAACATACTCACAGTCGGTAACTTACCGACGTTGGTAACATACCGACCGTCGGTAACATACCGACAGTCGGTAACTTACCGACCGTCGGTAACATACCGACCGTCGGTAACATACCGACCGTCGGTAACATACCGACCGTCGGTAACATACCGACCGTCGGTAACATACCGACCGTCGGTAACATACCGACCGTCGGTAACATACCGACCGTCGGTAACACACCGACTGTCGGTAACATACCGACCGTCGGTAACATACCGACCGTCGGTAACATACCGACCGTCGGTAACTTACCGACCGTCGGTAACATACCGACCGTCGGTAACTTACCGACCGTCGGTAACATACCGACCGTCGATAACATACTCGGAGTCGGTAACTTACCGACCGTCGGTAACATACCGACCGTCGGTAATATACCGACCGTCAGTAACTTACCGACCGTCGGTAACATACCGACCGTCGGTAACATACCGACCGTCGGTAACTTACCGACCGTCGGTAAGTTACCGACCGTCGGTAACATACTCGGAGTCGGTAACTTACCGACCGTCGGTAACATACCGACCGTCGGTAACATACCGACCGTCGGTAACATACCGACCGTCGGTCACATACTGACCGTCGGTAACATACCGACCGTCGGTAACTTACCGATCGTCGGTAACATACTCGGAGTCGGTAACTTACCGACCGTCGGTAACATACCGACCGTCGGTAACATACCGACCGTCGGTAACATACCGACCGTCGGTAACATACTGACCGTCGGTAACATACCGACCGTCGGTAACATACCGACCGTCGGTAACTTACCGACCGTCGGTAACATACCGACCGACGGTAACATACCGACCGTCGGTAACATACCGACCGTCGGTAACATGCCGACCGTCGGTAACTTACCGACCGTCGGTAACATACCGACCGTCGGTAACATACCGACCGTCGGTAACATACTCACAGTCAGGAACTTACCGGCCGACGGTAACATACCGACCGTCGGTAACATACCGACCGTCGGTAACATACCGACCGTCGGTAACTTACCGACCGTCGGTAACATACCGACCGTCGGTAACATACCGACCGTCGGTAACATACCGACCGTCGGTAACATACCGACCGTCGGTAACATACTCACAGTCAGGAACTTACCGGCCGACGGTAACATACCGACCGTCGGTAACATACCGACCGTCGGTAACATACCGACCGTCGGTAACTTACCGACCGTCGGTAACATACCGACCGTCGGTAACATACCGACCGTCGGTAACATACCGACCGTCGGTTACATACCGACCGTCGGTAACATACCGACCGTCGGTAACACACCGACCGTCGGTAACATACCGACCGTCGGTAACTTACCGACCGTCGGTAACATACCGACCGTCGGTAACTTACCGACCGTCGGTAACTTACCGACCGTCGGTAACATACCGACCGTCGGTAACATACCGACCATCGGTAACTTACCGACCGTCGGTAACTTACCGACCGTCGGTAACTTACCGACCGTCGGTAACATACTCGGAGTCGGTAACTTACCGACCGTCGGTAACATACCGACCGTCGGTAACTTACCGAACGTCGGTAACATACCGACCGTCGGTAACATACCGACCGTCGGTAACATACCGACCGTCGGTAACATACTCACAGTCAGGAACTTACCGGCCGTCGGTAACATACCGACCGTCGGTAACATACCGACCGTCGGTAACTTACCGACCGTCGGTAACATACCGACCGTCGGTAACATACCGACCGTCGGTAACATACCGGCCGTCGGTAACATACCGACCGTCGGTAACATACCGACCGTCGGTAACTTACCGACCGTCGGTAACATACCGACCGTCGGTAACATACTCACAGTCGGTAACTTACCGACGTTGGTAACATACCGACCGTCGGTAACATACCGACAGTCGGTAACTTACCGACCGTCGGTAACATACTGACCGTCGGTAACATACCGACCGTCGGTAACATACCGACCGTCGGTAACATACCGACCGTCGGTAACATACCGACCGTCGGTAACATACCGACCGTCGGTAACTTACCGACCGTCGGTAACTTACCGACCGTCGGTAACTTACCGCCCGTCGGTAACATACCGACCGTCGATAACATACTCACAGTCAGGAACTTACCAGCCGTCGGTAACATACCGACCGTCGGTAACTTACCGACCGTCGGTAACATACTCGGAGTCGGTAACATACTCGGAGTCGGTAACATACCGACCGTCGGTAACATACCGACCGTCGGTAACTTACCGACCGTCGGTAACATACCGACCGTCGGTAACTTACCGACTGTCGGTAACATACCGACCGTCGGTAACTTACCGACCGTCGGTAACATACCGACCTTCGGTAACATACCGACTGTCGGTAACATACTCACAGTCAGGAACTTACCGGCCGTCGGTAACATACCGACCGTCGGTAACATACCGACCGTCGGTAACTCACCGACCGTCGGTAACATACCGACCGTCGGTAACATACCGACCGTCGGTAACATACCGACCGTCGGTAACTTACCGACCGTCAGTAACATACCGACCGTCGGTAACATACCGACCGTCGGTAACATATTGACCGTCGGTAACTTACCGACCGTCGGTAACATACCGACCGTCGGTAACATACCGACTGTCGGTAACTTACCGACCGTCGGTAACATACCGACCGTCGGTAACATACCGCCCGTCGGTAACATACCGACCGTCGGTAACATACTCACAGTCAGGAACTTACCAGCCGTCGGTAACATACCGACCGTCGGTAACTTACCGACCGTCGGTAACATACTCGGAGTCGGTAACATACTCGGAGTCGGTAACATACCGACCGTCGGTAACATACCGACCGTCGGTAACTTACCGACCGTCGGTAACATACCGACCGTCGGTAACATACCGACCGTCGGTAACATACCGACCGTCGGTAACATACCGACCGTCGGTAACTTACCGACCGTCGGTAACTTACCGACCGTCGGTAACATACCGACCGTCGGTAACATACTCACAGTCAGGAACTTACCGGCGGTCGGTAACATACCGACCGTCGGTAACTTACCGACCGTCGGTAACATACCGACCGTCGGTAACATACCGACCATCGGTAACTTACCGACCGTCGGTAACTTACCGACCGTCGGTAACTTACCGACCGTCGGTAACATACTCGGAGTCGGTAACTTACCGACCGTCGGTAACATACCGACCGTCGGTAACATACCGACCGTCGGTAACATACCGACCGTCGGTAACACACCGACTGTCGGTAACATACCGACCGTCGGTAACATACCGACCGTCGGTAACATACCGACCGTCGGTAACTTACCGACCGTCGGTAACATACCGACCGTCGGTAACTTACCGACCGTCGGTAACATACCGACCGTCGATAACATACTCGGAGTCGGTAACTTACCGACCGTCGGTAACATACCGACCGTCGGTAATATACCGACCGTCAGTAACTTACCGACCGTCGGTAACATACCGACCGTCGGTAACATACCGACCGTCGGTAACTTACCGACCGTCGGTAAGTTACCGACCGTCGGTAACATACTCGGAGTCGGTAACTTACCGACCGTCGGTAACATACCGACCGTCGGTAACATACCGACCGTCGGTAACATACCGACCGTCGGTCACATACTGACCGTCGGTAACATACCGACCGTCGGTAACTTACCGATCGTCGGTAACATACTCGGAGTCGGTAACTTACCGACCGTCGGTAACATACCGACCGTCGGTAACATACCGACCGTCGGTAACATACCGACCGTCGGTAACATACTGACCGTCGGTAACATACCGACCGTCGGTAACATACCGACCGTCGGTAACTTACCGACCGTCGGTAACATACCGACCGACGGTAACATACCGACCGTCGGTAACATACCGACCGTCGGTAACATGCCGACCGTCGGTAACTTACCGACCGTCGGTAACATACCGACCGTCGGTAACATACCGACCGTCGGTAACATACTCACAGTCAGGAACTTACCGGCCGACGGTAACATACCGACCGTCGGTAACATACCGACCGTCGGTAACATACCGACCGTCGGTAACTTACCGACCGTCGGTAACATACCGACCGTCGGTAACATACCGACCGTCGGTAACATACCGACCGTCGGTAACATACCGACCGTCGGTAACATACTCACAGTCAGGAACTTACCGGCCGACGGTAACATACCGACCGTCGGTAACATACCGACCGTCGGTAACATACCGACCGTCGGTAACTTACCGACCGTCGGTAACATACCGACCGTCGGTAACATACCGACCGTCGGTAACATACCGACCGTCGGTTACATACCGACCGTCGGTAACATACCGACCGTCGGTAACACACCGACCGTCGGTAACATACCGACCGTCGGTAACTTACCGACCGTCGGTAACATACCGACCGTCGGTAACTTACCGACCGTCGGTAACATACCGACCGTCGGTAACATACCGACCATCGGTAACTTACCGACCGTCGGTAACTTACCGACCGTCGGTAACTTACCGACCGTCGGTAACATACTCGGAGTCGGTAACTTACCGACCGTCGGTAACATACCGACCGTCGGTAACTTACCGACCGTCGGTAACATACCGACCGTCGGTAACATACCGACCGTCGGTAACATACCGACCGTCGGTAACATACCGACCGTCGGTAACATACTCACAGTCAGGAACTTACCGGCCGTCGGTAACATACCGACCGTCGGTAACATACCGACCGTCGGTAACTTACCGACCGTCGGTAACATACCGACCGTCGGTAACATACCGACCGTCGGTAACATACCGGCCGTCGGTAACATACCGACCGTCGGTAACATACCGACCGTCGGTAACTTACCGACCGTCGGTAACATACCGACCGTCGGTAACATACTCACAGTCGGTAACTTACCGACGTTGGTAACATACCGACCGTCGGTAACATACCGACAGTCGGTAACTTACCGACCGTCGGTAACATACTGACCGTCGGTAACATACCGACCGTCGGTAACATACCGACCGTCGGTAACATACCGACCGTCGGTAACATACCGACCGTCGGTAACTTACCGACCGTCGGTAACATACCGACCGTCGGTAACATACTCACAGTCGGTAACTTACCGACGTTGGTAACATACCGACCGTCGGTAACATACCGACAGTCGGTAACTTACCGACCGTCGGTAACATACTGACCGTCGGTAACATACCGACCGTCGGTAACATACCGACCGTCGGTAACATACCGACCGTCGGTAACATACCGACCGTCGGTAACATACCGACCGTCGGTAACTTACCGACCGTCGGTAACTTACCGACCGTCGGTAACTTACCGCCCGTCGGTAACATACCGACCGTCGGTAACATACTCACAGTCAGGAACTTACCAGCCGTCGGTAACATACCGACCGTCGGTAACTTACCGACCGTCGGTAACATACTCGGAGTCGGTAACATACTCGGAGTCGGTAACATACCGACCGTCGGTAACATACCGACCGTCGGTAACTTACCGACCGTCGGTAACATACCGACCGTCGGTAACATACCGACCGTCGGTAACATACCGACCGTCGGTAACATACCGACCGTCGGTAACTTACCGACCGTCGGTAACTTACCGACCGTCGGTAACATACCGACCGTCGGTAACATACTCACAGTCAGGAACTTACCGGCGGTCGGTAACATACCGACCGTCGGTAACTTACCGACCGTCGGTAACATACCGACCGTCGGTAACATACCGACCATCGGTAACTTACCGACCGTCGGTAACTTACCGACCGTCGGTAACTTACCGACCGTCGGTAACATACTCGGAGTCGGTAACTTACCGACCGTCGGTAACATACCGACCGTCGGTAACATACCGACCGTCGGTAACATACCGACCGTCGGTAACTTACCGACCGTCGGTAACATACCGACCGTCGGTAACATACGGACCGTCGGTAACATACCGACCGTCGGTAACATACTCACAGTCAGGAACTTACCGGCCGTCGGTAACATACCGACCGTCGGTAACATACCGACCGTCGGTAACTTACCGACCGTCGGTAACATACCGACCGTCGGTAACATACCGACTGTCGGTAACATACCGACCGTCGGTAACTTACCGACCGTCGGTAACATACCGACCGTCGGTAACATACTGACCGTCGGTAACATACCGACCGTCGGTAACATACCGACCGTCAGTAACATACCGACCGTCGGTAACATACCGACCGTCGGTAACTTACCGACCGTCGGTAACTTACCGACCGTCGGTAACTTACCGACCGTCGGTAACATACTCGGAGTCGGTAACTTACCGACCGTCGGTAACATACCGACCGTCGGTAACATACCGACCGTCGGTAACATACCGACCGTCGGTAACATACCGACCGTCGGTAACCTACCGACCGTCGGTAACATACCGACCGTCGGTAACATACCGACCGTCGGTAACTTACCGACCGTCGGTAACATACCGACCGTCGGTAACTTACCGACCGTCGGTAACATACCGACCGTCGGTAACATACTCGGAGTCGGTAACATACCGCTCGTCGGTAACTTACCGACCGTCGGTAACATACTCGGAGTCGGTAACTTACCGACCGTCGGTAACATACCGACCGTCGGTAACATACCGACCGTCGGTAACATACCGCTCGTCGGTAACTTACCGACCGTCGGTAACATACCGACCGTCGGTAACATACCGACCGTCGGTAACTTACCGACCGTCGGTAACATACCGACCGTCGGTAACTTACCGACCGTCGGTAACATACCGACCGTCGGTAACATACCGACCGTCGGTAACATACTCACAGTCAGGAACTTACCGGCCGTCGGTAACATACCGACCGTCGGTAACTTACCGACCGTCGGTAACATACCGACCATCAGTAACATACCGACCGTCGGTAACTTACCGACCGTCGGTAACTTACCGACCGTCGGTAACTTACCGACCGTCGGTAACATACTCGGAGTCGGTAACATACTCGGAGTCGGTAACATACCGACCGTCGGTAACATACCGACCGTCGGTAACATACCGACCGTCGGTAACTTACCGACCGTCGGTAACATACCGACCGTCGGTAACATACCGACCGTCGGTAACTTACCGACCGTCGGTAACATACCGACCGTCGGTAACTTACCGACCGTCGGTAACATACCGACCTTCGGTAACATACCGACCGTCGGTAACATACTCACAGTCAGGAACTTACCGGCCGTCGGTAACATACCGACCGTCGGTAACATACCGACCGTCGGTAACATACCGACCGTCGGTAACTTACCGACCGTCGGTAACATACCGACCGTCGGTAACTTACCGACCGTCGGTAACATACCGACCGTCGGTAACATACCGACCATCGGTAACTTACCGACCGTCGGTAACTTACCGACCGTCGGTAACTTACCGACCGTCGGTAACTTACCGACCGTCGGTAACATACTCGGAGTCGGTAACTTACCGACCGTCGGTAACATACCGACCGTCGGTAACATACCGACCGTCGGTAACATACCGACCGTCGGTAACTTACCGACCGTCGGTAACATACCGACCGTCGGTAACATACCGACCGTCGGTAACATACCGACCGTCGGTAACATACCGACCGTCGGTAACATACTCACAGTCAGGAACTTACCGGCCGTCGGTAACATACCGACCGTCGGTAACATACCGACCGTCGGTAACTTACCGACCGTCAGTAACATACCGACCGTCGGTAACATACCGACCGTCGGTAACATACCGACCGTCGGTAACTTACCGACCGTCGGTAACATACCGACCGTCGGTAACATACTGACCGTCGGTAACATACCGACCGTCGGTAACATACTGACCGTCGGTAACATACCGACCGTCGGTAACATACCGACCGTCGGTAACATACCGACCGTCGGTAACATACCGACCGTCGGTAACATACCGACCGTCGGTAACTTACCGACCGTCGGTAACTTACCGACCGTCGGTAACTTACCGCCCGTCGGTAACATACCGACCGTCGGTAACATACTCACAGTCAGGAACTTACCAGCCGTCGGTAACATACCGACCGTCGGTAACTTACCGACCGTCGGTAACATACTCGGAGTCGGTAACATACTCGGAGTCGGTAACATACCGACCGTCGGTAACATACCGACCGTCGGTAACTTACCGACCGTCGGTAACATACCGACCGTCGGTAACTTACCGACCGTCGGTAACATACCGACCGTCGGTAACTTACCGACCGTCGGTAACATACCGACCTTCGGTAACATACCGACTGTCGGTAACATACTCACAGTCAGGAACTTACCGGCCGTCGGTAACATACCGACCGTCGGTAACATACCGACCGTCGGTAACTCACCGACCGTCGGTAACATACCGACCGTCGGTAACATACCGACCGTCGGTAACATACCGACCGTCGGTAACTTACCGACCGTCAGTAACATACCGACCGTCGGTAACATACCGACCGTCATTAACATATTGACCGTCGGTAACTTACCGACCGTCGGTAACATACCGACCGTCGGTAACATACCGACTGTCGGTAACTTACCGACCGTCGGTAACATACCGACCGTCGGTAACATACCGACCGTCGGTAACTTACCGACCGTCGGTAACTTACCGACCGTCGGTAACATACCGACCGTCGGTAACATACCGACTGTCGGTAACTTACCGACCGTCGGTAACATACCGACCGTCGGTAACATACCGACCGTCGGTAACTTACCGACCGTCGGTAACATACTGACCATCGGTAACATACCGACCGTCGGTAACATACCGACCGTCGGTAACATACCGACCGTCGGTAACATACCGACCGTCGGTAACATACCGACCGTCGGTAACTTACCGACCGTCGGTAACTTACCGACCGTCGGTAACATACCGACCGTCGGTAACATACTCACAGTCAGGAACTTACCGGCCGTCGGTAACATACCGACCGTCGGTAACTTACCGACCGTCGGTAACATACCGACCGTCGGTAACATACCGACCATCGGTAACTTACCGACCGTCGGTAACTTACCGACCGTCGGTAACTTACCGACCGTCGGTAACATACTCGGAGTCGGTAACTTACCGACCGTCGGTAACATACCGACCGTCGGTAACATACCGACCGTCGGTAACATACCGACCGTCGGTAACTTACCGACCGTCGGTAACATACCGACCGTCGGTAACATACGGACCGTCGGTAACATACCGACCGTCGGTAACATACTCACAGTCAGGAACTTACCGGCCGTCGGTAACATACCGACCGTCGGTAACATACCGACCGTCGGTAACTTACCGACCGTCGGTAACATACCGACCGTCGGTAACATACCGACCGTCGGTAACATACCGACCGTCGGTAACTTACCGACCGTCGGTAACATACCGACCGTCGGTAACATACTGACCGTCGGTAACATACCGACCGTCGGTAACATACCGACCGTCAGTAACATACCGACCGTCGGTAACATACCGACCGTCGGTAACTTACCGACCGTCGGTAACATACTCGGAGTCGGTAACTTACCGACCGTCGGTAACATACCGACCGTCGGTAACATACCGACCGTCGGTAACATACCGACCGTCGGTAACCTACCGACCGTCGGTAACATACCGACCGTCGGTAACATACCGACCGTCGGTAACTTACCGACCGTCGGTAACATACCGACCGTCGGTAACTTACCGACCGTCGGTAACATACCGACCGTCGGTAACTTACCGACCGTCGGTAACATACCGACCGTCGGTAACATACTCGGAGTCGGTAACATACCGACCGTCGGTAACATACCGACCGTCGGTAACTTAACGACCGTCGGTAACATACCGACCGTCGGTAACATACCGACCGTCGGTAACTTACCGACCGTCGGTAACATACCGACCGTCGGTAACTTACCGACCGTCGGTAACATACCGACCTTCGGTAACATACCGACCGTCGGTAACATACTCACAGTCAGGAACTTACCGGCCGTCGGTAACATACCGACCGTCGGTAACATACCGACCGTCGGTAACTTACCGACCGTCGGTAACATACCGACCGTCGGTAACTTACCGACCGTCGGTAACATACCGACCGTCGGTAACATACCGACCATCGGTAACTTACCGACCGTCGGTAACTTACCGACCGTCGGTAACTTACCGACCGTCGGTAACTTACCGACCGTCGGTAACATACTCGGAGTCGGTAACTTACCGACCGTCGGTAACATACCGACCGTCGGTAACATACCGACCGTCGGTAACTTACCGACCGTCGGTAACATACCGACCGTCGGTAACATACCGACCGTCGGTAACATACCGACCGTCGGTAACATACTCACAGTCAGGAACTTACCGGCCGTCGGTAACATACCGACCGTCGGTAACATACCGACCGTCGGTAACTTACCGACCGTCAGTAACATACCGACCGTCGGTAACATACCGACCGTCGGTAACATACCGACCGTCGGTAACTTACCGACCGTCGGTAACATACCGACCGTCGGTAACATACCGACCGTCGGTAACATACTGACCGTCGGTAACATACCGACCGTCGGTAACATACCGACCGTCGGTAACATACCGACCGTCGGTAACATACCGACCGTCGGTAACTTACCGACCGTCGGTAACTTACCGACCGTCGGTAACTTACCGACCGTCGGTAACTTACCGACCGTCGGTAACCTACCGACCGTCGGTAACATACTCGGAGTCGGTAACTTACCGACCGTCGGTAACATACCGACCGTCGGTAACATACCGACCGTCGGTAACATACCGACCGTCGGTAACTTACCGACCGTCGGTAACATACCGACCGTCGGTAACATACCGACCGTCGGTAACTTACCGACCGTCGGTAACATACCGACCGTCGGTAACTTACCGACCCTCGGTAACATACCGACCGTCGGTAACATACTCGGAGTCGGTAACTTACCGACCGTCGGTAACATACCGACCGTCGGTAACATACCGACTGTCGGTAACATACCGCTCGTCGGTAACTTACCGACCGTCGGTAACATACTCGGAGTCGGTAACTTACCGACCGTCGGTAACATACCGACCGTCGGTAACATACCGACCGTCGGTAACATACCGACCGTCGGTAACTTACCGACCGTCGGTAACTTACCGACCGTCGGTAACATACCGACCGTCGGTAACATACCGACTGTCGGTAACTTACCGACCGTCGGTAACATACCGACCGTCGGTAACATACTCGGAGACGGTAACTTACCGACCGTCGGTAACATACCGACCGTCGGTAACATACTCGGAGACGGTAACTTACCGACCGTCGGTAACATACCGACCGTCGGTAACATACCGACCGTCGGTAACTTACCGACCGTCGGTAACATACCAACCGTCGGTAACATACCGACCGTCGGTAACATACCGACCGTCGGTAACATACCGACCGTCGGTAACATACCGACCGTCGGTAACATACCGACCGTCGGTAACATACCGACCGTCGGTAACATACCGACCGTCGGTAACATACCGACCGTCGGTAACATACCGACCGTCGGTAACATACCGACCGACGGTAACATACTCGGAGTCGGTAACTCACCGACCGTCGGTAACATACCGACCGTCGGTAACATACCGACCGTCGGTAACATACCGACCGTCGGTAACATACCGACCGTCGGTAACTTACCGACCGTCGGTAACATACCGACCGTCGGTAACATACCGACCGTCGGTAACATACCGACCGTCGGTAACACACCGACTGTCGGTAACATACCGACCGTCGGTAACATACCGACCGTCGGTAACATACCGACCGTCGGTAACTTACCGACCGTCGGTAACATACCGACCGTCGGTAACTTACCGACCGTCGGTAACATACCGACCGTCGATAACATACTCGGAGTCGGTAACTTACCGACCGTCGGTAACATACCGACCGTCGGTAATATACCGACCGTCAGTAACTTACCGACCGTCGGTAACATACCGACCGTCGGTAACATACCGACCGTCGGTAACTTACCGACCGTCGGTAACTTACCGACCGTCGGTAACATACTCGGAGTCGGTAACTTACCGACCGTCGGTAACATACCGACCGTCGGTAACATACCGACCGTCGGTAACATACCGACCGTCGGTCACATACTGACCGTCGGTAACATACCGACCGTCGGTAACTTACCGATCGTCGGTAACATACTCGGAGTCGGTAACTTACCGACCGTCGGTAACATACCGACCGTCGGTAACATACCGACCGTCGGTAACATACCGACCGTCGGTAACATACCGACCGTCGGTAACATACTGACCGTCGGTAACATACCGACCGTCGGTAACATACCGACCGTCGGTAACTTACCGACCGTCGGTAACATACCGACCGACGGTAACATACCGACCGTCGGTAACATACCGACCGTCGGTAACATGCCGACCGTCGGTAACTTACCGACCGTCGGTAACATACCGACCGTCGGTAACATACCGACCGTCGGTAACATACTCACAGTCAGGAACTTACCGGCCGACGGTAACATACCGACCGTCGGTAACATACCGACCGTCGGTAACATACCGACCGTCGGTAACTTACCGACCGTCGGTAACATACCGACCGTCGGTAACATACCGACCGTCGGTAACATACCGACCGTCGGTAACATACCGACCGTCGGTAACATACTCACAGTCAGGAACTTACCGGCCGACGGTAACATACCGACCGTCGGTAACATACCGACCGTCGGTAACATACCGACCGTCGGTAACTTACCGACCGTCGGTAACATACCGACCGTCGGTAACATACCGACCGTCGGTAACATACCGACCGTCGGTTACATACCGACCGTCGGTAACATACCGACCGTCGGTAACACACCGACCGTCGGTAACATACCGACCGTCGGTAACTTACCGACCGTCGGTAACATACCGACCGTCGGTAACATACCGACCGTCGGTAACATACCGACCGTCGGTAACATACCGACCGTCGGTAACATACCGACCGTCGGTAACATACCGACCGACGGTATCATACCGACCGTCGGTAACATACCGACCGTCGGTAACATACCGACCGTCGGTAACATACCGACCGTCGGTAACATGCCGACCGTCGGTAACTTACCGACCGTCGGTAACATACCGACCGTCGGTAACATACTCGGAGTCGGTAACTTACAGACCGTCGGTAACATACCGACCGTCGGTAACATACTCACAGTCGGTAACTTACCGACGTTGGTAACATACCGACCGTCGGTAACATACCAACAGTCGGTAACTTACCGACCGTCGGTAACATACTGACCGTCGGTAACATACCGACCGTCGGTAACATACCGACCGTCGGTAACATACCGACCGTCGGTAACATACCGACCGTCGGTAACTTACCGACCGTCGGTAACTTACCGACCGTCGGTAACTTACCGACCGTCAGTAACATACTCGGAGTCGGTAACTTACCGACCGTCGGTAACTTACCGACCGTCGGTAACATACCGACCGTCGGTAACATACCGACCGTCGGTAACATACCGACCGTCGGTAACTCACCGACCGTCGGTAACATACCGACCGTCGGTAACATACCGACCGTCGGTAACATACCGACCGTCGGTAACATACCGACCGTCGGTAACATACCGACCGTCGGTAACTTACCGACCGTCGGTAACTTACCGACCGTCGGTAACATACCGACCGTCGGTAACATACTGACCGTCGGTAACATACCGACCGTCGGTAACATACCGACCGTCAGTAACATACCGACCGTCGGTAACATACCGACCGTCGGTAACTTACCGACCGTCGGTAACTTACCGACCGTCGGTAACTTACCGACCGTCGGTAACATACTCGGAGTCGGTAACTTACCGACCGTCGGTAACATACCGACCGTCGGTAACATACCGACCGTCGGTAACATACCGACCGTCGGTAACATACCGACCGTCGGTAACCTACCGACCGTCGGTAACATACCGACCGTCGGTAACATACCGACCGTCGGTAACTTACCGACCGTCGGTAACATACCGACCGTCGGTAACTTACCGACCGTCGGTAACATACCGACCGTCGGTAACATACTCGGAGTCGGTAACATACCGCTCGTCGGTAACTTACCGACCGTCGGTAACATACTCGGAGTCGGTAACTTACCGACCGTCGGTAACATACCGACCGTCGGTAACATACCGACCGTCGGTAACATACCGCTCGTCGGTAACTTACCGACCGTCGGTAACATACCGACCGTCGGTAACATACCGACCGTCGGTAACTTACCGACCGTCGGTAACATACCGACCGTCGGTAACTTACCGACCGTCGGTAACATACCGACCGTCGGTAACATACCGACCGTCGGTAACATACTCACAGTCAGGAACTTACCGGCCGTCGGTAACATACCGACCGTCGGTAACTTACCGACCGTCGGTAACATACCGACCATCAGTAACATACCGACCGTCGGTAACTTACCGACCGTCGGTAACTTACCGACCGTCGGTAACTTACCGACCGTCGGTAACATACTCGGAGTCGGTAACATACTCGGAGTCGGTAACATACCGACCGTCGGTAACATACCGACCGTCGGTAACATACCGACCGTCGGTAACTTACCGACCGTCGGTAACATACCGACCGTCGGTAACATACCGACCGTCGGTAACTTACCGACCGTCGGTAACATACCGACCGTCGGTAACTTACCGACCGTCGGTAACATACCGACCTTCGGTAACATACCGACCGTCGGTAACATACTCACAGTCAGGAACTTACCGGCCGTCGGTAACATACCGACCGTCGGTAACATACCGACCGTCGGTAACATACCGACCGTCGGTAACTTACCGACCGTCGGTAACATACCGACCGTCGGTAACTTACCGACCGTCGGTAACATACCGACCGTCGGTAACATACCGACCATCGGTAACTTACCGACCGTCGGTAACTTACCGACCGTCGGTAACTTACCGACCGTCGGTAACTTACCGACCGTCGGTAACATACTCGGAGTCGGTAACTTACCGACCGTCGGTAACATACCGACCGTCGGTAACATACCGACCGTCGGTAACATACCGACCGTCGGTAACTTACCGACCGTCGGTAACATACCGACCGTCGGTAACATACCGACCGTCGGTAACATACCGACCGTCGGTAACATACCGACCGTCGGTAACATACTCACAGTCAGGAACTTACCGGCCGTCGGTAACATACCGACCGTCGGTAACATACCGACCGTCGGTAACTTACCGACCGTCAGTAACATACCGACCGTCGGTAACATACCGACCGTCGGTAACATACCGACCGTCGGTAACTTACCGACCGTCGGTAACATACCGACCGTCGGTAACATACTGACCGTCGGTAACATACCGACCGTCGGTAACATACTGACCGTCGGTAACATACCGACCGTCGGTAACATACCGACCGTCGGTAACATACCGACCGTCGGTAACATACCGACCGTCGGTAACATACCGACCGTCGGTAACTTACCGACCGTCGGTAACTTACCGACCGTCGGTAACTTACCGCCCGTCGGTAACATACCGACCGTCGGTAACATACTCACAGTCAGGAACTTACCAGCCGTCGGTAACATACCGACCGTCGGTAACTTACCGACCGTCGGTAACATACTCGGAGTCGGTAACATACTCGGAGTCGGTAACATACCGACCGTCGGTAACATACCGACCGTCGGTAACTTACCGACCGTCGGTAACATACCGACCGTCGGTAACTTACCGACCGTCGGTAACATACCGACCGTCGGTAACTTACCGACCGTCGGTAACATACCGACCTTCGGTAACATACCGACTGTCGGTAACATACTCACAGTCAGGAACTTACCGGCCGTCGGTAACATACCGACCGTCGGTAACATACCGACCGTCGGTAACTCACCGACCGTCGGTAACATACCGACCGTCGGTAACATACCGACCGTCGGTAACATACCGACCGTCGGTAACTTACCGACCGTCAGTAACATACCGACCGTCGGTAACATACCGACCGTCATTAACATATTGACCGTCGGTAACTTACCGACCGTCGGTAACATACCGACCGTCGGTAACATACCGACTGTCGGTAACTTACCGACCGTCGGTAACATACCGACCGTCGGTAACATACCGACCGTCGGTAACTTACCGACCGTCGGTAACTTACCGACCGTCGGTAACATACCGACCGTCGGTAACATACCGACTGTCGGTAACTTACCGACCGTCGGTAACATACCGACCGTCGGTAACATACCGACCGTCGGTAACTTACCGACCGTCGGTAACATACTGACCATCGGTAACATACCGACCGTCGGTAACATACCGACCGTCGGTAACATACCGACCGTCGGTAACATACCGACCGTCGGTAACATACCGACCGTCGGTAACTTACCGACCGTCGGTAACTTACCGACCGTCGGTAACATACCGACCGTCGGTAACATACTCACAGTCAGGAACTTACCGGCCGTCGGTAACATACCGACCGTCGGTAACTTACCGACCGTCGGTAACATACCGACCGTCGGTAACATACCGACCATCGGTAACTTACCGACCGTCGGTAACTTACCGACCGTCGGTAACTTACCGACCGTCGGTAACATACTCGGAGTCGGTAACTTACCGACCGTCGGTAACATACCGACCGTCGGTAACATACCGACCGTCGGTAACATACCGACCGTCGGTAACTTACCGACCGTCGGTAACATACCGACCGTCGGTAACATACGGACCGTCGGTAACATACCGACCGTCGGTAACATACTCACAGTCAGGAACTTACCGGCCGTCGGTAACATACCGACCGTCGGTAACATACCGACCGTCGGTAACTTACCGACCGTCGGTAACATACCGACCGTCGGTAACATACCGACCGTCGGTAACATACCGACCGTCGGTAACTTACCGACCGTCGGTAACATACCGACCGTCGGTAACATACTGACCGTCGGTAACATACCGACCGTCGGTAACATACCGACCGTCAGTAACATACCGACCGTCGGTAACATACCGACCGTCGGTAACTTACCGACCGTCGGTAACATACTCGGAGTCGGTAACTTACCGACCGTCGGTAACATACCGACCGTCGGTAACATACCGACCGTCGGTAACATACCGACCGTCGGTAACCTACCGACCGTCGGTAACATACCGACCGTCGGTAACATACCGACCGTCGGTAACTTACCGACCGTCGGTAACATACCGACCGTCGGTAACTTACCGACCGTCGGTAACATACCGACCGTCGGTAACTTACCGACCGTCGGTAACATACCGACCGTCGGTAACATACTCGGAGTCGGTAACATACCGACCGTCGGTAACATACCGACCGTCGGTAACTTAACGACCGTCGGTAACATACCGACCGTCGGTAACATACCGACCGTCGGTAACTTACCGACCGTCGGTAACATACCGACCGTCGGTAACTTACCGACCGTCGGTAACATACCGACCTTCGGTAACATACCGACCGTCGGTAACATACTCACAGTCAGGAACTTACCGGCCGTCGGTAACATACCGACCGTCGGTAACATACCGACCGTCGGTAACTTACCGACCGTCGGTAACATACCGACCGTCGGTAACTTACCGACCGTCGGTAACATACCGACCGTCGGTAACATACCGACCATCGGTAACTTACCGACCGTCGGTAACTTACCGACCGTCGGTAACTTACCGACCGTCGGTAACTTACCGACCGTCGGTAACATACTCGGAGTCGGTAACTTACCGACCGTCGGTAACATACCGACCGTCGGTAACATACCGACCGTCGGTAACTTACCGACCGTCGGTAACATACCGACCGTCGGTAACATACCGACCGTCGGTAACATACCGACCGTCGGTAACATACTCACAGTCAGGAACTTACCGGCCGTCGGTAACATACCGACCGTCGGTAACATACCGACCGTCGGTAACTTACCGACCGTCAGTAACATACCGACCGTCGGTAACATACCGACCGTCGGTAACATACCGACCGTCGGTAACTTACCGACCGTCGGTAACATACCGACCGTCGGTAACATACCGACCGTCGGTAACATACTGACCGTCGGTAACATACCGACCGTCGGTAACATACCGACCGTCGGTAACATACCGACCGTCGGTAACATACCGACCGTCGGTAACTTACCGACCGTCGGTAACTTACCGACCGTCGGTAACTTACCGACCGTCGGTAACTTACCGACCGTCGGTAACCTACCGACCGTCGGTAACATACTCGGAGTCGGTAACTTACCGACCGTCGGTAACATACCGACCGTCGGTAACATACCGACCGTCGGTAACATACCGACCGTCGGTAACTTACCGACCGTCGGTAACATACCGACCGTCGGTAACATACCGACCGTCGGTAACTTACCGACCGTCGGTAACATACCGACCGTCGGTAACTTACCGACCCTCGGTAACATACCGACCGTCGGTAACATACTCGGAGTCGGTAACTTACCGACCGTCGGTAACATACCGACCGTCGGTAACATACCGACTGTCGGTAACATACCGCTCGTCGGTAACTTACCGACCGTCGGTAACATACTCGGAGTCGGTAACTTACCGACCGTCGGTAACATACCGACCGTCGGTAACATACCGACCGTCGGTAACATACCGACCGTCGGTAACTTACCGACCGTCGGTAACTTACCGACCGTCGGTAACATACCGACCGTCGGTAACATACCGACTGTCGGTAACTTACCGACCGTCGGTAACATACCGACCGTCGGTAACATACTCGGAGACGGTAACTTACCGACCGTCGGTAACATACCGACCGTCGGTAACATACTCGGAGACGGTAACTTACCGACCGTCGGTAACATACCGACCGTCGGTAACATACCGACCGTCGGTAACTTACCGACCGTCGGTAACATACCAACCGTCGGTAACATACCGACCGTCGGTAACATACCGACCGTCGGTAACATACCGACCGTCGGTAACATACCGACCGTCGGTAACATACCGACCGTCGGTAACATACCGACCGTCGGTAACATACCGACCGTCGGTAACATACCGACCGTCGGTAACATACCGACCGTCGGTAACATACCGACCGACGGTAACATACTCGGAGTCGGTAACTCACCGACCGTCGGTAACATACCGACCGTCGGTAACATACCGACCGTCGGTAACATACCGACCGTCGGTAACATACCGACCGTCGGTAACTTACCGACCGTCGGTAACATACCGACCGTCGGTAACATACCGACCGTCGGTAACATACCGACCGTCGGTAACACACCGACTGTCGGTAACATACCGACCGTCGGTAACATACCGACCGTCGGTAACATACCGACCGTCGGTAACTTACCGACCGTCGGTAACATACCGACCGTCGGTAACTTACCGACCGTCGGTAACATACCGACCGTCGATAACATACTCGGAGTCGGTAACTTACCGACCGTCGGTAACATACCGACCGTCGGTAATATACCGACCGTCAGTAACTTACCGACCGTCGGTAACATACCGACCGTCGGTAACATACCGACCGTCGGTAACTTACCGACCGTCGGTAACTTACCGACCGTCGGTAACATACTCGGAGTCGGTAACTTACCGACCGTCGGTAACATACCGACCGTCGGTAACATACCGACCGTCGGTAACATACCGACCGTCGGTCACATACTGACCGTCGGTAACATACCGACCGTCGGTAACTTACCGATCGTCGGTAACATACTCGGAGTCGGTAACTTACCGACCGTCGGTAACATACCGACCGTCGGTAACATACCGACCGTCGGTAACATACCGACCGTCGGTAACATACCGACCGTCGGTAACATACTGACCGTCGGTAACATACCGACCGTCGGTAACATACCGACCGTCGGTAACTTACCGACCGTCGGTAACATACCGACCGACGGTAACATACCGACCGTCGGTAACATACCGACCGTCGGTAACATGCCGACCGTCGGTAACTTACCGACCGTCGGTAACATACCGACCGTCGGTAACATACCGACCGTCGGTAACATACTCACAGTCAGGAACTTACCGGCCGACGGTAACATACCGACCGTCGGTAACATACCGACCGTCGGTAACATACCGACCGTCGGTAACTTACCGACCGTCGGTAACATACCGACCGTCGGTAACATACCGACCGTCGGTAACATACCGACCGTCGGTAACATACCGACCGTCGGTAACATACTCACAGTCAGGAACTTACCGGCCGACGGTAACATACCGACCGTCGGTAACATACCGACCGTCGGTAACATACCGACCGTCGGTAACTTACCGACCGTCGGTAACATACCGACCGTCGGTAACATACCGACCGTCGGTAACATACCGACCGTCGGTTACATACCGACCGTCGGTAACATACCGACCGTCGGTAACACACCGACCGTCGGTAACATACCGACCGTCGGTAACTTACCGACCGTCGGTAACATACCGACCGTCGGTAACATACCGACCGTCGGTAACATACCGACCGTCGGTAACATACCGACCGTCGGTAACATACCGACCGTCGGTAACATACCGACCGACGGTATCATACCGACCGTCGGTAACATACCGACCGTCGGTAACATACCGACCGTCGGTAACATACCGACCGTCGGTAACATGCCGACCGTCGGTAACTTACCGACCGTCGGTAACATACCGACCGTCGGTAACATACTCGGAGTCGGTAACTTACAGACCGTCGGTAACATACCGACCGTCGGTAACATACTCACAGTCGGTAACTTACCGACGTTGGTAACATACCGACCGTCGGTAACATACCAACAGTCGGTAACTTACCGACCGTCGGTAACATACTGACCGTCGGTAACATACCGACCGTCGGTAACATACCGACCGTCGGTAACATACCGACCGTCGGTAACATACCGACCGTCGGTAACTTACCGACCGTCGGTAACTTACCGACCGTCGGTAACTTACCGACCGTCAGTAACATACTCGGAGTCGGTAACTTACCGACCGTCGGTAACTTACCGACCGTCGGTAACATACCGACCGTCGGTAACATACCGACCGTCGGTAACATACCGACCGTCGGTAACTCACCGACCGTCGGTAACATACCGACCGTCGGTAACATACCGACCGTCGGTAACTTACCGACCGTCGGTAACATACCGACCGTCGGTAACATACCGACCGTCGGTAACATACCGACCGTCGGTAACTTACCGACCGTCAGTAACATACCAACCGTCGGTAACATACCGACCGTCGATAACATACCGACCGTCGGTAACATACCGACCGTCGGTAACTTACCGACCGTCGGTAAGATACCGACCGTCGGTAACTTACCGACCGTCAGTAACATACCAACCGTCGGTAACATACCGACCGTCGGTAACATACCGACCGTCGGTAACTTACCGACCGTCGGTAACATACCGACCGTCGGTAACATACTCACAGTCGGTAACTTACCGACGTTGGTAACATACCGACCGTCGGTAACATACCGACAGTCGGTAACTTACCGACCGTCGGTAACATACTGACCGTCGGTAACATACCGACCGTCGGTAACATACCGACCGTCGGTAACATACCGACCGTCGGTAACATACCGACCGTCGGTAACTTACCGACCGTCGGTAACATACCGACCGTCGGTAACATACCGACCGTCGGTAACATACCGACCGTCGGTAACATACCGACCGTCAGTAACATACCGTCCGTCGGTAAAATACCGACCGTCGGTAACTTACCGACCGTCGGTAACTTACCGACCGTCGGTAACTTACCGACCGTCGGTAACATACTCGGAGTCGGTAACTTACCGACCGTCGGTAACATACCGACCGTCGGTAACATACCGACCGTCGGTAACATACCGACCGTCGGTAACTTACCGACCGTCGGTAACATACCGACCGTCGGTAACATACCGACCGTCGGTAACTTACCGACCGTCGGTAACATACCGACCGTCGGTAACTTACCGACCGTCGGTAACATACCGACCGTCGGTAACTTACCGACCGTCGGTAACATACCGACCGTCGGTAACTTACCGACCGTCGGTAACATACCGACCGTCGGTAACTTACCGACCGTCGGTAACATACCGACCGTCGGTAACATACTCGGAGTCGGTAACATACCGCTCGTCGGTAACTTACCGACCGTCGGTAACATACTCGGAGTCGGTAACTTACCGACCGTCGGTAACATACCGACCGTCGGTAACATACCGACCGTCGGTAACATACCGCTCGTCGGTAACTGACCGACCGTCGGTAACATACCGACCGTCGGTAACATACCGACCGTCGGTAACTTACCGACCGTCGGTAACATACCGACCGTCGGTAACATACTGACCGTCGGTAACATACCGACCGTCGGTAACATACCGACCGTCAGTAACATACCGACCGTCGGTAACATACCGACCGTCGGTAACTTACCGACCGTCGGTAACTTACCGACCGTCGGTAACTTACCGACCGTCGGTAACATACTCGGAGTCGGTAACTTACCGACCGTCGGTAACATACCGACCGTCGGTAACATACCGACCGTCGGTAACATACCGACCGTCGGTAACATACCGACCGTCGGTAACCTACCGACCGTCGGTAACATACCGACCGTCGGTAACATACCGACCGTCGGTAACTTACCGACCGTCGGTAACATACCGACCGTCGGTAACTTACCGACCGTCGGTAACATACCGACCGTCGGTAACATACTCGGAGTCGGTAACATACCGCTCGTCGGTAACTTACCGACCGTCGGTAACATACTCGGAGTCGGTAACTTACCGACCGTCGGTAACATACCGACCGTCGGTAACATACCGACCGTCGGTAACATACCGCTCGTCGGTAACTTACCGACCGTCGGTAACATACCGACCGTCGGTAACATACCGACCGTCGGTAACTTACCGACCGTCGGTAACATACCGACCGTCGGTAACTTACCGACCGTCGGTAACATACCGACCGTCGGTAACATACCGACCGTCGGTAACATACTCACAGTCAGGAACTTACCGGCCGTCGGTAACATACCGACCGTCGGTAACTTACCGACCGTCGGTAACATACCGACCATCAGTAACATACCGACCGTCGGTAACTTACCGACCGTCGGTAACTTACCGACCGTCGGTAACTTACCGACCGTCGGTAACATACTCGGAGTCGGTAACATACTCGGAGTCGGTAACATACCGACCGTCGGTAACATACCGACCGTCGGTAACATACCGACCGTCGGTAACTTACCGACCGTCGGTAACATACCGACCGTCGGTAACATACCGACCGTCGGTAACTTACCGACCGTCGGTAACATACCGACCGTCGGTAACTTACCGACCGTCGGTAACATACCGACCTTCGGTAACATACCGACCGTCGGTAACATACTCACAGTCAGGAACTTACCGGCCGTCGGTAACATACCGACCGTCGGTAACATACCGACCGTCGGTAACATACCGACCGTCGGTAACTTACCGACCGTCGGTAACATACCGACCGTCGGTAACTTACCGACCGTCGGTAACATACCGACCGTCGGTAACATACCGACCATCGGTAACTTACCGACCGTCGGTAACTTACCGACCGTCGGTAACTTACCGACCGTCGGTAACTTACCGACCGTCGGTAACATACTCGGAGTCGGTAACTTACCGACCGTCGGTAACATACCGACCGTCGGTAACATACCGACCGTCGGTAACATACCGACCGTCGGTAACTTACCGACCGTCGGTAACATACCGACCGTCGGTAACATACCGACCGTCGGTAACATACCGACCGTCGGTAACATACCGACCGTCGGTAACATACTCACAGTCAGGAACTTACCGGCCGTCGGTAACATACCGACCGTCGGTAACATACCGACCGTCGGTAACTTACCGACCGTCAGTAACATACCGACCGTCGGTAACATACCGACCGTCGGTAACATACCGACCGTCGGTAACTTACCGACCGTCGGTAACATACCGACCGTCGGTAACATACTGACCGTCGGTAACATACCGACCGTCGGTAACATACTGACCGTCGGTAACATACCGACCGTCGGTAACATACCGACCGTCGGTAACATACCGACCGTCGGTAACATACCGACCGTCGGTAACATACCGACCGTCGGTAACTTACCGACCGTCGGTAACTTACCGACCGTCGGTAACTTACCGCCCGTCGGTAACATACCGACCGTCGGTAACATACTCACAGTCAGGAACTTACCAGCCGTCGGTAACATACCGACCGTCGGTAACTTACCGACCGTCGGTAACATACTCGGAGTCGGTAACATACTCGGAGTCGGTAACATACCGACCGTCGGTAACATACCGACCGTCGGTAACTTACCGACCGTCGGTAACATACCGACCGTCGGTAACTTACCGACCGTCGGTAACATACCGACCGTCGGTAACTTACCGACCGTCGGTAACATACCGACCTTCGGTAACATACCGACTGTCGGTAACATACTCACAGTCAGGAACTTACCGGCCGTCGGTAACATACCGACCGTCGGTAACATACCGACCGTCGGTAACTCACCGACCGTCGGTAACATACCGACCGTCGGTAACATACCGACCGTCGGTAACATACCGACCGTCGGTAACTTACCGACCGTCAGTAACATACCGACCGTCGGTAACATACCGACCGTCATTAACATATTGACCGTCGGTAACTTACCGACCGTCGGTAACATACCGACCGTCGGTAACATACCGACTGTCGGTAACTTACCGACCGTCGGTAACATACCGACCGTCGGTAACATACCGACCGTCGGTAACTTACCGACCGTCGGTAACTTACCGACCGTCGGTAACATACCGACCGTCGGTAACATACCGACTGTCGGTAACTTACCGACCGTCGGTAACATACCGACCGTCGGTAACATACCGACCGTCGGTAACTTACCGACCGTCGGTAACATACTGACCATCGGTAACATACCGACCGTCGGTAACATACCGACCGTCGGTAACATACCGACCGTCGGTAACATACCGACCGTCGGTAACATACCGACCGTCGGTAACTTACCGACCGTCGGTAACTTACCGACCGTCGGTAACATACCGACCGTCGGTAACATACTCACAGTCAGGAACTTACCGGCCGTCGGTAACATACCGACCGTCGGTAACTTACCGACCGTCGGTAACATACCGACCGTCGGTAACATACCGACCATCGGTAACTTACCGACCGTCGGTAACTTACCGACCGTCGGTAACTTACCGACCGTCGGTAACATACTCGGAGTCGGTAACTTACCGACCGTCGGTAACATACCGACCGTCGGTAACATACCGACCGTCGGTAACATACCGACCGTCGGTAACTTACCGACCGTCGGTAACATACCGACCGTCGGTAACATACGGACCGTCGGTAACATACCGACCGTCGGTAACATACTCACAGTCAGGAACTTACCGGCCGTCGGTAACATACCGACCGTCGGTAACATACCGACCGTCGGTAACTTACCGACCGTCGGTAACATACCGACCGTCGGTAACATACCGACCGTCGGTAACATACCGACCGTCGGTAACTTACCGACCGTCGGTAACATACCGACCGTCGGTAACATACTGACCGTCGGTAACATACCGACCGTCGGTAACATACCGACCGTCAGTAACATACCGACCGTCGGTAACATACCGACCGTCGGTAACTTACCGACCGTCGGTAACATACTCGGAGTCGGTAACTTACCGACCGTCGGTAACATACCGACCGTCGGTAACATACCGACCGTCGGTAACATACCGACCGTCGGTAACCTACCGACCGTCGGTAACATACCGACCGTCGGTAACATACCGACCGTCGGTAACTTACCGACCGTCGGTAACATACCGACCGTCGGTAACTTACCGACCGTCGGTAACATACCGACCGTCGGTAACTTACCGACCGTCGGTAACATACCGACCGTCGGTAACATACTCGGAGTCGGTAACATACCGACCGTCGGTAACATACCGACCGTCGGTAACTTAACGACCGTCGGTAACATACCGACCGTCGGTAACATACCGACCGTCGGTAACTTACCGACCGTCGGTAACATACCGACCGTCGGTAACTTACCGACCGTCGGTAACATACCGACCTTCGGTAACATACCGACCGTCGGTAACATACTCACAGTCAGGAACTTACCGGCCGTCGGTAACATACCGACCGTCGGTAACATACCGACCGTCGGTAACTTACCGACCGTCGGTAACATACCGACCGTCGGTAACTTACCGACCGTCGGTAACATACCGACCGTCGGTAACATACCGACCATCGGTAACTTACCGACCGTCGGTAACTTACCGACCGTCGGTAACTTACCGACCGTCGGTAACTTACCGACCGTCGGTAACATACTCGGAGTCGGTAACTTACCGACCGTCGGTAACATACCGACCGTCGGTAACATACCGACCGTCGGTAACTTACCGACCGTCGGTAACATACCGACCGTCGGTAACATACCGACCGTCGGTAACATACCGACCGTCGGTAACATACTCACAGTCAGGAACTTACCGGCCGTCGGTAACATACCGACCGTCGGTAACATACCGACCGTCGGTAACTTACCGACCGTCAGTAACATACCGACCGTCGGTAACATACCGACCGTCGGTAACATACCGACCGTCGGTAACTTACCGACCGTCGGTAACATACCGACCGTCGGTAACATACCGACCGTCGGTAACATACTGACCGTCGGTAACATACCGACCGTCGGTAACATACCGACCGTCGGTAACATACCGACCGTCGGTAACATACCGACCGTCGGTAACTTACCGACCGTCGGTAACTTACCGACCGTCGGTAACTTACCGACCGTCGGTAACTTACCGACCGTCGGTAACCTACCGACCGTCGGTAACATACTCGGAGTCGGTAACTTACCGACCGTCGGTAACATACCGACCGTCGGTAACATACCGACCGTCGGTAACATACCGACCGTCGGTAACTTACCGACCGTCGGTAACATACCGACCGTCGGTAACATACCGACCGTCGGTAACTTACCGACCGTCGGTAACATACCGACCGTCGGTAACTTACCGACCCTCGGTAACATACCGACCGTCGGTAACATACTCGGAGTCGGTAACTTACCGACCGTCGGTAACATACCGACCGTCGGTAACATACCGACTGTCGGTAACATACCGCTCGTCGGTAACTTACCGACCGTCGGTAACATACTCGGAGTCGGTAACTTACCGACCGTCGGTAACATACCGACCGTCGGTAACATACCGACCGTCGGTAACATACCGACCGTCGGTAACTTACCGACCGTCGGTAACTTACCGACCGTCGGTAACATACCGACCGTCGGTAACATACCGACTGTCGGTAACTTACCGACCGTCGGTAACATACCGACCGTCGGTAACATACTCGGAGACGGTAACTTACCGACCGTCGGTAACATACCGACCGTCGGTAACATACTCGGAGACGGTAACTTACCGACCGTCGGTAACATACCGACCGTCGGTAACATACCGACCGTCGGTAACTTACCGACCGTCGGTAACATACCAACCGTCGGTAACATACCGACCGTCGGTAACATACCGACCGTCGGTAACATACCGACCGTCGGTAACATACCGACCGTCGGTAACATACCGACCGTCGGTAACATACCGACCGTCGGTAACATACCGACCGTCGGTAACATACCGACCGTCGGTAACATACCGACCGTCGGTAACATACCGACCGACGGTAACATACTCGGAGTCGGTAACTCACCGACCGTCGGTAACATACCGACCGTCGGTAACATACCGACCGTCGGTAACATACCGACCGTCGGTAACATACCGACCGTCGGTAACTTACCGACCGTCGGTAACATACCGACCGTCGGTAACATACCGACCGTCGGTAACATACCGACCGTCGGTAACACACCGACTGTCGGTAACATACCGACCGTCGGTAACATACCGACCGTCGGTAACATACCGACCGTCGGTAACTTACCGACCGTCGGTAACATACCGACCGTCGGTAACTTACCGACCGTCGGTAACATACCGACCGTCGATAACATACTCGGAGTCGGTAACTTACCGACCGTCGGTAACATACCGACCGTCGGTAATATACCGACCGTCAGTAACTTACCGACCGTCGGTAACATACCGACCGTCGGTAACATACCGACCGTCGGTAACTTACCGACCGTCGGTAACTTACCGACCGTCGGTAACATACTCGGAGTCGGTAACTTACCGACCGTCGGTAACATACCGACCGTCGGTAACATACCGACCGTCGGTAACATACCGACCGTCGGTCACATACTGACCGTCGGTAACATACCGACCGTCGGTAACTTACCGATCGTCGGTAACATACTCGGAGTCGGTAACTTACCGACCGTCGGTAACATACCGACCGTCGGTAACATACCGACCGTCGGTAACATACCGACCGTCGGTAACATACCGACCGTCGGTAACATACTGACCGTCGGTAACATACCGACCGTCGGTAACATACCGACCGTCGGTAACTTACCGACCGTCGGTAACATACCGACCGACGGTAACATACCGACCGTCGGTAACATACCGACCGTCGGTAACATGCCGACCGTCGGTAACTTACCGACCGTCGGTAACATACCGACCGTCGGTAACATACCGACCGTCGGTAACATACTCACAGTCAGGAACTTACCGGCCGACGGTAACATACCGACCGTCGGTAACATACCGACCGTCGGTAACATACCGACCGTCGGTAACTTACCGACCGTCGGTAACATACCGACCGTCGGTAACATACCGACCGTCGGTAACATACCGACCGTCGGTAACATACCGACCGTCGGTAACATACTCACAGTCAGGAACTTACCGGCCGACGGTAACATACCGACCGTCGGTAACATACCGACCGTCGGTAACATACCGACCGTCGGTAACTTACCGACCGTCGGTAACATACCGACCGTCGGTAACATACCGACCGTCGGTAACATACCGACCGTCGGTTACATACCGACCGTCGGTAACATACCGACCGTCGGTAACACACCGACCGTCGGTAACATACCGACCGTCGGTAACTTACCGACCGTCGGTAACATACCGACCGTCGGTAACATACCGACCGTCGGTAACATACCGACCGTCGGTAACATACCGACCGTCGGTAACATACCGACCGTCGGTAACATACCGACCGACGGTATCATACCGACCGTCGGTAACATACCGACCGTCGGTAACATACCGACCGTCGGTAACATACCGACCGTCGGTAACATGCCGACCGTCGGTAACTTACCGACCGTCGGTAACATACCGACCGTCGGTAACATACTCGGAGTCGGTAACTTACAGACCGTCGGTAACATACCGACCGTCGGTAACATACTCACAGTCGGTAACTTACCGACGTTGGTAACATACCGACCGTCGGTAACATACCAACAGTCGGTAACTTACCGACCGTCGGTAACATACTGACCGTCGGTAACATACCGACCGTCGGTAACATACCGACCGTCGGTAACATACCGACCGTCGGTAACATACCGACCGTCGGTAACTTACCGACCGTCGGTAACTTACCGACCGTCGGTAACTTACCGACCGTCAGTAACATACTCGGAGTCGGTAACTTACCGACCGTCGGTAACTTACCGACCGTCGGTAACATACCGACCGTCGGTAACATACCGACCGTCGGTAACATACCGACCGTCGGTAACTCACCGACCGTCGGTAACATACCGACCGTCGGTAACATACCGACCGTCGGTAACTTACCGACCGTCGGTAACATACCGACCGTCGGTAACATACCGACCGTCGGTAACATACCGACCGTCGGTAACTTACCGACCGTCAGTAACATACCAACCGTCGGTAACATACCGACCGTCGATAACATACCGACCGTCGGTAACATACCGACCGTCGGTAACTTACCGACCGTCGGTAAGATACCGACCGTCGGTAACTTACCGACCGTCAGTAACATACCAACCGTCGGTAACATACCGACCGTCGGTAACATACCGACCGTCGGTAACTTACCGACCGTCGGTAACATACCGACCGTCGGTAACATACTCACAGTCGGTAACTTACCGACGTTGGTAACATACCGACCGTCGGTAACATACCGACAGTCGGTAACTTACCGACCGTCGGTAACATACTGACCGTCGGTAACATACCGACCGTCGGTAACTTACCGACCGTCGGTAACTTACCGACCGTCGGTAACATACCGACCGTCGGTAACATACCGACCGTCGGTAACATACCGACCGTCGGTAACATACCGACCGTCGGTAACTTACCGACCGTCGGTAACATACTGACCGTCGGTAACATACCGACCGTCGGTAACATACCGACCGTCGGTAACATACCGACCGTCGGTAACATACTCACAGTCAGGAACTTACCGGCCGTCGGTAACATACCGACCGTCGGTAACATACCGACCGTCGGTAACTTACCGACCGTCGGTAACATACCGACCGTCGGTAACATACCGACCGTCGGTAACATACCGACCGTCGGTAACATACCGACCGTCGGTAACTTACCGACCGTCGGTAACATACCGACCGTCGGTAACATACCGACCGTCGGTAACATACCGACCGTCGGTAACATACCGACCGTCAGTAACATACCGTCCGTCGGTAAAATACCGACCGTCGGTAACTTACCGACCGTCGGTAACTTACCGACCGTCGGTAACTTACCGACCGTCGGTAACATACTCGGAGTCGGTAACTTACCGACCGTCGGTAACATACCGACCGTCGGTAACATACCGACCGTCGGTAACATACCGACCGTCGGTAACTTACCGACCGTCGGTAACATACCGACCGTCGGTAACATACCGACCGTCGGTAACTTACCGACCGTCGGTAACATACCGACCGTCGGTAACTTACCGACCGTCGGTAACATACCGACCGTCGGTAACTTACCGACCGTCGGTAACATACCGACCGTCGGTAACTTACCGACCGTCGGTAACATACCGACCGTCGGTAACTTACCGACCGTCGGTAACATACCGACCGTCGGTAACATACTCGGAGTCGGTAACATACCGCTCGTCGGTAACTTACCGACCGTCGGTAACATACTCGGAGTCGGTAACTTACCGACCGTCGGTAACATACCGACCGTCGGTAACATACCGACCGTCGGTAACATACCGCTCGTCGGTAACTGACCGACCGTCGGTAACATACCGACCGTCGGTAACATACCGACCGTCGGTAACTTACCGACCGTCGGTAACATACCGACCGTCGGTAACATACCGACCGTCGGTAACATACTCACAGTCAGGAACTTACCGGCCGTCGGTAACATACCGACCGTCGGTAACTTACCAACCGTCGGTAACATACCGACCATCAGTAACATACCGACCGTCGGTAACTTACCGACCGTCGGTAACTTACCGACCGTCGGTAACTTACCGACCGTCGGTAACATACTCGGAGTCGGTAACATACTCGGAGTCGGTAACATACCGACCGTCGGTAACATACCGACCGTCGGTAACTTACCGACCGTCGGTAACATACCGACCGTCGGTAACATACCGACCGTCGGTAACTTACCGACCGTCGGTAACATACCGACCGTCGGTAACTTACCGACCGTCGGTAACATACCGACCGTCGGTAACATACCGACCGTCGGTAACTTACCGACCGTCGGTAACATACCGACCGTCGGTAACATACCGACCGTCGGTAACATACTCACAGTCAGGAACTTACCGGCCGTCGGTAACATACCGACCGTCGGTAACTTACCGACCGTCGGTAACATACCGACCATCAGTAACATACCGACCGTCGGTAACTTACCGACCGTCGGTAACTTACCGACCGTCGGTAACTTACCGACCGTCGGTAACTTACCGACCGTCGGTAACATACTCGGAGTCGGTAACATACCGACCGTCGGTAACATACCGACCGTCGGTAACATACCGACCGTCGGTAACTTACCGACCGTCGGTAACATACCGACCGTCGGTAACTTACCGACCGTCGGTAACATACCGACCGTCGGTAACTTACCGACCGTCGGTAACATACCGACCTTCGGTAACATACCGACCGTCGGTAACATACTCACAGTCAGGAACTTACCGGCCGTCGGTAACATACCGACCGTCGGTAACATACCGACCGTCGGTAACTTACCGACCGTCGGTAACATACCGACCGTCGGTAACTTACCGACCGTCGGTAACATACCGACCGTCGGTAACTTACCGACCGTCGGTAACATACTCGGAGTCGGTAACTTACCGACCGTCGGTAACATACTCGGAGTCGGTAACTTACCGACCGTCGGTAACATACCGACCGTCGGTAACTTACCGACCGTCGGTAACATACCGACCGTCGGTAACATACCGACCGTCGGTAACATACCGACCGTCGGTAACATACCGACCGTCGGTAACATACTCACAGTCAGGAACTTACCGGCCGTCGGTAACATACCGACCGTCGGTAACTTACCGACCGTCGGTAACATACCGACCGTCGGTAACATACCGACCGTCGGTAACATACCGGCCGTCGGTAACATACCGACCGTCGGTAACATACCGACCGTCGGTAACTTACCGACCGTCGGTAACATACCGACCGTCGGTAACATACTCACAGTCGGTAACTTACCGACGTTGGTAACATACCGACCGTCGGTAACATACCGACAGTCGGTAACTTACCGACCGTCGGTAACATACTGACCGTCGGTAACATACCGACCGTCGGTAACATACCGACCGTCGGTAACATACCGACCGTCGGTAACATACCGACCGTCGGTAACATACCGACCGTCGGTAACATACCGACCGTCGGTAACACACCGACTGTCGGTAACATACCGACCGTCGGTAACATACCGACCGTCGGTAACATACCGACCGTCGGTAACTTACCGACCGTCGGTAACATACCGACCGTCGGTAACTTACCGACCGTCGGTAACATACCGACCGTCGATAACATACTCGGAGTCGGTAACTTACCGACCGTCGGTAACATACCGACCGTCGGTAATATACCGACCGTCAGTAACTTACCGACCGTCGGTAACATACCGACCGTCGGTAACATACCGACCGTCGGTAACTTACCGACCGTCGGTAAGTTACCGACCGTCGGTAACATACTCGGAGTCGGTAACTTACCGACCGTCGGTAACATACCGACCGTCGGTAACATACCGACCGTCGGTAACATACCGACCGTCGGTCACATACTGACCGTCGGTAACATACCGACCGTCGGTAACTTACCGATCGTCGGTAACATACTCGGAGTCGGTAACTTACCGACCGTCGGTAACATACCGACCGTCGGTAACATACCGACCGTCGGTAACATACCGACCGTCGGTAACATACTGACCGTCGGTAACATACCGACCGTCGGTAACATACCGACCGTCGGTAACTTACCGACCGTCGGTAACATACCGACCGACGGTAACATACCGACCGTCGGTAACATACCGACCGTCGGTAACATGCCGACCGTCGGTAACTTACCGACCGTCGGTAACATACCGACCGTCGGTAACATACCGACCGTCGGTAACATACTCACAGTCAGGAACTTACCGGCCGACGGTAACATACCGACCGTCGGTAACATACCGACCGTCGGTAACATACCGACCGTCGGTAACTTACCGACCGTCGGTAACATACCGACCGTCGGTAACATACCGACCGTCGGTAACATACCGACCGTCGGTAACATACCGACCGTCGGTAACATACTCACAGTCAGGAACTTACCGGCCGACGGTAACATACCGACCGTCGGTAACATACCGACCGTCGGTAACATACCGACCGTCGGTAACTTACCGACCGTCGGTAACATACCGACCGTCGGTAACATACCGACCGTCGGTAACATACCGACCGTCGGTTACATACCGACCGTCGGTAACATACCGACCGTCGGTAACACACCGACCGTCGGTAACATACCGACCGTCGGTAACTTACCGACCGTCGGTAACATACCGACCGTCGGTAACTTACCGACCGTCGGTAACATACCGACCGTCGGTAACATACCGACCATCGGTAACTTACCGACCGTCGGTAACTTACCGACCGTCGGTAACATACTCGGAGTCGGTAACTTACCGACCGTCGGTAACATACCGACCGTCGGTAACTTACCGACCGTCGGTAACATACCGACCGTCGGTAACATACCGACCGTCGGTAACATACCGACCGTCGGTAACATACCGACCGTCGGTAACATACTCACAGTCAGGAACTTACCGGCCGTCGGTAACATACCGACCGTCGGTAACATACCGACCGTCGGTAACTTACCGACCGTCGGTAACATACCGACCGTCGGTAACATACCGACCGTCGGTAACATACCGGCCGTCGGTAACATACCGACCGTCGGTAACATACCGACCGTCGGTAACTTACCGACCGTCGGTAACATACCGACCGTCGGTAACATACTCACAGTCGGTAACTTACCGACGTTGGTAACATACCGACCGTCGGTAACATACCGACAGTCGGTAACTTACCGACCGTCGGTAACATACTGACCGTCGGTAACATACCGACCGTCGGTAACATACCGACCGTCGGTAACATACCGACCGTCGGTAACATACCGACCGTCGGTAACATACCGACCGTCGGTAACTTACCGACCGTCGGTAACTTACCGACCGTCGGTAACTTACCGCCCGTCGGTAACATACCGACCGTCGATAACATACTCACAGTCAGGAACTTACCAGCCGTCGGTAACATACCGACCGTCGGTAACTTACCGACCGTCGGTAACATACTCGGAGTCGGTAACATACTCGGAGTCGGTAACATACCGACCGTCGGTAACATACCGACCGTCGGTAACTTACCGACCGTCGGTAACATACCGACCGTCGGTAACTTACCGACTGTCGGTAACATACCGACCGTCGGTAAATTACCGACCGTCGGTAACATACCGACCTTCGGTAACATACCGACTGTCGGTAACATACTCACAGTCAGGAACTTACCGGCCGTCGGTAACATACCGACCGTCGGTAACATACCGACCGTCGGTAACTCACCGACCGTCGGTAACATACCGACCGTCGGTAACATACCGACCGTCGGTAACATACCGACCGTCGGTAACTTACCGACCGTCAGTAACATACCGACCGTCGGTAACATACCGACCGTCGGTAACATATTGACCGTCGGTAACTTACCGACCGTCGGTAACATACCGACCGTCGGTAACATACCGACTGTCGGTAACTTACCGACCGTCGGTAACATACCGACCGTCGGTAACATACCGCCCGTCGGTAACATACCGACCGTCGGTAACATACTCACAGTCAGGAACTTACCAGCCGTCGGTAACATACCGACCGTCGGTAACTTACCGACCGTCGGTAACATACTCGGAGTCGGTAACATACTCGGAGTCGGTAACATACCGACCGTCGGTAACATACCGACCGTCGGTAACTTACCGACCGTCGGTAACATACCGACCGTCGGTAACATACCGACCGTCGGTAACATACCGACCGTCGGTAACATACCGACCGTCGGTAACTTACCGACCGTCGGTAACTTACCGACCGTCGGTAACATACCGACCGTCGGTAACATACTCACAGTCAGGAACTTACCGGCGGTCGGTAACATACCGACCGTCGGTAACTTACCGACCGTCGGTAACATACCGACCGTCGGTAACATACCGACCATCGGTAACTTACCGACCGTCGGTAACTTACCGACCGTCGGTAACTTACCGACCGTCGGTAACATACTCGGAGTCGGTAACTTACCGACCGTCGGTAACATACCGACCGTCGGTAACATACCGACCGTCGGTAACACACCGACTGTCGGTAACATACCGACCGTCGGTAACATACCGACCGTCGGTAACATACCGACCGTCGGTAACTTACCGACCGTCGGTAACATACCGACCGTCGGTAACTTACCGACCGTCGGTAACATACCGACCGTCGATAACATACTCGGAGTCGGTAACTTACCGACCGTCGGTAACATACCGACCGTCGGTAATATACCGACCGTCAGTAACTTACCGACCGTCGGTAACATACCGACCGTCGGTAACATACCGACCGTCGGTAACTTACCGACCGTCGGTAAGTTACCGACCGTCGGTAACATACTCGGAGTCGGTAACTTACCGACCGTCGGTAACATACCGACCGTCGGTAACATACCGACCGTCGGTAACATACCGACCGTCGGTCACATACTGACCGTCGGTAACATACCGACCGTCGGTAACTTACCGATCGTCGGTAACATACTCGGAGTCGGTAACTTACCGACCGTCGGTAACATACCGACCGTCGGTAACATACCGACCGTCGGTAACATACCGACCGTCGGTAACATACTGACCGTCGGTAACATACCGACCGTCGGTAACATACCGACCGTCGGTAACTTACCGACCGTCGGTAACATACCGACCGACGGTAACATACCGACCGTCGGTAACATACCGACCGTCGGTAACATGCCGACCGTCGGTAACTTACCGACCGTCGGTAACATACCGACCGTCGGTAACATACCGACCGTCGGTAACATACTCACAGTCAGGAACTTACCGGCCGACGGTAACATACCGACCGTCGGTAACATACCGACCGTCGGTAACATACCGACCGTCGGTAACTTACCGACCGTCGGTAACATACCGACCGTCGGTAACATACCGACCGTCGGTAACATACCGACCGTCGGTAACATACCGACCGTCGGTAACATACTCACAGTCAGGAACTTACCGGCCGACGGTAACATACCGACCGTCGGTAACATACCGACCGTCGGTAACATACCGACCGTCGGTAACTTACCGACCGTCGGTAACATACCGACCGTCGGTAACATACCGACCGTCGGTAACATACCGACCGTCGGTTACATACCGACCGTCGGTAACATACCGACCGTCGGTAACACACCGACCGTCGGTAACATACCGACCGTCGGTAACTTACCGACCGTCGGTAACATACCGACCGTCGGTAACTTACCGACCGTCGGTAACATACCGACCGTCGGTAACATACCGACCATCGGTAACTTACCGACCGTCGGTAACTTACCGACCGTCGGTAACTTACCGACCGTCGGTAACATACTCGGAGTCGGTAACTTACCGACCGTCGGTAACATACCGACCGTCGGTAACTTACCGACCGTCGGTAACATACCGACCGTCGGTAACATACCGACCGTCGGTAACATACCGACCGTCGGTAACATACCGACCGTCGGTAACATACTCACAGTCAGGAACTTACCGGCCGTCGGTAACATACCGACCGTCGGTAACATACCGACCGTCGGTAACTTACCGACCGTCGGTAACATACCGACCGTCGGTAACATACCGACCGTCGGTAACATACCGGCCGTCGGTAACATACCGACCGTCGGTAACATACCGACCGTCGGTAACTTACCGACCGTCGGTAACATACCGACCGTCGGTAACATACTCACAGTCGGTAACTTACCGACGTTGGTAACATACCGACCGTCGGTAACATACCGACAGTCGGTAACTTACCGACCGTCGGTAACATACTGACCGTCGGTAACATACCGACCGTCGGTAACATACCGACCGTCGGTAACATACCGACCGTCGGTAACATACCGACCGTCGGTAACATACCGACCGTCGGTAACTTACCGACCGTCGGTAACTTACCGACCGTCGGTAACTTACCGCCCGTCGGTAACATACCGACCGTCGGTAACATACTCACAGTCAGGAACTTACCAGCCGTCGGTAACATACCGACCGTCGGTAACTTACCGACCGTCGGTAACATACTCGGAGTCGGTAACATACTCGGAGTCGGTAACATACCGACCGTCGGTAACATACCGACCGTCGGTAACTTACCGACCGTCGGTAACATACCGACCGTCGGTAACTTACCGACTGTCGGTAACATACCGACCGTCGGTAACTTACCGACCGTCGGTAACATACCGACCTTCGGTAACATACCGACTGTCGGTAACATACTCACAGTCAGGAACTTACCGGCCGTCGGTAACATACCGACCGTCGGTAACATACCGACCGTCGGTAACTCACCGACCGTCGGTAACATACCGACCGTCGGTAACATACCGACCGTCGGTAACATACCGACCGTCGGTAACTTACCGACCGTCAGTAACATACCGACCGTCGGTAACATACCGACCGTCGGTAACATATTGACCGTCGGTAACTTACCGACCGTCGGTAACATACCGACCGTCGGTAACATACCGACTGTCGGTAACTTACCGACCGTCGGTAACATACCGACCGTCGGTAACATACCGCCCGTCGGTAACATACCGACCGTCGGTAACATACTCACAGTCAGGAACTTACCAGCCGTCGGTAACATACCGACCGTCGGTAACTTACCGACCGTCGGTAACATACTCGGAGTCGGTAACATACTCGGAGTCGGTAACATACCGACCGTCGGTAACATACCGACCGTCGGTAACTTACCGACCGTCGGTAACATACCGACCGTCGGTAACATACCGACCGTCGGTAACATACCGACCGTCGGTAACATACCGACCGTCGGTAACTTACCGACCGTCGGTAACTTACCGACCGTCGGTAACATACCGACCGTCGGTAACATACTCACAGTCAGGAACTTACCGGCGGTCGGTAACATACCGACCGTCGGTAACTTACCGACCGTCGGTAACATACCGACCGTCGGTAACATACCGACCATCGGTAACTTACCGACCGTCGGTAACTTACCGACCGTCGGTAACTTACCGACCGTCGGTAACATACTCGGAGTCGGTAACTTACCGACCGTCGGTAACATACCGACCGTCGGTAACATACCGACCGTCGGTAACATACCGACCGTCGGTAACTTACCGACCGTCGGTAACATACCGACCGTCGGTAACATACGGACCGTCGGTAACATACCGACCGTCGGTAACATACTCACAGTCAGGAACTTACCGGCCGTCGGTAACATACCGACCGTCGGTAACATACCGACCGTCGGTAACTTACCGACCGTCGGTAACATACCGACCGTCGGTAACATACCGACTGTCGGTAACATACCGACCGTCGGTAACTTACCGACCGTCGGTAACATACCGACCGTCGGTAACATACTGACCGTCGGTAACATACCGACCGTCGGTAACATACCGACCGTCAGTAACATACCGACCGTCGGTAACATACCGACCGTCGGTAACTTACCGACCGTCGGTAACTTACCGACCGTCGGTAACTTACCGACCGTCGGTAACATACTCGGAGTCGGTAACTTACCGACCGTCGGTAACATACCGACCGTCGGTAACATACCGACCGTCGGTAACATACCGACCGTCGGTAACATACCGACCGTCGGTAACCTACCGACCGTCGGTAACATACCGACCGTCGGTAACATACCGACCGTCGGTAACTTACCGACCGTCGGTAACATACCGACCGTCGGTAACTTACCGACCGTCGGTAACATACCGACCGTCGGTAACATACTCGGAGTCGGTAACATACCGCTCGTCGGTAACTTACCGACCGTCGGTAACATACTCGGAGTCGGTAACTTACCGACCGTCGGTAACATACCGACCGTCGGTAACATACCGACCGTCGGTAACATACCGCTCGTCGGTAACTTACCGACCGTCGGTAACATACCGACCGTCGGTAACATACCGACCGTCGGTAACTTACCGACCGTCGGTAACATACCGACCGTCGGTAACTTACCGACCGTCGGTAACATACCGACCGTCGGTAACATACCGACCGTCGGTAACATACTCACAGTCAGGAACTTACCGGCCGTCGGTAACATACCGACCGTCGGTAACTTACCGACCGTCGGTAACATACCGACCATCAGTAACATACCGACCGTCGGTAACTTACCGACCGTCGGTAACTTACCGACCGTCGGTAACTTACCGACCGTCGGAAACATACTCGGAGTCGGTAACATACCGACCGTCGGTAACATACCGACCGTCGGTAACTTACCGACCGTCGGTAACATACCGACCGTCGGTAACATACCGACCGTCGGTAACTTACCGACCGTCGGTAACATACCGACCGTCGGTAACTTACCGACCGTCGGTAACATACCGACCTTCGGTAACATACCGACCGTCGGTAACATACTCACAGTCAGGAACTTACCGGCCGTCGGTAACATACCGACCGTCGGTAACATACCGACCGTCGGTAACATACCGACCGTCGGTAACTTACCGACCGTCGGTAACATACCGACCGTCGGTAACTTACCGACCGTCGGTAACATACCGACCGTCGGTAACATACCGACCATCGGTAACTTACCGACCGTCGGTAACTTACCGACCGTCGGTAACTTACCGACCGTCGGTAACTTACCGACCGTCGGTAACATACTCGGAGTCGGTAACTTACCGACCGTCGGTAACATACCGACCGTCGGTAACATACCGACCGTCGGTAACATACCGACCGTCGGTAACTTACCGACCGTCGGTAACATACCGACCGTCGGTAACATACCGACCGTCGGTAACATACCGACCGTCGGTAACATACCGACCGTCGGTAACATACTCACAGTCAGGAACTTACCGGCCGTCGGTAACATACCGACCGTCGGTAACATACCGACCGTCGGTAACTTACCGACCGTCAGTAACATACCGACCGTCGGTAACATACCGACCGTCGGTAACATACCGACCGTCGGTAACTTACCGACCGTCGGTAACATACCGACCGTCGGTAACATACTGACCGTCGGTAACATACCGACCGTCGGTAACATACTGACCGTCGGTAACATACCGACCGTCGGTAACATACCGACCGTCGGTAACATACCGACCGTCGGTAACATACCGACCGTCGGTAACATACCGACCGTCGGTAACTTACCGACCGTCGGTAACTTACCGACCGTCGGTAACTTACCGCCCGTCGGTAACATACCGACCGTCGGTAACATACTCACAGTCAGGAACTTACCAGCCGTCGGTAACATACCGACCGTCGGTAACTTACCGACCGTCGGTAACATACTCGGAGTCGGTAACATACTCGGAGTCGGTAACATACCGACCGTCGGTAACATACCGACCGTCGGTAACTTACCGACCGTCGGTAACATACCGACCGTCGGTAACTTACCGACCGTCGGTAACATACCGACCGTCGGTAACTTACCGACCGTCGGTAACATACCGACCTTCGGTAACATACCGACTGTCGGTAACATACTCACAGTCAGGAACTTACCGGCCGTCGGTAACATACCGACCGTCGGTAACATACCGACCGTCGGTAACTCACCGACCGTCGGTAACATACCGACCGTCGGTAACATACCGACCGTCGGTAACATACCGACCGTCGGTAACTTACCGACCGTCAGTAACATACCGACCGTCGGTAACATACCGACCGTCATTAACATATTGACCGTCGGTAACTTACCGACCGTCGGTAACATACCGACCGTCGGTAACATACCGACTGTCGGTAACTTACCGACCGTCGGTAACATACCGACCGTCGGTAACATACCGACCGTCGGTAACTTACCGACCGTCGGTAACTTACCGACCGTCGGTAACATACCGACCGTCGGTAACATACCGACTGTCGGTAACTTACCGACCGTCGGTAACATACCGACCGTCGGTAACATACCGACCGTCGGTAACTTACCGACCGTCGGTAACATACTGACCATCGGTAACATACCGACCGTCGGTAACATACCGACCGTCGGTAACATACCGACCGTCGGTAACATACCGACCGTCGGTAACATACCGACCGTCGGTAACTTACCGACCGTCGGTAACTTACCGACCGTCGGTAACATACCGACCGTCGGTAACATACTCACAGTCAGGAACTTACCGGCCGTCGGTAACATACCGACCGTCGGTAACTTACCGACCGTCGGTAACATACCGACCGTCGGTAACATACCGACCATCGGTAACTTACCGACCGTCGGTAACTTACCGACCGTCGGTAACTTACCGACCGTCGGTAACATACTCGGAGTCGGTAACTTACCGACCGTCGGTAACATACCGACCGTCGGTAACATACCGACCGTCGGTAACATACCGACCGTCGGTAACTTACCGACCGTCGGTAACATACCGACCGTCGGTAACATACGGACCGTCGGTAACATACCGACCGTCGGTAACATACTCACAGTCAGGAACTTACCGGCCGTCGGTAACATACCGACCGTCGGTAACATACCGACCGTCGGTAACTTACCGACCGTCGGTAACATACCGACCGTCGGTAACATACCGACCGTCGGTAACATACCGACCGTCGGTAACTTACCGACCGTCGGTAACATACCGACCGTCGGTAACATACTGACCGTCGGTAACATACCGACCGTCGGTAACATACCGACCGTCAGTAACATACCGACCGTCGGTAACATACCGACCGTCGGTAACTTACCGACCGTCGGTAACATACCGACCGTCGGTAACATACCGACCGTCGGTAACATACCGGCCGTCGGTAACATACCGACCGTCGGTAACATACCGACCGTCGGTAACTTACCGACCGTCGGTAACATACCGACCGTCGGTAACATACTCACAGTCGGTAACTTACCGACGTTGGTAACATACCGACCGTCGGTAACATACCGACAGTCGGTAACTTACCGACCGTCGGTACTATACTGACCGTCGGTAACATACCGACCGTCGGTAACATACCGACCGTCGGTAACATACCGACCGTCGGTAACATACCGACCGTCGGTAACATACCGACCGTCGGTAACATACCGACCGTCGGTAACACACCGACTGTCGGTAACATACCGACCGTCGGTAACATACCGACCGTCGGTAACATACCGACCGTCGGTAACTTACCGACCGTCGGTAACATACCGACCGTCGGTAACTTACCGACCGTCGGTAACATACCGACCGTCGATAACATACTCGGAGTCGGTAACTTACCGACCGTCGGTAACATACCGACCGTCGGTAATATACCGACCGTCAGTAACTTACCGACCGTCGGTAACATACCGACCGTCGGTAACATACCGACCGTCGGTAACTTACCGACCGTCGGTAAGTTACCGACCGTCGGTAACATACTCGGAGTCGGTAACTTACCGACCGTCGGTAACATACCGACCGTCGGTAACATACCGACCGTCGGTAACATACCGACCGTCGGTCACATACTGACCGTCGGTAACATACCGACCGTCGGTAACTTACCGATCGTCGGTAACATACTCGGAGTCGGTAACTTACCGACCGTCGGTAACATACCGACCGTCGGTAACATACCGACCGTCGGTAACATACCGACCGTCGGTAACATACTGACCGTCGGTAACATACCGACCGTCGGTAACATACCGACCGTCGGTAACTTACCGACCGTCGGTAACATACCGACCGACGGTAACATACCGACCGTCGGTAACATACCGACCGTCGGTAACATGCCGACCGTCGGTAACTTACCGACCGTCGGTAACATACCGACCGTCGGTAACATACCGACCGTCGGTAACATACTCACAGTCAGGAACTTACCGGCCGACGGTAACATACCGACCGTCGGTAACATACCGACCGTCGGTAACATACCGACCGTCGGTAACTTACCGACCGTCGGTAACATACCGACCGTCGGTAACATACCGACCGTCGGTAACATACCGACCGTCGGTAACATACCGACCGTCGGTAACATACTCACAGTCAGGAACTTACCGGCCGACGGTAACATACCGACCGTCGGTAACATACCGACCGTCGGTAACATACCGACCGTCGGTAACTTACCGACCGTCGGTAACATACCGACCGTCGGTAACATACCGACCGTCGGTAACATACCGACCGTCGGTTACATACCGACCGTCGGTAACATACCGACCGTCGGTAACACACCGACCGTCGGTAACATACCGACCGTCGGTAACTTACCGACCGTCGGTAACATACCGACCGTCGGTAACTTACCGACCGTCGGTAACATACCGACCGTCGGTAACATACCGACCATCGGTAACTTACCGACCGTCGGTAACTTACCGACCGTCGGTAACTTACCGACCGTCGGTAACATACTCGGAGTCGGTAACTTACCGACCGTCGGTAACATACCGACCGTCGGTAACTTACCGACCGTCGGTAACATACCGACCGTCGGTAACATACCGACCGTCGGTAACATACCGACCGTCGGTAACATACCGACCGTCGGTAACATACTCACAGTCAGGAACTTACCGGCCGTCGGTAACATACCGACCGTCGGTAACATACCGACCGTCGGTAACTTACCGACCGTCGGTAACATACCGACCGTCGGTAACATACCGACCGTCGGTAACATACCGGCCGTCGGTAACATACCGACCGTCGGTAACATACCGACCGTCGGTAACTTACCGACCGTCGGTAACATACCGACCGTCGGTAACATACTCACAGTCGGTAACTTACCGACGTTGGTAACATACCGACCGTCGGTAACATACCGACAGTCGGTAACTTACCGACCGTCGGTAACATACCGACCGTCGGTAACATACCGACCGTCGGTAACATACCGACCGTCGGTAACATACCGACCGTCGGTAACATACCGACCGTCGGTAACATACCGACCGTCGGTAACTTACCGACCGTCGGTAACTTACCGACCGTCGGTAACTTACCGCCCGTCGGTAACATACCGACCGTCGATAACATACTCACAGTCAGGAACTTACCAGCCGTCGGTAACATACCGACCGTCGGTAACTTACCGACCGTCGGTAACATACTCGGAGTCGGTAACATACTCGGAGTCGGTAACATACCGACCGTCGGTAACATACCGACCGTCGGTAACTTACCGACCGTCGGTAACATACCGACCGTCGGTAACTTACCGACTGTCGGTAACATACCGACCGTCGGTAACTTACCGACCGTCGGTAACATACCGACCTTCGGTAACATACCGACTGTCGGTAACATACTCACAGTCAGGAACTTACCGGCCGTCGGTAACATACCGACCGTCGGTAACATACCGACCGTCGGTAACTCACCGACCGTCGGTAACATACCGACCGTCGGTAACATACCGACCGTCGGTAACATACCGACCGTCGGTAACTTACCGACCGTCAGTAACATACCGACCGTCGGTAACATACCGACCGTCGGTAACATATTGACCGTCGGTAACTTACCGACCGTCGGTAACATACCGACCGTCGGTAACATACCGACTGTCGGTAACTTACCGACCGTCGGTAACATACCGACCGTCGGTAACATACCGCCCGTCGGTAACATACCGACCGTCGGTAACATACTCACAGTCAGGAACTTACCAGCCGTCGGTAACATACCGACCGTCGGTAACTTACCGACCGTCGGTAACATACTCGGAGTCGGTAACATACTCGGAGTCGGTAACATACCGACCGTCGGTAACATACCGACCGTCGGTAACTTACCGACCGTCGGTAACATACCGACCGTCGGTAACATACCGACCGTCGGTAACATACCGACCGTCGGTAACATACCGACCGTCGGTAACTTACCGACCGTCGGTAACTTACCGACCGTCGGTAACATACCGACCGTCGGTAACATACTCACAGTCAGGAACTTACCGGCGGTCGGTAACATACCGACCGTCGGTAACTTACCGACCGTCGGTAACATACCGACCGTCGGTAACATACCGACCATCGGTAACTTACCGACCGTCGGTAACTTACCGACCGTCGGTAACATACTCGGAGTCGGTAACTTACCGACCGTCGGTAACATACCGACCGTCGGTAACATACCGACCGTCGGTAACATACCGACCGTCGGTAACACACCGACTGTCGGTAACATACCGACCGTCGGTAACATACCGACCGTCGGTAACATACCGACCGTCGGTAACTTACCGACCGTCGGTAACATACCGACCGTCGGTAACTTACCGACCGTCGGTAACATACCGACCGTCGATAACATACTCGGAGTCGGTAACTTACCGACCGTCGGTAACATACCGACCGTCGGTAATATACCGACCGTCAGTAACTTACCGACCGTCGGTAACATACCGACCGTCGGTAACATACCGACCGTCGGTAACTTACCGACCGTCGGTAAGTTACCGACCGTCGGTAACATACTCGGAGTCGGTAACTTACCGACCGTCGGTAACATACCGACCGTCGGTAACATACCGACCGTCGGTAACATACCGACCGTCGGTCACATACTGACCGTCGGTAACATACCGACCGTCGGTAACTTACCGATCGTCGGTAACATACTCGGAGTCGGTAACTTACCGACCGTCGGTAACATACCGACCGTCGGTAACATACCGACCGTCGGTAACATACCGACCGTCGGTAACATACTGACCGTCGGTAACATACCGACCGTCGGTAACATACCGACCGTCGGTAACTTACCGACCGTCGGTAACATACCGACCGACGGTAACATACCGACCGTCGGTAACATACCGACCGTCGGTAACATGCCGACCGTCGGTAACTTACCGACCGTCGGTAACATACCGACCGTCGGTAACATACCGACCGTCGGTCACATACTCACAGTCAGGAACTTACCGGCCGACGGTAACATACCGACCGTCGGTAACATACCGACCGTCGGTAACATACCGACCGTCGGTAACTTACCGACCGTCGGTAACATACCGACCGTCGGTAACATACCGACCGTCGGTAACATACCGACCGTCGGTAACATACCGACCGTCGGTAACATACTCACAGTCAGGAACTTACCGGCCGACGGTAACATACCGACCGTCGGTAACATACCGACCGTCGGTAACATACCGACCGTCGGTAACTTACCGACCGTCGGTAACATACCGACCGTCGGTAACATACCGACCGTCGGTAACATACCGACCGTCGGTTACATACCGACCGTCGGTAACATACCGACCGTCGGTAACACACCGACCGTCGGTAACATACCGACCGTCGGTAACTTACCGACCGTCGGTAACATACCGACCGTCGGTAACTTACCGACCGTCGGTAACATACCGACCGTCGGTAACATACCGACCATCGGTAACTTACCGACCGTCGGTAACTTACCGACCGTCGGTAACTTACCGACCGTCGGTAACATACTCGGAGTCGGTAACTTACCGACCGTCGGTAACATACCGACCGTCGGTAACTTACCGACCGTCGGTAACATACCGACCGTCGGTAACATACCGACCGTCGGTAACATACCGACCGTCGGTAACATACCGACCGTCGGTAACATACTCACAGTCAGGAACTTACCGGCCGTCGGTAACATACCGACCGTCGGTAACATACCGACCGTCGGTAACTTACCGACCGTCGGTAACATACCGACCGTCGGTAACATACCGACCGTCGGTAACATACCGGCCGTCGGTAACATACCGACCGTCGGTAACATACCGACCGTCGGTAACTTACCGACCGTCGGTAACATACCGACCGTCGGTAACATACTCACAGTCGGTAACTTACCGACGTTGGTAACATACCGACCGTCGGTAACATACCGACAGTCGGTAACTTACCGACCGTCGGTAACATACTGACCGTCGGTAACATACCGACCGTCGGTAACATACCGACCGTCGGTAACATACCGACCGTCGGTAACATACCGACCGTCGGTAACATACCGACCGTCGGTAACTTACCGACCGTCGGTAACTTACCGACCGTCGGTAACTTACCGCCCGTCGGTAACATACCGACCGTCGGTAACATACTCACAGTCAGGAACTTACCAGCCGTCGGTAACATACCGACCGTCGGTAACTTACCGACCGTCGGTAACATACTCGGAGTCGGTAACATACTCGGAGTCGGTAACATACCGACCGTCGGTAACATACCGACCGTCGGTAACTTACCGACCGTCGGTAACATACCGACCGTCGGTAACTTACCGACTGTCGGTAACATACCGACCGTCGGTAACTTACCGACCGTCGGTAACATACCGACCTTCGGTAACATACCGACTGTCGGTAACATACTCACAGTCAGGAACTTACCGGCCGTCGGTAACATACCGACCGTCGGTAACATACCGACCGTCGGTAACTCACCGACCGTCGGTAACATACCGACCGTCGGTAACATACCGACCGTCGGTAACATACCGACCGTCGGTAACTTACCGACCGTCAGTAACATACCGACCGTCGGTAACATACCGACCGTCGGTAACATATTGACCGTCGGTAACTTACCGACCGTCGGTAACATACCGACCGTCGGTAACATACCGACTGTCGGTAACTTACCGACCGTCGGTAACATACCGACCGTCGGTAACATACCGCCCGTCGGTAACATACCGACCGTCGGTAACATACTCACAGTCAGGAACTTACCAGCCGTCGGTAACATACCGACCGTCGGTAACTTACCGACCGTCGGTAACATACTCGGAGTCGGTAACATACTCGGAGTCGGTAACATACCGACCGTCGGTAACATACCGACCGTCGGTAACTTACCGACCGTCGGTAACATACCGACCGTCGGTAACATACCGACCGTCGGTAACATACCGACCGTCGGTAACATACCGACCGTCGGTAACTTACCGACCGTCGGTAACTTACCGACCGTCGGTAACATACCGACCGTCGGTAACATACTCACAGTCAGGAACTTACCGGCGGTCGGTAACATACCGACCGTCGGTAACTTACCGACCGTCGGTAACATACCGACCGTCGGTAACATACCGACCATCGGTAACTTACCGACCGTCGGTAACTTACCGACCGTCGGTAACTTACCGACCGTCGGTAACATACTCGGAGTCGGTAACTTACCGACCGTCGGTAACATACCGACCGTCGGTAACATACCGACCGTCGGTAACATACCGACCGTCGGTAACTTACCGACCGTCGGTAACATACCGACCGTCGGTAACATACGGACCGTCGGTAACATACCGACCGTCGGTAACATACTCACAGTCAGGAACTTACCGGCCGTCGGTAACATACCGACCGTCGGTAACATACCGACCGTCGGTAACTTACCGACCGTCGGTAACATACCGACCGTCGGTAACATACCGACTGTCGGTAACATACCGACCGTCGGTAACTTACCGACCGTCGGTAACATACCGACCGTCGGTAACATACTGACCGTCGGTAACATACCGACCGTCGGTAACATACCGACCGTCAGTAACATACCGACCGTCGGTAACATACCGACCGTCGGTAACTTACCGACCGTCGGTAACTTACCGACCGTCGGTAACTTACCGACCGTCGGTAACATACTCGGAGTCGGTAACTTACCGACCGTCGGTAACATACCGACCGTCGGTAACATACCGACCGTCGGTAACATACCGACCGTCGGTAACATACCGACCGTCGGTAACCTACCGACCGTCGGTAACATACCGACCGTCGGTAACATACCGACCGTCGGTAACTTACCGACCGTCGGTAACATACCGACCGTCGGTAACTTACCGACCGTCGGTAACATACCGACCGTCGGTAACATACTCGGAGTCGGTAACATACCGCTCGTCGGTAACTTACCGACCGTCGGTAACATACTCGGAGTCGGTAACTTACCGACCGTCGGTAACATACCGACCGTCGGTAACATACCGACCGTCGGTAACATACCGCTCGTCGGTAACTTACCGACCGTCGGTAACATACCGACCGTCGGTAACATACCGACCGTCGGTAACTTACCGACCGTCGGTAACATACCGACCGTCGGTAACTTACCGACCGTCGGTAACATACCGACCGTCGGTAACATACCGACCGTCGGTAACATACTCACAGTCAGGAACTTACCGGCCGTCGGTAACATACCGACCGTCGGTAACTTACCGACCGTCGGTAACATACCGACCATCAGTAACATACCGACCGTCGGTAACTTACCGACCGTCGGTAACTTACCGACCGTCGGTAACTTACCGACCGTCGGTAACATACTCGGAGTCGGTAACATACCGACCGTCGGTAACATACCGACCGTCGGTAACTTACCGACCGTCGGTAACATACCGACCGTCGGTAACATACCGACCGTCGGTAACTTACCGACCGTCGGTAACATACCGACCGTCGGTAACTTACCGACCGTCGGTAACATACCGACCTTCGGTAACATACCGACCGTCGGTAACATACTCACAGTCAGGAACTTACCGGCCGTCGGTAACATACCGACCGTCGGTAACATACCGACCGTCGGTAACATACCGACCGTCGGTAACTTACAAACCGTCGGTAACATACCGACCGTCGGTAACTTACCGACCGTCGGTAACATACCGACCGTCGGTAACATACCGACCATCGGTAACTTACCGACCGTCGGTAACTTACCGACCGTCGGTAACTTACCGACCGTCGGTAACTTACCGACCGTCGGTAACATACTCGGAGTCGGTAACTTACCGACCGTCGGTAACATACCGACCGTCGGTAACATACCGACCGTCGGTAACATACCGACCGTCGGTAACTTACCGACCGTCGGTAACATACCGACCGTCGGTAACATACCGACCGTCGGTAACATACCGACCGTCGGTAACATACCGACCGTCGGTAACATACCGACCGTCGGTAACATACTCACAGTCAGGAACTTACCGGCCGTCGGTAACATACCGACCGTCGGTAACATACCGACCGTCGGTAACTTACCGACCGTCAGTAACATACCGACCGTCGGTAACATACCGACCGTCGGTAACATACCGACCGTCGGTAACTTACCGACCGTCGGTAACATACCGACCGTCGGTAACATACTGACCGTCGGTAACATACCGACCGTCGGTAACATACTGACCGTCGGTAACATACCGACCGTCGGTAACATACCGACCGTCGGTAACATACCGACCGTCGGTAACATACCGACCGTCGGTAACATACCGACCGTCGGTAACTTACCGACCGTCGGTAACTTACCGACCGTCGGTAACTTACCGCCCGTCGGTAACATACCGACCGTCGGTAACATACTCACAGTCAGGAACTTACCAGCCGTCGGTAACATACCGACCGTCGGTAACTTACCGACCGTCGGTAACATACTCGGAGTCGGTAACATACTCGGAGTCGGTAACATACCGACCGTCGGTAACATACCGACCGTCGGTAACTTACCGACCGTCGGTAACATACCGACCGTCGGTAACTTACCGACCGTCGGTAACATACCGACCGTCGGTAACTTACCGACCGTCGGTAACATACCGACCTTCGGTAACATACCGACTGTCGGTAACATACTCACAGTCAGGAACTTACCGGCCGTCGGTAACATACCGACCGTCGGTAACATACCGACCGTCGGTAACTCACCGACCGTCGGTAACATACCGACCGTCGGTAACATACCGACCGTCGGTAACATACCGACCGTCGGTAACTTACCGACCGTCAGTAACATACCGACCGTCGGTAACATACCGACCGTCATTAACATACCGACCGTCGGTAACTTACCGACCGTCGGTAACATACCGACCGTCGGTAACATACCGACCATCGGTAACTTACCGACCGTCGGTAACTTACCGACCGTCGGTAACTTACCGACCGTCGGTAACTTACCGACCGTCGGTAACATACTCGGAGTCGGTAACTTACCGACCGTCGGTAACATACCGACCGTCGGTAACATACCGACCGTCGGTAACATACCGACCGTCGGTAACTTACCGACCGTCGGTAACATACCGACCGTCGGTAACATACCGACCGTCGGTAACATACCGACCGTCGGTAACATACCGACCGTCGGTAACATACTCACAGTCAGGAACTTACCGGCCGTCGGTAACATACCGACCGTCGGTAACATACCGACCGTCGGTAACTTACCGACCGTCAGTAACATACCGACCGTCGGTAACATACCGACCGTCGGTAACATACCGACCGTCGGTAACTTACCGACCGTCGGTAACATACCGACCGTCGGTAACATACTGACCGTCGGTAACATACCGACCGTCGGTAACATACTGACCGTCGGTAACATACCGACCGTCGGTAACATACCGACCGTCGGTAACATACCGACCGTCGGTAACATACCGACCGTCGGTAACATACCGACCGTCGGTAACTTACCGACCGTCGGTAACTTACCGACCGTCGGTAACTTACCGCCCGTCGGTAACATACCGACCGTCGGTAACATACTCACAGTCAGGAACTTACCAGCCGTCGGTAACATACCGACCGTCGGTAACTTACCGACCGTCGGTAACATACTCGGAGTCGGTAACATACTCGGAGTCGGTAACATACCGACCGTCGGTAACATACCGACCGTCGGTAACTTACCGACCGTCGGTAACATACCGACCGTCGGTAACTTACCGACCGTCGGTAACATACCGACCGTCGGTAACTTACCGACCGTCGGTAACATACCGACCTTCGGTAACATACCGACTGTCGGTAACATACTCACAGTCAGGAACTTACCGGCCGTCGGTAACATACCGACCGTCGGTAACATACCGACCGTCGGTAACTCACCGACCGTCGGTAACATACCGACCGTCGGTAACATACCGACCGTCGGTAACATACCGACCGTCGGTAACTTACCGACCGTCAGTAACATACCGACCGTCGGTAACATACCGACCGTCATTAACATATTGACCGTCGGTAACTTACCGACCGTCGGTAACATACCGACCGTCGGTAACATACCGACTGTCGGTAACTTACCGACCGTCGGTAACATACCGACCGTCGGTAACATACCGACCGTCGGTAACTTACCGACCGTCGGTAACTTACCGACCGTCGGTAACATACCGACCGTCGGTAACATACCGACTGTCGGTAACTTACCGACCGTCGGTAACATACCGACCGTCGGTAACATACCGACCGTCGGTAACTTACCGACCGTCGGTAACATACTGACCATCGGTAACATACCGACCGTCGGTAACATACCGACCGTCGGTAACATACCGACCGTCGGTAACATACCGACCGTCGGTAACATACCGACCGTCGGTAACTTACCGACCGTCGGTAACTTACCGACCGTCGGTAACATACCGACCGTCGGTAACATACTCACAGTCAGGAACTTACCGGCCGTCGGTAACATACCGACCGTCGGTAACTTACCGACCGTCGGTAACATACCGACCGTCGGTAACATACCGACCATCGGTAACTTACCGACCGTCGGTAACTTACCGACCGTCGGTAACTTACCGACCGTCGGTAACATACTCGGAGTCGGTAACTTACCGACCGTCGGTAACATACCGACCGTCGGTAACATACCGACCGTCGGTAACATACCGACCGTCGGTAACTTACCGACCGTCGGTAACATACCGACCGTCGGTAACATACGGACCGTCGGTAACATACCGACCGTCGGTAACATACTCACAGTCAGGAACTTACCGGCCGTCGGTAACATACCGACCGTCGGTAACATACCGACCGTCGGTAACTTACCGACCGTCGGTAACATACCGACCGTCGGTAACATACCGACCGTCGGTAACATACCGACCGTCGGTAACTTACCGACCGTCGGTAACATACCGACCGTCGGTAACATACTGACCGTCGGTAACATACCGACCGTCGGTAACATACCGACCGTCAGTAACATACCGACCGTCGGTAACATACCGACCGTCGGTAACTTACCGACCGTCGGTAACATACTCGGAGTCGGTAACTTACCGACCGTCGGTAACATACCGACCGTCGGTAACATACCGACCGTCGGTAACATACCGACCGTCGGTAACCTACCGACCGTCGGTAACATACCGACCGTCGGTAACATACCGACCGTCGGTAACTTACCGACCGTCGGTAACATACCGACCGTCGGTAACTTACCGACCGTCGGTAACATACCGACCGTCGGTAACTTACCGACCGTCGGTAACATACCGACCGTCGGTAACATACTCGGAGTCGGTAACATACCGACCGTCGGTAACATACCGACCGTCGGTAACTTAACGACCGTCGGTAACATACCGACCGTCGGTAACATACCGACCGTCGGTAACTTACCGACCGTCGGTAACATACCGACCGTCGGTAACTTACCGACCGTCGGTAACATACCGACCTTCGGTAACATACCGACCGTCGGTAACATACTCACAGTCAGGAACTTACCGGCCGTCGGTAACATACCGACCGTCGGTAACATACCGACCGTCGGTAACTTACCGACCGTCGGTAACATACCGACCGTCGGTAACTTACCGACCGTCGGTAACATACCGACCGTCGGTAACATACCGACCATCGGTAACTTACCGACCGTCGGTAACTTACCGACCGTCGGTAACTTACCGACCGTCGGTAACATACTCGGAGTCGGTAACTTACCGACCGTCGGTAACATACCGACCGTCGGTAACATACCGACCGTCGGTAACATACCGACCGTCGGTAACTTACCGACCGTCGGTAACATACCGACCGTCGGTAACATACCGACCGTCGGTAACATACCGACCGTCGGTAACATACTCACAGTCAGGAACTTACCGGCCGTCGGTAACATACCGACCGTCGGTAACATACCGACCGTCGGTAACTTACCGACCGTCAGTAACATACCGACCGTCGGTAACATACCGACCGTCGGTAACATACCGACCGTCGGTAACTTACCGACCGTCGGTAACATACCGACCGTCGGTAACATACCGACCGTCGGTAACATACTGACCGTCGGTAACATACCGACCGTCGGTAACATACCGACCGTCGGTAACATACCGACCGTCGGTAACATACCGACCGTCGGTAACTTACCGACCGTCGGTAACTTACCGACCGTCGGTAACTTACCGACCGTCGGTAACTTACCGACCGTCGGTAACCTACCGACCGTCGGTAACATACTCGGAGTCGGTAACTTACCGACCGTCGGTAACATACCGACCGTCGGTAACATACCGACCGTCGGTAACATACCGACCGTCGGTAACTTACCGACCGTCGGTAACATACCGACCGTCGGTAACATACCGACCGTCGGTAACTTACCGACCGTCGGTAACATACCGACCGTCGGTAACTTACCGACCCTCGGTAACATACCGACCGTCGGTAACATACTCGGAGTCGGTAACTTACCGACCGTCGGTAACATACCGACCGTCGGTAACATACCGACCGTCGGTAACATACCGCTCGTCGGTAACTTACCGACCGTCGGTAACATACTCGGAGTCGGTAACTTACCGACCGTCGGTAACATACCGACCGTCGGTAACATACCGACCGTCGGTAACATACCGACCGTCGGTAACTTACCGACCGTCGGTAACTTACCGACCGTCGGTAACATACCGACCGTCGGTAACATACCGACTGTCGGTAACTTACCGACCGTCGGTAACATACCGACCGTCGGTAACATACTCGGAGACGGTAACTTACCGACCGTCGGTAACATACCGACCGTCGGTAACATACTCGGAGACGGTAACTTACCGACCGTCGGTAACATACCGACCGTCGGTAACATACCGACCGTCGGTAACTTACCGACCGTCGGTAACATACCAACCGTCGGTAACATACCGACCGTCGGTAACATACCGACCGTCGGTAACATACCGACCGTCGGTAACATACCGACCGTCGGTAACATACCGACCGTCGGTAACATACCGACCGTCGGTAACATACCGACCGTCGGTAACATACCGACCGTCGGTAACATACCGACCGTCGGTAACATACCGACCGTCGGTAACATACCGACCGACGGTAACATACTCGGAGTCGGTAACTCACCGACCGTCGGTAACATACCGACCGTCGGTAACATACCGACCGTCGGTAACATACCGACCGTCGGTAACTTACCGACCGTCGGTAACATACCGACCGTCGGTAACATACCGACCGTCGGTAACATACCGACCGTCGGTAACACACCGACTGTCGGTAACATACCGACCGTCGGTAACATACCGACCGTCGGTAACATACCGACCGTCGGTAACTTACCGACCGTCGGTAACATACCGACCGTCGGTAACTTACCGACCGTCGGTAACATACCGACCGTCGATAACATACTCGGAGTCGGTAACTTACCGACCGTCGGTAACATACCGACCGTCGGTAATATACCGACCGTCAGTAACTTACCGACCGTCGGTAACATACCGACCGTCGGTAACATACCGACCGTCGGTAACTTACCGACCGTCGGTAACTTACCGACCGTCGGTAACATACTCGGAGTCGGTAACTTACCGACCGTCGGTAACATACCGACCGTCGGTAACATACCGACCGTCGGTAACATACCGACCGTCGGTCACATACTGACCGTCGGTAACATACCGACCGTCGGTAACTTACCGATCGTCGGTAACATACTCGGAGTCGGTAACTTACCGACCGTCGGTAACATACCGACCGTCGGTAACATACCGACCGTCGGTAACATACCGACCGTCGGTAACATACCGACCGTCGGTAACATACTGACCGTCGGTAACATACCGACCGTCGGTAACATACCGACCGTCGGTAACTTACCGACCGTCGGTAACATACCGACCGACGGTAACATACCGACCGTCGGTAACATACCGACCGTCGGTAACATGCCGACCGTCGGTAACTTACCGACCGTCGGTAACATACCGACCGTCGGTAACATACCGACCGTCGGTAACATACTCACAGTCAGGAACTTACCGGCCGACGGTAACATACCGACCGTCGGTAACATACCGACCGTCGGTAACATACCGACCGTCGGTAACTTACCGACCGTCGGTAACATACCGACCGTCGGTAACATACCGACCGTCGGTAACATACCGACCGTCGGTAACATACCGACCGTCGGTAACATACTCACAGTCAGGAACTTACCGGCCGACGGTAACATACCGACCGTCGGTAACATACCGACCGTCGGTAACATACCGACCGTCGGTAACTTACCGACCGTCGGTAACATACCGACCGTCGGTAACATACCGACCGTCGGTAACATACCGACCGTCGGTTACATACCGACCGTCGGTAACATACCGACCGTCGGTAACACACCGACCGTCGGTAACATACCGACCGTCGGTAACTTACCGACCGTCGGTAACATACCGACCGTCGGTAACATACCGACCGTCGGTAACATACCGACCGTCGGTAACATACCGACCGTCGGTAACATACCGACCGTCGGTAACATACCGACCGACGGTATCATACCGACCGTCGGTAACATACCGACCGTCGGTAACATACCGACCGTCGGTAACATACCGACCGTCGGTAACATGCCGACCGTCGGTAACTTACCGACCGTCGGTAACATACCGACCGTCGGTAACATACTCGGAGTCGGTAACTTACAGACCGTCGGTAACATACCGACCGTCGGTAACATACTCACAGTCGGTAACTTACCGACGTTGGTAACATACCGACCGTCGGTAACATACCAACAGTCGGTAACTTACCGACCGTCGGTAACATACTGACCGTCGGTAACATACCGACCGTCGGTAACATACCGACCGTCGGTAACATACCGACCGTCGGTAACATACCGACCGTCGGTAACTTACCGACCGTCGGTAACTTACCGACCGTCGGTAACTTACCGACCGTCAGTAACATACTCGGAGTCGGTAACTTACCGACCGTCGGTAACTTACCGACCGTCGGTAACATACCGACCGTCGGTAACATACCGACCGTCGGTAACATACCGACCGTCGGTAACTTACCGACCGTCGGTAACATACCGACCGTCGGTAACATACCGACCGTCGGTAACTTACCGACCGTCGGTAACATACCGACCGTCGGTAACATACCGACCGTCGGTAACATACCGACCGTCGGTAACTTACCGACCGTCAGTAACATACCAACCGTCGGTAACATACCGACCGTCGATAACATACCGACCGTCGGTAACATACCGACCGTCGGTAACTTACCGACCGTCGGTAAGATACCGACCGTCGGTAACATACCGACCGTCGGTAACATACCGACCGTCGGTAACTTACCGACCGTCGGTAACATACCGACCGTCGGTAACATACCGACCGTCGGTAACTTACCGACCGTCGGTAACTTACCGACCGTCGGTAACATACTCGGAGTCGGTAACTTACCGACCGTCGGTAACATACCGACCGTCGGTAACATACCGACCGTCGGTAACTTACCGACCGTCGGTAACATACCGACCGTCGGTAACATACCGACCGTCGGTAACATACCGACCGTCGGTAACATACCGACCGTCGGTAACATACCGACCGTCGGTAACACACCGACCGTCGGTTACATACCGACCGTCGGTAACATACCGACCGTCGGTAACATACCGACCGTCGGTAACATACCGACCGTCGGTAACTTACCGACCGTCGGTAACTTACCGACCGTCGGTAACATACTCGGAGTCGGTAACTTACCGACCGTCGGTAACATACCGACCGTCGGTAACATACCGACCGTCGGTAACATACCGACCGTCGGTAACATACCGACCGTCGGGAACATACCGATCGCCGGTAACATACCTACCGTCGGTAACGTACCGACCGTCGGTAACATACCCACCGTCGGTAACATACCCACCGTCGGTAACATACCGACCGTCGGTAACATACCGAACGTCGGCAACATACCGACCGTCGGTAACATACCGACCGTCGGTAACATACCGACCGTCGGTAACATACCGACCGTCGGTAACATACCGACCGTCGGTAACATACCGACCGTCGGTAACGTACCGACCGTCGGTAACATACCGACCGTCGGTAACATACCGACCGTCGGTAACATACAGACCGTCGGTAACTTACCGACCGTCGGTAACATACCGACCGTCGGTAACATGCCGACCGTCGGTAACATACTCACAGTCAGGAACTTACCGGCCGTCGGTAACATACCGACCGTCGGTAACATACCGACCGTCGGTAACTTACCGACCGTCGGTAACATACCGACCGTCGGTAACTTACCGACCGTCGGTAACATACCGACCGTCGGTAACATACCGACCGTCGGTAACATACCGACCGTCGGTAACATACCGACCGTCGGTAACATACCGACCGTCGGTAACGTACCGACCGTCGGTAACTTACCGACCGTCGGTAACTTACCGACCGTCGGTAACATACTCGGAGTCGGTAACTTACCGACCGTCGGTAACATACCGACCGTCGGTAACATACCGACCGTCGGTAACATACCGACCGTCGGTAACTTACCGACCGTCGGTAACATACCGACCGTCGGTAACATACCAACCGTCGGTAACTTACCGACCGTCGGTAACATACCGACCGTGGGTAACTTACCGACCGTCGGTAACATACCGACCGTCGGTAATTTACCGACCGTCGGTAACATACCGACCGTCGGTAACATACCGACTGTCGGTAACTTACCGACCGTCGGTAACATACCGACCGTCGGTAACATACCGACCGTCGGTAACATACCGACCGTCGGTAACATACCGACCGTCGGTAACACACCGACCGTCGGTTACATACCGACCGTCGGTAACATACCGACCGTCGGTAACATACCGACCGTCGGTAACATACCGACCGTCGGTAACACACCGACCGTCGGTTACATACCGACCGTCGGTAACATACCGACGGTCGGTAACATACCGACCGTCGGTAACATACTCGGAGTCGGTAACTTACCGACCGTCGGTAAATTACCGACCGTCGGTAACATACCGACCGTCGGTAAATTACCGACCGTCGGTAACATACCGACCGTCGGTAACATACCGACCGTCGGTAACATACCGACCGTCGGTAACTTACCGACCGTCGGTAACATACGGACTGTCGGTAACATACCGACCGTCGGTAACATACCGACCGGCGGTAACATACCGACCGTCGGTAACATACTCGGAGTCGGTAACTTACCGACCGTCGGTAAATTACCGACCGTCGGTAACATACCGACCGTCGGTAAATTACTGACCGTCGGTAACATACCGACCGTCGGTAACATACCGATCGTCGGTAACTTACCGACCGTCAGTAACATACGGACTGTCGGTAACATACCGACCGTCGGTAACATACCGACCGTCGGTAACATACCGACCGTCGGTAACACACCGACCGTCGGTTACATACCGACCGTCGGTAACATACCGACCGTCGGTAACATACCGACCGTCGGTAACTTACCGACCGTCGGTAACTTACCGACCGTCGGTAACATACCGACCGTCGGTAACATACTGACTGTCGGTAACTTACCGACCGTCGGTAACATACCGACCGTCGGTAACATACCGACCGTCGGTAACATACCGACCGTCGGTAACACACCGACCGTCGGTTACAAACCGACCGTCGGTAACTTACCGACCGTCGGTAACTTACCGACCGTCGGTAACATACTCGGAGTCGGTAACTTACCGACCGTCGGTAACATACCGACCGTCGGTAACATACCGACCGTCGGTAACTTACCGACCGTCGGTAACATACCGACCGTCGGTAACATACCGACCGTCGGTAACATACCGACCGTCGGTAACATACCGACCGTCGGTAACATACCGACCGACGGTAACATACTCGGAGTCGGTAACTCACCGACCGTCGGTAACATACCGACCGTCGGTAACATACCGACCGTCGGTAACATACCGACCGTCGGTAACATACCGACCGTCGGTAACATACTCGGAGTCGGTAACTTACCGACCGTCGGTAAATTACCGACCGTCGGTAACATACCGACCGTCGGTAAATTACCGACCGTCGGTAACATACCGACCGTCGGTAACATACCGACCGTCGGTAACTTACCGACCGTCGGTAACATACGGACTGTCGGTAACATACCGACCGTCGGTAACATACCGACCGTCGGTAACATACCGACCGGCGGTAACATACCGACCGTCGGTAACATGCCGACCGTCGGTAACTTACCGACCGTCGGTAACATACCGACCGTCGGTAACATACCGACCGTCGGTAACATACCGACCGTCGGTAACATACTCGGAGTCGGTAACTTACCGACCGTCGGTAAATTACCGACCGTCGGTAACATACCGACCGTCGGTAAATTACCGACCGTCGGTAACATACCGACCGTCGGTAACATACCGACCGTCGGTAACATACCGATCGTCGGTAACTTACCGACCGTCGGTAACATACGGACTGTCGGTAACATACCGACCGTCGGTAACATACCGACCGTCGGTAACATACCGACCGTCGGTAACACACCGACCGTCGGTTACATACCGACCGTCGGTAACATACCGACCGTCGGTAACATACCGACCGTCGGTAACTTACCGACCGTCGGTAACTTACCGACCGTCGGTAACATACCGACCGTCGGTAACATACCGACTGTCGGTAACTTACCGACCGTCGTTAACATACCGACCGTCGGTAACATACCGACCGTCGGTAACATACCGACCGTCGGTAACACACCGACCGTCGGTTACAAACCGACCGTCGGTAACTTACCGACCGTCGGTAACTTACCGACCGTCGGTAACATACTCGGAGTCGGTAGCTTACCGACCGTCGGTAACATACCGACCGTCGGTAACATACCGACCGTCGGTAACTTACCGACCGTCGGTAACAAACCGTCCGTCGGTAACATACCGACCGTCGATAACATACCGACCGTCGGTAACATACCGACCGTCGGTAACTTACCGACCGTCGGTATTATACCGACCGTCGGTAACATACCGACCGTCGGTAACATACCGACCGTCGGTAACATACCGACCGTCGGTAACATACCGACCGTCGGTAACACACCGACCGTCGGTAACATACTGACCGTCGGTAACTTACCGACCGTCGGTAACTTACCGACCGTCGGTAACATACTCGGAGTCGGTAACTTACCGACCGTCGGTAACATACCGACCGTCGGTAACATACCGACCGTCGGTAACATACCGACCGTCGGTAACTTACCGACCGTCGGTAACATACCGACCGTCGGTAACATACCGACCGTCGGTAACTTACCGACCGTCGGTAACATACAGACCGTCGGTAACTTACCGACCGTCGGTAACATACCGACCGTCGGTAACATGCCGACCGTCGGTAACATACTCACAGTCAGGAACTTACCGGCCGTCGGTAACATACCGACCGTCGGTAACATACCGACCGTCGGTAACTTACCGACCGTCGGTAACATACCGACCGTCGGTAACTTACCGACCGTCGGTAACATACCGACCGTCGGTAACATACCGACCGTCGGTAACATACCGACCGTCGGTAACATACCGACCGTCGGTAACATACCGACCGTCGGTAACATACCGACCGTCGGTAACTTACCGACCGTCGGTAACTTACCGACCGTCGGTAACATACCGACCGTCGGTAACATACTCACAGTCAGGAACTTACCGGCCGTCGGTAACATACCGACCGTCGGTAACTTACCGACCGTCGGTAACATACCGACCGTCGGTAACATACCGACCATCGGTAACTTACCGACCGTCGGTAACTTACCGACCGTCGGTAACTTACCGACCGTCGGTAACATACTCGGAGTCGGTAACTTACCGACCGTCGGTAACATACCGACCGTCGGTAACATACCGACCGTCGGTAACATACCGACCGTCGGTAACTTACCGACCGTCGGTAACATACCGACCGTCGGTAACATACGGACCGTCGGTAACATACCGACCGTCGGTAACATACTCACAGTCAGGAACTTACCGGCCGTCGGTAACATACCGACCGTCGGTAACATACCGACCGTCGGTAACTTACCGACCGTCGGTAACATACCGACCGTCGGTAACATACCGACCGTCGGTAACATACCGACCGTCGGTAACTTACCGACCGTCGGTAACATACCGACCGTCGGTAACATACTGACCGTCGGTAACATACCGACCGTCGGTAACATACCGACCGTCAGTAACGTACCGACCGTCGGTAACATACCGACCGTCGGTAACTTACCGACCGTCGGTAACATACTCGGAGTCGGTAACTTACCGACCGTCGGTAACATACCGACCGTCGGTAACATACCGACCGTCGGTAACATACCGACCGTCGGTAACCTACCGACCGTCGGTAACATACCGACCGTCGGTAACATACCGACCGTCGGTAACTTACCGACCGTCGGTAACATACCGACCGTCGGTAACTTACCGACCGTCGGTAACATACCGACCGTCGGTAACTTACCGACCGTCGGTAACATACCGACCGTCGGTAACATACTCGGAGTCGGTAACATACCGACCGTCGGTAACATACCGACCGTCGGTAACTTAACGACCGTCGGTAACATACCGACCGTCGGTAACATACCGACCGTCGGTAACTTACCGACCGTCGGTAACATACCGACCGTCGGTAACTTACCGACCGTCGGTAACATACCGACCTTCGGTAACATACCGACCGTCGGTAACATACTCACAGTCAGGAACTTACCGGCCGTCGGTAACATACCGACCGTCGGTAACATACCGACCGTCGGTAACTTACCGACCGTCGGTAACATACCGACCGTCGGTAACTTACCGACCGTCGGTAACATACCGACCGTCGGTAACATACCGACCATCGGTAACTTACCGACCGTCGGTAACTTACCGACCGTCGGTAACATACTCGGAGTCGGTAACTTACCGACCGTCGGTAACATACCGACCGTCGGTAACATACCGACCGTCGGTAACATACCGACCGTCGGTAACTTACCGACCGTCGGTAACATACCGACCGTCGGTAAAATACCGACCGTCGGTAACATACCGACCGTCGGTAACATACTCACAGTCAGGAACTTACCGGCCGTCGGTAACATACCGACCGTCGGTAACATACCGACCGTCGGTAACTTACCGACCGTCAGTAACATACCGACCGTCGGTAACATACCGACCGTCGGTAACATACCGACCGTCGGTAACTTACCGACCGTCGGTAACATACCGACCGTCGGTAACATACCGACCGTCGGTAACATACTGACCGTCGGTAACATACCGACCGTCGGTAACATACCGACCGTCGGTAACATACCGACCGTCGGTAACATACCGACCGTCGGTAACTTACCGACCGTCGGTAACTTACCGACCGTCGGTAACTTACCGACCGTCGGTAACTTACCGACCGTCGGTAACCTACCGACCGTCGGTAACATACTCGGAGTCGGTAACTTACCGACCGTCGGTAACATACCGACCGTCGGTAACATACCGACCGTCGGTAACATACCGACCGTCGGTAACTTACCGACCGTCGGTAACATACCGACCGTCGGTAACATACCGACCGTCGGTAACTTACCGACCGTCGGTAACATACCGACCGTCGGTAACTTACCGACCCTCGGTAACATACCGACCGTCGGTAACATACTCGGAGTCGGTAACTTACCGACCGTCGGTAACATACCGACCGTCGGTAACATACCGACCGTCGGTAACATACCGCTCGTCGGTAACTTACCGACCGTCGGTAACATACTCGGAGTCGGTAACTTACCGACCGTTGGTAACATACCGACCGTCGGTAACATACCGACCGTCGGTAACATACCGACCGTCGGTAACTTACCGACCGTCGGTAACTTACCGACCGTCGGTAACATACCGACCGTCGGTAACATACCGACTGTCGGTAACTTACCGACCGTCGGTAACATACCGACCGTCGGTAACATACTCGGAGACGGTAACTTACCGACCGTCGGTAACATACCGACCGTCGGTAACATACTCGGAGACGGTAACTTACCGACCGTCGGTAACATACCGACCGTCGGTAACATACCGACCGTCGGTAACTTACCGACCGTCGGTAACATACCAACCGTCGGTAACATACCGACCGTCGGTAACATACCGACCGTCGGTAACATACCGACCGTCGGTAACATACCGACCGTCGGTAACATACCGACCGTCGGTAACATACCGACCGTCGGTAACATACCGACCGTCGGTAACATACCGACCGTCGGTAACATACCGACCGTCGGTAACATACCGACCGTCGGTAACATACCGACCGACGGTAACATACTCGGAGTCGGTAACTCACCGACCGTCGGTAACATACCGACCGTCGGTAACATACCGACCGTCGGTAACATACCGACCGTCGGTAACTTACCGACCGTCGGTAACATACCGACCGTCGGTAACATACCGACCGTCGGTAACATACCGACCGTCGGTAACACACCGACTGTCGGT